>CM060112.1:10592500-10860000 GCA_030522415.1 Channallabes apus | reverse complement strand
CTAAGGACAATGAATCAGGAAGTGGTCTTTACTTGTAAATGTTTAGAAGCAACATACTGTACCATCTCTTAGTTGGATCTTCGCTTATGCACAGTTTAATATCTTCCTAAATGGTCTGGTTGCTACTGTCCGGTATAGCATGTGGTGCTCTCACTACCGCGGCCTGGGTTCCATTCCTGATCAGGGAACCACTGTCAGCCATTGGTGGGTTGTATCAGCCAGTACACCCATAGTGCTGGTCCAAAGTGTGGAAAAATTGCTAAAAGGTACGGTCATGAAGGGCAACTTGGGATCTGTTGTTGCGACCCCTGAAAATGGATGAACCAAAAAAAAAAGGGTTTTTTGTCTAATTATATGGAACATTTTTTATTTTTTATTCTCCCAAATGAGATTCCTACTCTGTGGTGGAAGTTCATTTGTAAAATGAGAAACCATTATCAGCTCCTGAAAGTGCAAATGTAAATATTTTATTCAATCAGTAATTACTCATGATGCCAGGTAACCACCTCTACCCTATTAACCAGGCCCTACCTCAAAGTGCTACAGTATGAAGGATGAACAAGCCTTTATTTGTCACCCATATGGTGGCCCAAGAGCAGTCACGGGTTAAGGGTCTTGTTCAATCTCCCAAAAAGTGACAGCTTGTTGGAGGTTGTGCTTGAACTACCAACCAGCTGATTAGTAATCTAGAGGGTTTCCTCCAGGTACTCCAGTTTCCTCTCACAGTCTATAGACATTAGGTTAATTAGTGTTCCTCTAAATTGCTACCTCACCTAGGGTGCACCCCAACAACTCATGCCCTATGTACTGTAAGTCTCCCCCGGATAGGCTCCAAAAATTGAAAGAAAAATATATATACATTTACATTTAGGCATTTGGCAGATGCTCTTATCCAGAGCGACTTACATTTTTGTCTCTTTACACATCTGAGCAGTTGAGGGTTAAGGGCCTTGCTCAAGGGCCCAACAGTGGCAACATGGAGGTTGTGGGGTTTGAACCTGGGATCTTCCGAACCGTAGTTCAATACTGGAGTGGATGCTGTTGTGGGAAATTTATGCAAACTTTTCACCAATCAGAATGAAGAATTCAACATAGCTTTGGAATTACACAGAATAAGACAAGTTTTTAAATCGATCTATTTTTCATGGCTGTAAGAATGACTGCAAGAGAAGAGCAACGATGGAGAGGAAAAGGGAAGGTGAAGGAGACAGAAGCAAAGACAGAGACAGATAGAGAGAGAGAGACGGTCTATGGGTGCACTTTTACGAAATGGCTGTAGTGTGGTGGTGGTGGTGGTTATGTAATCACCGGCCAATCATAACCTCCCTCATGAACCCGGGCTGGAAAATCTTATTCCACTGAGCCACAGTCAGCGGCTCATATGCAAAAAAATCATACCTGTCAAACACCTACGTACACACACACACACATATATATATAGATTATTAACCTATATGATTTTTAACATTGATGTTTGATAATATACGTATACATTATGGATGAGTAATTATAGTTATATTAATTAATTAATATTCAAAAAGTTTCAACTTTCATTGACACATTTTGGTTATTTAGTATAATATAGAGTGTAGTAAGGGATAGTAATGGATTTGATTATTAACTATTTGTTTTTTAGCTTTAAAACAGGAAGTCTGGCCATCTGTGCTCTGTGTCCAGAAAAAACTGAACTGAAAGTTATTTCTTTTAACTTTTCCTACGCATCTCTCTTAATCTTATTTTGGCAAAGAACTTTTGGGACTTTTCCATTACGTTCTGCCTGCTTTTAAGTTCCTTATTTCTTGCTCTCTATGTGTACGGGTTATTCTTGGGTCACACTTTGCATACGTTTCTGCTTAATTATCGTTAGTTATGAGTAAACAGCTATGAAACAAAATAAAAAGGAGTAAATATTATTAGTATTATCATTTTTACATATTGCTTTGTTTCCTATCCCGGTCTTCTACCTGTATATTTTTCACTTCCTCAATTTATCGTGCAGGCGCCTTTTCTTTTATTGTAGTGAGCGGATCAAGGCTTCTTGAACAGAGGCCTTCTGGATATTTGGTACCTTACACTTGACTACAATTATAAACCAATAAAATTTTCCCACAAAAGCCCATCGGACTGAGGACAGGAAGAGATTCACTTAATAGAAATTAACCAGCATGCACACACACACACACTCTCTTGCTTGCTCGCTCTCAACTGTAATTTCCAGGTCATTGTATATGATTTGCACAAACGAAGACAGGAAGTCATTTCATAAAGTGTTCAGAGAGTATTTATTCTTTTTTTTATATTATTATTATTGTTGAAAATATTGACCACGTTATTACAGTATCTCTCTTAGAACTTGAATCGCCCCATTGTTCATTAAAATCTTCATTTATCTTCATTAAATCTATGGATCGTGTAGAACTCCAGAGGGAAGAGCATCATGGTTTAAAAAAAAAAAAAAAGAAAAAAAAAAAGAAAAAGACAGAAGGTGTAGAATGTAGTATAGCGAGCATCCGCTAGTGAATTTGAATGTCTCAATGTCTCATTTAAAAAAAAAAAATTAAAAAAAAGGCCGAACATCAACATTAACCCATGTACCATTTTGCTTCGATTATACGACATGAAATTCATTCTTTCATTCATAGTAAACACATTCGTATAAATTACATAAGAACCACGACTAGCAGGCATGTTCACATTCTAGGAAAAAAAAAAAAAAAAAAAACAAGCATTCATATAAAAATAGGTTTTGCAAAATAAATAGATTGTTTTGGATTACAGGAGGCCAGTGATGACCTCGTTCCTTCATTTTATTGCACTAGAATGTCACATTTCCTCCCAGCCTGATAGGAAGAGGGAGGCAGGAGGAGTAAACGGCTTCTCTATTGGTTTGGTTTGCATGCAGCTTAAATTCCGTTTTTCACGTGTTCATGGATTCCAGTCTCATCAATGATCAAGGCTGGGTGAAAATCTTTACCCTGCACCAGTTTCTCCAGTCCCTGCGCACAAACAAAACAAAACAAAAAAGATAGTTAATAACTTGCACAGATTTAAAACCCAGAAACTCCCATGATGCACGTAGACTGAAGGTGACTGTGGACTGATGTAGTACGTCCTTCACAGGGTGCGTCCCCCCGACTAAACTTCCCTCGACTAAACGCCACCATTCGGAACAGCCTGCGTGCGTTACTATGGTAACATAAGTCCCTCGGATACCTCTCACCGCTGCCGCAAAAAAAAAAAAGCTGATACCATTATAAAACATTGAAACATATTTATCTTGTAAATAAATTATTGATTAATAATAATAATAATAATAATAATAATAATTGATTCAAGCACAGAGACTATTAGTCTATATAATAATAAGGATTTCCTGATCCAATTAAAATGTAAATTTTTGTGTCCTCTTAATATAATGTCCTTCTCAATAATAATGATGATAAATATATAAAAACATCTTCGAGCTTAATTTTTTTCACACTCCAGCGTGACGCAATGACTTATGGGACAGTTTTCATTTCCTTTTCTGGTTAAGTGAAGACCTGTAGTTCACTTGTTCCCTACACCCTTCGCAGTTCCCTTTGAACTGAACATTTTCGCTCCCTGCGGAAGTGTACTTCGCAGGGTACTTCAGGCCGTTTGGAACACACCTTGAATGAAATCTTTGAGTGTGCAACGTTTCTTGGCCAGGTAGTGTATGTATGAGTGTGTATACAGAGTTTTGTTGTTAAAGGCTGAGGTCAGAGCGCAGGTTCAGTCATTATATATTTGTATATATAATGATTTTATATTTATTTTTTTACCTCTCCTCCATAGGACACGAGTGGAGAGATCTCACATTTGATTGGCTGGTCAGTTCCATCCTTCAGACTGCAAAAAAAAACAAACAAAGCATTAAAATCATTCAAATTAAAGGAAAGAAAAAGAAAAACAAAGTTTAGTAAGTAAATAGGTGACGGAATCACAGAGATCTGTTCAGGCCGTCTATAAAAGGGTTGGTTATTAGAAAGCCCATTGCACTCGTGACTGAGCGAATGGTTGTATTCAGTATTACGGGTGGACAAAACATTCGTTCAAAACACGGTACGCTGTCCTATCTGATGTGATCCAAGTAAGCACTAGCGAAGTCTAAGCACTAACAACTAACAAGCTACTGTACGAGTTGTGGTGTTCATGATGGTATTTTGCTTGTTGGCCTTGAATTCAAGTTGCGCAACAGTTTTTCCCCCCTGCTGCACTTACTGTAGACTGTATATCTTTCCACATCTCCTTATTTTCCTTTTTTGAAAAAGGAAAAAAAAAATATTTTTTTTTAGAGATGTAGTATGTTCCAAAGAATGTAAATCAGTTGTGTTAAACACATAAACAAACAACGTAAAGGAGTTTTGTTTAATATCAGGCATTAGGGGGTAACTTTCTTTTTTCATAGGTATCCTAATGAACCTGCTTACCTTCTACTCCCAAAAAAAAAAAAAAAAAAAAAAGCCCAGACATGCTTATAATGAGCTCGAACTAATGATCTGTCCACCCGTGGATATTTAAGAGATTACCAGAAGAACACATTTGATTTGACATAATCCAAAGAATGCAATTCCCGTCATCCAACTCTACTGGCGATTAAAAGCAAGAATTCTTTTCACTTGCCGTCATTAAGTGGTTAAAAAGTTTAGGAAAGAGAACTTAATTAAGAGTCAGATTGCACCATTTTGATATGGTAGCGAATGAGCCGTGCCAACACCATATGCGAAGCATGCCCGGCGCCCTCTCCCCAACATGCGCCCTCGCCTTCTGCCCGTTAGCGTCTATCGTCTGCATGAGAACAAGTCGCGGGACAGTAGGCCGAGAATACCAACCTTCACCGCGCACCGGGAGAGCCGAACTCTCCCCACCTTCTGAGCTGGATTCTCTTTCAGCTACTGGTTGTTAAACTAGTAAGGGAGAAGCGAAAAAGCCCCATCACCATGCACTACTATAGAACCACAGAAATAGTTACTTCTTGCGGCCATCAGCTGTGTGTGCCCCTGCTGGTCCATGTCTAGAAATGTTACAAAGGAAATAAAAGTGTGAAACGGGTGGCCTAGGCTGTGAAACACTGCACATACAGTGAGCACAAAGCAAATGCAGCATTCAGATCCGTCGTGCTCTCATCGGGGCCCAACACACGACCCTGAGGAACACGGAGCAACTGTGCAACTCAGGTTTATTTGTTGTACAACTGGTTGTGGCAACAATAGTTATGTATTTCTTTGTTCGTTGTCCAAAATTTTCATATTTATTTGTTGTATGGTGTGTTTGTACGTGTTTATTTGTTGTACAATGAATTTGTATTTGTTTATTTTTTGGATAAATTTTATGTTTTTATTTGTTGTTCAAAATGCATTTGTTTATTTGATATCCAAAATGTTTGTACCCGTTTATTTGTTGTACAATATGTTTGTATTTTTTTATCTGTCATCCAAAATGTTTGTATTTTTTAATTTGTTGTCTAAAATGTCTGTATATTTGTTTATTTGATATACAATAAATTCATCTTTGTGAACTTGATCTGCAGGAGGCTTGTATTAATTTATTTGTTGTACAATTAATTTGTATTTGTTTAATATTTTGTATAAATAAATTGCATGTTATATTTGTGGTTCAAAATGCATTTGTTTTTTTGTTATCCAAAATGTTTGTACTTGTTTATTTGTTGTAAAGCATGTTTGTATTTGTTGTATTTGTTGTCCAAAATGTTTATATTTGTTGTATTTGTTGTCCAAAATGTTTATATTTGTTGTATTTGTTGTCCAAAATGTTTATATTTGTTGTATTTGTTGTCCAAAATGTTTATATTTGTTGTATTTGTTGTCCAAAATGTGTTTGTTAATATCATCCAAAATGTTTATTTGTTGTCCAAAATGTTTATATTTGTTGTATTTGTTGTCCAAAATGTGTTTGTTCATATCATCCAAAATGTTTGTATTTGTTTATTTGTTGTCTAAAATGTTTGCATTTGTTTATTTGCTGTCTAAAATGTTTGCATACTTGTTCATTAGCTAGACAATGATCTTGTCTTTGTTCATTTATTATGCAAAAGGTTCCTATGTTTATTTGTTGGACAAAGAATTTGTATTTGTTTATTTGTTGTCTAAAATGTTTGTTGCTCTCTCTCTCTCTGTGTCAATAAGAGGCCGTCGCTCACCTGGGTATAGCAGGCACGCGGGTTCCGCTCTCATCGATGAAGTGCCCGCCTGCGTTGAGGATCCAGCGGTGGTGCAGGGACATGAGGGACTGGCGTGCGGTCGTGGGATTGTCCTTCCCGTCCTGACTGTCTGCATTCTTCAGCGGAGAAAACTCGTCCTCTCTCAAAACCTCGTACACCACGAACCTCCTGAAACCCAGACGCGTACAGGACACGTGATGCTCGGAGCATGGAGTGTACACTTCAAACACACCACTTCATAGAAATGTTACACATGCTGTTACAGATGTGAGTGGCATCAATGCAGTACTGCGCCCGCTCCAGGAAGTTTCTATTTATATTGAAACAGTATAGAGGTCGACATGCATGTTAGTTTTTCCTAGAGTGTTTCTGAAGCATTTCTCCCAGCAGGCTTTTCTTAGACTCAGACAGGGTGCAGAGGAAAGAAGAAGAAGAAAAAAAACCTGATGGAAGAAAAAACAGGCACTAACTTGGCAAACTGGAAGATGTCGAACACAAATTTTTCCATCTTGATTCCGTTGGGTTTGTCCGGGTTGACCTGCTCGCCTCGTGCGTCCACGTAGGGGATTTTCTTCCGAGCCACATGGTGCTGTAGCTGAGGCTCATGGGTGCTGAAAGACAGAGTGTCGAAAAGGAGAAAAAGAAAGATAAATACGGGGAAAGAGAAACATGTTCGTTCTATTAGAAAATCCTATGAATTACACCGAGAGCGAGCGCGGGCCTGGAGAAACCATCATGGGTTTAAAATACCAGACTGAAAGTGCAGATGTTCCTTTCTCGCCTTTACGCAGCACAGAACGGACTGAAAGTATGAGGTAGTGTTTAAAAGGTGGCTGGAAACTCCAGATTTATTTTTAAGCTCGCACCCACTCAATGTAGTATTTCAGGTGATGTTAACAAAACAAAGAGTGGAACCGAGCGACGTACAGTGCGGTGCCGAAACAACTCACTTGACGATGGCTTTGAGGAAGGGAAGGGAGAAGAAATGATTCGCCACGTTGCCGGCGTTGAACATGAGCCGACCGTCCGCGGCGCGCTTCTGGGCCGTCGCTATCGTGATCTCGCTGTACTCCACTACTTGGTACTGTCCGTCGACCTTACAGACCACGCCCACTGCCTCGGTCGGGTTGGTTTTGTCCACCACCTGCAGAAGGAGAAACAACCAGGGGTGAGCCGGAGTGGGTTAACTGGTAGAACGAGCATCGCTCTCTCTCTGGTCACTTTTATTGAGGCTTTGATTAGAAATTCCATCTTGTTCTGTCCATGTTCATGGAGCCTGCACTAAATGAAAACAAGCTTAAAAGACATGGAAGAAAAGAAGAGAGAGAGAGAGAAAAAAAAAAAACATAATCCTTCTGGGAGTCACAAATTATAAGTTGTTGGTTGATGATGGGTTCGCGAGCTGAAGGCTGAAGCCGCACAAACTACAGGGTTTCGACATTACAAAGGGTGGGTGGGTTCGGGTCATAAACTCGCTGTTTAATTACCAGTCCAAGTCTGACTCACAAAGATTTTAAACTCTAAACTCTTGAATTTGCCCACAGTTTCACAGCCGTTCATGTTTTTATTTCACCAGAAACCTTAACATGATGGTCAATAGTATTGTTTCGTGCTCCTTCCTCATGAAAAAACACGGCAGGCTTTTTTATTTTCAAGGGAATTTCAAAATCATCGGACTCATCGCAGCGCAGGGGGCCTGGAGCCTACGCCAGGAGACTTAGGGCGCTCACACTTACGCTCATTTCACACACTCTGGGCAATTTTGGAACGCCAATTAGCCTAATCTGCATGTCTTTGGACTGTGCGAGGAAACCGGAGCACACAGAAACCCTCCCCCCCCACCCCCCCCCCCCACCAAACACGATGAGAACACACAAACTCCATGGACACAGACCCGAGACGGGAATCGAACCCGGACCCTGGATGTGCAAGGCGACAGTGAGAACTACTTACACCATGTTCTTTCTATTGCTACCCTAAAAGGAACCTTTTATGGGAAAAACATTTTTTTTTTGTCATTTTTAGACATTCAGATGGATCTCTAATCTGCATGAACACACTCAAAAAAAAACAAAAAAATCCTGATTGTACACCAACAGACTCTTTCCTGGCTCAATGCTCAGCTCCGCCCAGCACTGCTAAACTCCGCCCAGCTCTACCCAGCTCCGCCCAGCACTGCTAAACTCCGCCCAGCTCTACCCAGCTCCGCCCAGCACTGCTAAACTCCGCCCAGCTCTACCCAGCTCCGCCCAGCACTGCTAAACTCCGCCCAGCTCTACCCAGCTCCGCCCAGCACTGCTAAACTCCGCCCAGCTCTACCCAGCTCCGCCCAGCACTGCTAAACTCTGCCCAGCTCTACCCAGCTCCGCCCAGCACTGCTAAACTCCGCCCAGCTCTACCCAGCTCCGCCCAGCACTGCTAAACTCCGCCCAGCTCTACCCAGCTCCGCCCAGCACTGCTAAACTCCGCCCAGCTCTACCCAGCTCCGCCCAGCACTGCTAAACTCCGCCCAGCTCTACCCAGCTCCGCCCAGCACTGCTAAACTCTGCCCAGCTCTACCCAGCTCCGCCCAGCACTGCTAAACTCTGCCCAGTTCTGTACAGGTCTGCTAAACTCCTCCAGTTCTGATAAACTCCGCCAAGTTGTGCTAAACTCCGCCCAGTTATGCCCAGGTCCGCTAAACTCCGCCCAGGTCCGCTAAACTCCGCCGAGGTCCGCTAAACGCCGCCAATAGTCTGCTAGACTCCGATCAAGCATCAGTTTTTCTATACAGCTCCCTGGACATTAAACTAGACATTAAAGACATTAAAGTAAGAACGACTTTGACGCATCTGTACAAAGCAACTGAACAGAGTTGTTTTCTCTCTCTCTTTTTTTTTTTTTAAACAACCTTCCTCACTGACGTGGCGTCTGCTCTTCCACACGATACCGCGAAATGACAAACGAGTAGCGGTGTGGTGAAAAGGAATGTGAAAATGACGGGCGTGCACAATCTAATGAAGGTTTAATTAGAGCAATCTCGTCACAGCTGTGCTCGAAGCAGGCATGTGGAAACATTCAGGGTCACTAAGAGGAACTTTTCCTCTTCATTTGAACAATTAGCTCGAGGTCTTAACCTCTACAGAAGATCTGCAGCATTTCGAATGGAGGCGCGGACCCGGGTGCTCGTCTCTTTCCAGATGTTGTGTCATTAACTCGAGGCCTTGGCCAACAGATGTTCATCACTTGGTGAGAATTGGGCACATGTCAGATATTTTGGGTCCACATCCATGCAGCCTACTGTGTTTTATGTTGAAATCCTGTCCTGCAAGACTTTTTTCATGTCCTATTCAGTAAACAGCTTTATTTATAGATCTAGTATTGGTTACCTAGTATTTCTTTCTAATCAGTGTAGAAGGATAACTATAAGTATAAGGTGATGTCTTTTTCCCAGTTATATCCGCTGCTAAACTTCATCAGACAAGTGCAAAGCCATCTTGCAGAGGAAGCGGATGAGACAAAGATAGAAAGGAGCCCTAGAAATGACTCCATCACGGAAACATCCAAGAAATCATGGAAATACTTATTTTAGTAGCAAACTGCCCCATCTAGTGAGCCTTAGAAGAGGTGCAGAGGAGGGTTTGTTTTTCTGTTTTTAAAGACCATGCTTTACATTCACTAGAAAGCTTGGGGAAATGGATGCATGACGACTTTATAGTCCTGGTGGATAATTAATTCTTGCACAAATCATGCTTTTGATTGAGAGGGGGGGGGGGAGTTGGAGGAGGGTAAAATCCAATTACTTACAATAAACTGTTGCCATAATTATTATACGATAATCATTATGAGCTTACCATTAATGACTATTTATGTAAAATCCCCAGATTTAAGCGTGTACATGTTCTCAGAACATTGAGTAAATGAGATGGTGGTATAAAATAAGGGTTGCCAGATTGGAGCAAATGAACCGACTACAAACCATACCATAACGCTTGCATTTCTTCCTGTGGCGTCATTAACTACGACTGTTTTTATAACACATATTAGAACTGGGTCAGTCGGTTCATTCAGGAGCCTTTCACCGGTGTAAGCTGACGATGACTAAAATATCAAACACGCCTCAGCTCGAAATGACAAAGGCTGGCACGGTGCCAAGTTCCAAGGCACTGCGAAGTAGCGTCAAATATCCTTTACTGGGTTACTACAGTTCAACATTCAGTTCAACATTCAGTTCAAATCATTAATGGATTTGCAAAAAAATGCAAAAAAAAAAACCAAAAACTTTTTACTAGTTTAGACAGCAGGCGTTCAAGTCAAACTGGGACTTTTGCCTGCTTCATGTTTGAAACACTGGCCTCCCAGGAACTCCTTTAACTCCTTTAATTCACCAGAAACGTCATTTGACCTGAATGCTCCTCATGAGTAACTACACAGCGTAAAGGCTTCAGAGTGAACCAACCAACCAACCAACCAACCAAACAAACAACCACGATGACTCCGGTTGTTCCGCAGGGTGTGAAGGTTAAAGATCGTGACTACACGAGAACAGAATGTATGGCAGCCGTATTAACAGCGTCTATTACAGAGACGATCGATTACACCCGGAGAACTTGCATGACCTGTGTGAGGGCGCTCACCTTGGCACCGCAGTCTGCTCCCTTACGCACGCAGAACCCAACGAAAGCAGGATCGGCCACCTTCACCAGGATGTTGTCGACGCAGTAGATGTGGATGTAGCCGATTCCTCTCCTCTCCATGTCCTGCACGATCTTGTACACGCCCAGAGCTCGGTACAGTCCTCCGTTGCCGTCTGAAACCACAAGAGCGTGGGTGTTCGATTTAATCTCAAGCACATGTTGTGGAAGCACCTCAAAAACGATGCCCTAATTTATACTGTACTTCGCTTCCTGTCCAGTTAGTTTGCTGCAAATGACCAACAAATCGCATGGATATGTACAGTACAGCTTTATATCGCATGCTCTATACAGTCTCAGGTCGAATCCAAATATATCATCCATCTACAAATAATGCAATCTTGGAAACCTAGGAAATATAAATAAGAGACACACACATTTAAAATGGATTTATTTTTTAACACGATACCTCAAGCGATTTACGCTACACCCTTTTACCGCTGTAAAGACCAGCTGCAGTAACTAAACCAGGTGCATTCCTCATGAATCATCATATCCGTCTCGGAGTCACACTCTGCATTTTCACTTTCTTGCCAAATGACAAAATAAACCGTAATGATGTCCTTTTTTTCCTGATCATTAAATTTAGCCTGGTTCTGTGATTAAAAGGTGCTCTGGGTCCAACGTCATCCTGTAATGAGCTGCACATCAAAAAAGGCTCAGTGAGATCATCTTAATTAGGGACGCTCAAAATGGAAACATAAGGAATAAAAGATGTGCTTTTTATGTATTTATTTTATTAATTTTTTTTTACACCGAGTATAAATGTCCGGTTTTAATAGCACTATATATATATATATATATTTTTTTTTTTTTTTTTTCATTATTAAAACCAAACGTAATCAATACCTTATGGCTATTATGGCTTATTCACTGTTTACATGCTACATGGTTCAATTCAGATTCTTTGCTCATGTCATGACGGTTCAGGTTCATAATTACAAATGACTTTTATTTGACTCCGACGTGTCCTCTGCGTGCACGTTTACTGTTTCATCGATACGTCTTTGGTCACGTTATCTAGGTTCAAACACGTCACACAGTAAATAAATAACCCTTGGGATTTCGCTCTGGAGGACGAAAAGCAGTTGGATGTGTTGAGGTGCAGGAAAAGGAAGAAAGCCAAGAGACTCGATTTAGCTGCTTTTTTTCCGCAGCTATTGCTAGCACTGATATGAAATCCCGGCGATGACGGCGCTGACTGATGACGTGACGGAAAGCCACATTGATTCTGATCTGCGCGTTCGCAGCGAAGTCACATGACCGTTTACTGGATATTCATCAGATCTACAGTAGTGTGATCAGACTAAGATCTGATCTGATAATCATCTGACTAGCGCACTCAGACAAGCCTGTATACCTTTTAATCAAGTCACATCAGGCTGCTAATGTGAACATAGCCTGTCCGCTTTAATTCCAGGCTGAAATATTACGATGTGTCAAAAAGGGGGGATGGGGGGGGGGGAGTGAAAGTTCACCTGGTGCCATGGAGAGTTTGCCTTTGCCTTCGAGTATGATCTTGCCGCTGAAGTCCAAGGCAGGAAGCATGCCCTGCTGGAAGAATATAACGTTCTCCTTCTTTAGCCCGAAGTACTTGTGCTTGGAAAAGAACTTTTCCGTGGAGCCCATCGTCCTGCCGCTCGTCATGATGTACCTGACACACGTTAAAACAAATTATAATAATAATAATAATAAAGAGTCAGAAACTGTCATTATTGTACTTAAGTACTGATATGATGATCGCCTCTACGGTGTGTGTGTGTGTGTGTGTGTGTGTGTGTGTGTTTAATAAACCCTCAGGAACAACATTTCAGACCTTAACATTAACATCCTTAACAGGTTTCCACATTCAAAGCACAAAGCATACCAGAATAGCTTAACTATTTCTGACCGAATGCTTTTATTTCCTTAAGACGATTGTTTTGTGGTACTGGGACTGTTCAGAAATCATCAGGGGGAAAAACACACACACTGACAGCAGGCTGCTCACATGTCGGACTCAGTTCAATGTCCACATCATTTTTATAACCGTCCTGCTGGGAGGATTTTAAGAAAAAAAAAAAAAAAGTAGGACATGTATGAAGGGAAATAAAAGCTGGCTAGACGATGCATGCTTAACACTTTCTCAAATAAAACTTTACAAACCCTTAGAGCTACACGGGAGAGGAGAGATCACCAGGGGTTACCTGATGCGCTATTATCACGATACATAGACGCTGATTGGACTCGTAATGGTCCTCACCATGGAATGCAGCACTCGGTGCCGTACTGCTGCTTCGCGAGCTGCTCCAGTCGGATGATGCGCTCGGCCTGGATCTGAAACAGGGTCTTGTGTGACGGCAGGCCGACGTCGTACATGCCTTTAGGATACGCGACTCCCAGTCTGGTTCCCTGTCCTCCAGCCAGAAGCAGAACTGCCACTTTATTCTGAGCTATACTTCGCAGACCTGCGGACACGACAGAGAGCTCGGGTTACTTTTCTGTTTCTGTTTCAGTAACGAGTTTATTCACTTTACTAAATAACGAAGGATGGCATTTCGTAGAGCTTGTCTTTAGCACACATATCCAAGCAGGCGTAGGCGTAATCTTATCCTTAGGCCTGTGTTTCTTTAAAAGCATCTTATTTCTCCTACGAAACTCTGCGTGCTGAATTGTAGGAAGGCACACCCTGATAACGTATCACACACACTTATCTTATATAAACTGCAGGCAGGTTTATCATCACCTAGCCGTGTGTAACCTCTAGCATACAATATACTGTAGCTTTGGGTTAATCCTACTTAATCATACTCAACAAACACAACAGCAGCATGCTGGGAAATGGGAAATGAACCGGTTTACTAGACGCTAGACTCTAAACTTTAGTAGAAAAAAATAAATGACTGATTAAGTCTTAAACAATGCTGAATGACCTCATCTTTTTTTTTAAGCGACAGCAACTACGTCAGTACTAACTAGAAGCAGATGTTTCTCCTCCCAAATGTGCTGCCCCGAACCTCACTAAGGCACTGTTTGTTTTCTTTTCATCAATCTGCAAAACTCATCAGTAACACGACCAGCCAGTTAGAGTTCAAACAACAACAACAACAAGGAACTCGAACCTTCTTCCTCCCACTCTTTGAGAGACTCTCCGTCTCTCGTGACGCTGCCCAGAACCTCGCGTGGAACCGGCTCCATCCTCTCATCCACCTTCTCTTGCTTGGTCTGACCAGACATCTCCATGGCCCTCTTGAAGAACTTGTTGATCTCCTGGAAGTCCATACCCTGGAGCTCTTGAGTCAGCTCTGCCTGTTCTGCAGGACTCAGCTGGTGCCAGAACTGCAGTAGATGCGACTGGCCGGCCTCAGCCAGCCTCTCAGCCAGTTCACCGGTCTCCATGTTTGCGGGGTGAAATCTGCAAGGATAAAACATGAAGGCATATCTATGAAGACAGAACTACGGGTACAGATATGGATGTCTTTTATATGGGATATGAAGGACGAGTAAAGCACTGATAAGGTTAAACGTTAGTCCTGAGTTCTTGGCATGCACATGCCTTTATTGCCCTGACCCATTTCCTTATGATAGTGAAGTGCTGTGTTTATGTGATGTGCTGTTTAAGGACAGCAAGACAGAAGGTTATTCAGACCTTCAAGCAGATTCACATATTTGAAATTTTGATGCGATCGCTTTGACCATAACTTGTTATCAATTAATAAAAACATTGTTGTAAGAGAAAAAAAAAAAAAAAAAAAAACATGGATTGCACCACAATAAATATAACACTGAGGTACTGGTTCTATAGCAACACATGGTGACAAGTTTTATTCTCCTGTATACCACAGAAAATCTGACTTTCACTGTTTAGCCATTTATATGAGGGCGTTCAAGTCAAACCAGGACTTTAACAGAAAACAGTTTTGAAATATAAAACTCCTTTTATTTCTCTATATAATCCTCTGCTACACTAATTCACTTATCCCAGCGTTTCACTAGCGCTTGGATTCCATCAAGGTGAGAACGTTTTCTCAGTACGCCGGAGCCGTGACCTGATCCGAGATCGGGACTGTACGGGAAAAGTGGCAATAACACCCAGCTGAATTCCTGCAACGTGAATGAATGATAGCGTGTACAGTTCCCACAGTTCAGTTTTATTCATATAACGCATTTAAGTAATTTTACAGAAACAAAAGCAGAATTTTTTTTTTTAATCCTTAGGAAAACAAGAGGGACCCTATCAGCTGTCCAACTATAGCCTCATATCAAACCTCCAAGATCTTAGGCAAGGTTTTAGCACAGCAACTATGTTCATATCTACTGTACACAGGAATAACATTCAGGAAATGTAGTAGTCAGACAGATGCTGCCTTCAACACCTGTAAAAAAAAGTTATCCGTCTACTCCACTTGCTGAATATTCACAGGATCGTCTGCACCATTTAAATTCTTTCCTCTGTGTAAGAGTCTCATCCCCGCAAGTCTTCTAAAGGTGTCAATCAGTTTCACTCCTTCATTCAGGACACATTTTGTCACAGTTCCAGTTTGACTTGAGTCAGATCTCTATTACTTCTTACGATATAAACCATCCCGCCCGACCCGGCCATTATTTTTCACCTTTCTTGAACGTATTACGACAACGCAGCAGCCTGTAATGTTTCTGAGAAACCCGAAAGTCCTCAGTCCTGAATGCATTCCTGTCACAAAACGGCTCACTCTCACACAAATCTTCAACATTTAAACATGTACAGTATATGTGCATGCCGTTTCCTGAACAAGCACAGACACTGTGACACGCGACACTGCGACACGCCTAAAAACATTTTTGATTTGCTGTTTTTTTTAAATAAACATATCTAGGGTTTAGAATTGTGACATATTCTTTTTTTTTTTTTTTTTTTGAGCTCAACCTAGACAATATGATGAACTGAATTTTTTAATAATAGCACACATAATCTGGTGTTTTCCTGGCTGGTTTTACATAAATAATAACAATTTGCACATTGCGCATGGCAGGCGAGAAACCTACCACTGATATACACACATTATTTCTTTTTTTCTACATCATCATTGAACTACGCTGTGTTGCCGGCACAGATCTGTGCGTTTCAGGGGTTCTAACTGATACTGTACCTGTGATTAAAATCACACACCACTAAACAAGCAGTACAAAACAAATTTAAAAAAAAATTAAAAATCAACTTTTTCTCACCGATCAAACTAGATTTGAAGATATAAAGATGCAGTATGGGCAGCATTCTTTCTTTTTTTTTTTTTTTTTTTAAATCACAGCACTTATTATTCTAGGAATGAATGAAAGGTAACTACACTGCCACTCAAAGGCATTTTGGTATCGAGGGGGCGTGGCCACGTTTTGGCATTTTGTTCTTGGGGGCGTGGCCTGTTGACAAGGTAATCACAGCTTCAGCGAATATATTACTAGGTTTAAATTAGATTAGATTAGATGTGGCAGCTTTAACACTCATTAAGGAGCTTTACTTTACTGATAAAACAGCAAATAGATAACTATTGTAGATTGTAGAAGAGACACTAATAAGAACATCCTAACACGGAAGAAGTGACAGAGAGAGACAGAGAGATTATAGAGCAGTAGCTGCTGTGTCCATGTGTGTCCTGCAGGAAGCCACGTGCTCTCGAGTCGCGCGAAGGACTTACAAAGACAATAATATTCCTACCTCATGTGTAGCTGCAGAAAAATGTCGTCCCTTGATGTTTTCACTCGTAACTCGTTTCCTTTTCTAACGACAGACTCGCAGCCACATCAGTTTTACTCCAGCGCCTCCTCCACGCCCCCGAGCAAAATCCGCCTCCCGCTTCCGTCACTTGACGTGGCACCGAAGAACAAGCGCCTTCATGACCACACCCGTAAGACAAACAAATCCCGCCTTCTCTCTTGTGATTGGCTGAAAAACGAGCATTTATAACATTAACCAATCACAGAGAGGAAGGAGGGACACTCCCAACCAATAGCACCGAACCAGGAAGCGGGATATGTACACACCAAAAACAAAATAGAAACTAATTTAAATCGCTCTGGCAACTATGTAGTTAATGTTTTTTTTTTTTTTTTAAATATATATATTTTTTGAATCTTCATGCCAATAAAGGGCTTCTGAACTGAACTGAAAGAAATAAAATAACCTGTAACCTTTTGTGCCTGTGATTCTACTGAAATAAATACAAATAAATATGTAATTTATTATTTTTCATATAAAATATTTTAAAAGTTTTTTGTCCACAGAGTTAGAAATAAAGCTTTGTTTCTTTTTAAAAGGATACAGTCAAGATAAGATTTATTTATATAGCACATTTAAAAAGAACTAGTGGTAACCAAAGTGCTTTACAAAAGCAGTAAAGACAAAACACATGGAAAAGCATTTAAATAGTAATTTTGTAAATAATAAAAGTGAAATTTAAGTTAAGAAGTATTGAACGCCTTAGAGAAAAGGTAAGTTTTCAAAACAGATTTAATAACTGACAGAGTTTGAGCAGACCTGATATAAATCGGAAGACTATTCCATAACCTAGGACCGATTACCGCAAAAGTACGATCACCTCTATTCTTAAGTCTAGTTCTAGGAACATAAAGTAAATCAGAATTACTTGATCTGAGTAATCAAGTAATTCTGATTATCCGTGCATTATATCCGTGCATTATACTGTACTATTTTGTACCCACACCCTACTAAGTCATGTCCACAACATGGTACTTCATTTCCTTGCTTTAGTACAGAGCCCCTCTGGTGACGTTGGGGGGGAAAATATTTTGTGGCCATGACTTACTGAGGTGTGGAAACAAAATAGTATACTTCTTATGCCACACCTTTGTAAGTCATGGCCACAGAATATTTTCCCCCAATGTCAGCCTCTTGTAAACCCAGACAAATTAGGGCCCAAGCACTATGACAACAGCCCTGTGATGTCATTGTGCTGGGCGCTAACACTTTATATACAGGGAAGTCGTACAGTTAGGGTTAGGCGATTTATATCATTACCACCAAACTGGGCCTATGTAATCTCAATACATTGAGGATGCAAAATTGCAAAGGGATTTGTGATTTCTCAAACGATTCAGCAATGATGATGCCTTAAACGTACTGTATACCAAAATGTGGTTAATAATAATCTGAGTGACATCATATTCAGTGACATCATAGTTTGTGGCCAGAACTTACTAAAGGATGAAAACTAATTAGTATAAACCATGACCATGAGAAACTTTGTTGTGAGCATGACCTATTAAAGCATGGAAATTAGATACTATTTTGTGGTCACGACTTACTAAGCCATGGGAACAAGATACTATTTTGTGTTTATGACGTACTAAGGCACAGGAACAAATTAGTATAAAACATCACCACAAGATAATGCGTCATGGCTATAACTTTGTTTTGGAGTTATTCTGTGTGTGAGTAAATAAAGATAATCATATATCTATACCAACAATGATACGCAAAATCGTTTAAAAATTCTCCATAGATTACAAGACGTTAAATGCTTTGAGGTTATTAAGTCGTGATCACAACATTATATCTCATGGCCATACATTGTACTAATTTGTTCCCATCCCCTATAAAGTTCTTGCCACAACATAGTATCTCATTCCTATTCCTTAGTAGGTCATGACCATAACATAGTATCTTGTTCCCATGTAAGTCAGGGCCACACCATAGTATCTCGTTCCTATAGCTTAGTATGTCATGGCCATAATTAGAGATGTTATGATACCATTTTTCCCCTCCCGATACCGATTCCAATACTTGGGCTCAGGGTATCGGCCGATACCAAGTACTGATCCGATACCTGGGTGTGTATCTGTACAGTATATATATATATATATATATATATATACAGTGGTGTGAAAAACTATTTGCCCCTTCCTGATTTCTTGTTCTTTTGCATGTTCGTCACACTTAAATGTTTCTGCTCATCAAAAACCGTTAACTATTAGTCAAAGATAACATAATTGAACACAAAATGCAGTTTTTAAATGAAGGTTTACGTTATTAAGGGAGAAAAAAAACTCCAAATCTACATGGCCCTGTGTGAAAAAGTGATTGCCCCCCTTGTTAAAAAATAACTTAACTGTGGTTTATCACACCTGAGTTCAATTTCTGTAGTCACCCCCAGGCCTGATTACTGCCACACCTGTTTCAATCAAGAAATCACTTAAATAGGAGCTACCTGACACCGAGAAGTAGACCAAAAGCACCGCAAAAGCTAGACATCATGCCAAGATCCAAAGAAATTCAGGAACAAATGAGAACAAAAGTAATTGAGATCTATCAGTCTGGTAAAGGTTATAAAGCCATTTCTAAAGCTTTGGGACTCCAGCGAACCACAGTGAGAGCCATTATCCACAAATGGCAAAAACATGGAACAGTGGTGAACCTTCTCAGGAGTGTCCGGCCGACCAAAATTACCCCAAGAGCGCAGAGACAACTCATCCGAGAGGCCACAAAAGACCCCAGGACAACATCTAAAGAACTGCAGGCCTCACTTGCCTCAATTAAGGTCAGTGTTCACGACTCACCATAAGAAAGAGACTGGGCAAAAACGGCCTGCATGGCAGATTTCCAAGTCGCAAACCACTTTTAAGCAAAAAGAACATTAAGGCTCGTCTCACTTTTGCTAAAAAAACATCTCAATGATTGCCAAGACTTTTGGGAAAATACCTTGTGGACCGATGAGACAGAAGTTGTACTTTTTGGAAGGTGCGTGTCCCGTTACATCTGGAGTAAAAGTAACACAGCATTTCAGAAAAAGAACATCATACCAACAGTAAAATATGGTGGTGGTAGTGTGATGGTCTGGGGTTGTTTTGCTGCTTCAGGGCCTGGAAGGCTTGCTGTGATAGATGGAACCATGAATTCTACTGTCTACCAAAAAATCCTGAAGGAGAATGTCCGGCCATCTGTTCGTCAACTCAAGCTGAAGCGATCTTGGGTGCTGCAGCAGGACAATGACCCAAAACACACCAGCAAATCCACCTCTGAATGGCTAAAGAAAAACAAAATGAAGACTTTGGAGTGGCCTAGTCAAAGTCCTGACCTGAATCCTATTGAAATGTTGTGGCATGACCTTAAAAAGGCGGTTCATGCTAGAAAACCCTCAAATAAAGCTGAATTACAACAATTCTGCAAAGATGAGTGGGCCAAAATTCCTCCAGAGCATTGTAAAAGACTCGTTGCAAGTTATCGCAAACTCTTGATTGCAGTTATTGCTGCTAAAGGTGGCCCAACCAGTTATTAGGTTCAGGGGGCAAGTACTTTTTCACACAGGGCCATGTCGGTTTGGATTTTTTTTCTCCCTAAATAATAAAACCCCTCATTTAAAAACTGCATTTTGTGTTTACTTGTGTTATCTTTGACTAATAGTTAAATGTGTTTGATGATCAGAAACATTTTGTGTGACAAACATGCAAAAGAATAAGAAATCAGGAGGGGGGCAAATAGTTTTTCACACCACTGTATATATATATATATATATATATATAAACCGGATTCCAAAAAAGTTGGGACACTAAACAAATTGTGAATAAAAACTGAATGCAATGATGTGGAGATGGCAAATGTCAATATTTTATTCAGAATAGAACATAAATCACGGAACAAAAGTTTAATCCAAGAAAATTTATCATTTTAAAGGAAAAATATGTTGATTCCAAATTTCACGGTGTCAACAAATCCCAAAAAAGTTGGGACAAGTAGCAATAAGAGGCTGGAAAAAGTAAATTTGAGCATACCGAAGAGCTGGAAGACCAATTAACAGTAATTAGGTTAATTGGCAACATGATTGGGTATAAAAAGAGCTTCTCAGAGTGGCAGTGTCTCTCAGAAGCCAAGATGGGTAGAGGATCATCAATTCCCGCAATGTTGTGCAGAAAGATAGTGGAGCAATATCAGAAAGGTGTTAACTGCAAAGTCTTTGCAATTTTTCGCTGGGTATCATCATCAACTGTGCATAATATCATCCGAAGATTCAGAGAATCTGGAACAATCTCTGTGCGTAAGGGTCAAGGGCGTAAAACCATACTGGATGCCCGTGATCTCCGGGCCCTTAAACGACACTGCACCACAAACAGGAATGCTACTGTAAAGGAAATCACAGAATGGGCTCAGGAATACTTCCAGAAACCATCGTCAGTGAACACAATCCACCGTGCCATCCGCCGTTGCCAGCTGAAACTCTACAGTGCAAAGAAGAAGCCATTTCTAAGCAAGATCCACAAGCACAGGTGTTTTCATTGGGCCAGGGATCATTTAAAATGGAGTGTGGCAAAATGGAAGACTGTTCTGTGGTCAGACGAGTCACGATTCGAAGTTCTTGTTGGAAATGTGGGACACCATGTCATCCGGACCAAAGAGGACAAGGACAACCCAAGTTGTTATCAACGCTCGGTTCAGAAGCCTGCATCTCTGATGGTATGGGGTTGCATGAGTGCGTGTGGCATGGGCAGCTTGCATGTCTGGAAAGGCACCATCAATGCAGAAAAATATATTCAGGTTCTAGAACAACATATGCTCCCATCCAGACGTCATCTCTTTCAGGGAAGACCCAGCATTTTTCAACAAGATAATGCCAGACCACATTCTGCAACAATCACAACATCATGGCTGCGTAGGAGAAGGATCCGGGTACTGAAATGGCCAGTCTGCAGTCCAGATCTTTCCCCTATAGAGAACATTTGGCGCATCATAAAGAGGAAGGTGCGACAAAGAAGGCCCAAGACGATTGAACAGTTAGAGGCCTGTATTAGACAAGAATGGGAGAGCATTCCTATTTCTAAACTTGAGAAACTGGTCTCCTCGGTCCCCAGACGTCTGTTGAGTGTTGTAAGAAGAAGGGGAGATGCCACACAGTGGTGAAAATGGCCTTGTCCCAACTTTTTTGGGATTTGTTGACACCATGACATTTTGATTCACCATATTTTTCCCTTAAAATGATACATTTTCTCAGTTTAAACTTTTGTTCCGTGATTTATGTTCTATTCTGAATAAAATATTGACATTTGCCATCTCCACATCATTGCATTCAGTCTTTATTCACAATTTGTTTTGGAATCCGGTTTGTATATATAGCATTTCTTTTTTTAAGTAAAATACTAGTAGCCCTGTGTAACGGGTTCGACCCTAAGTGCACGGGCGACACCATGAAACACGGACACGAGGCGAGGGCTTACAGGAAAAAGGGTAATTTATTTCGAAAAATGGGGAAGGAAAGGGTTAAAGACTCTCTGCGGCCTTTTCCATTTCGGCGGCAGCGATGCGAAGGCGGGCTCGACGCGGAAGTGAAGGTGCTGCTGGAGCTCGCGCAGCTCGATCACGCGCTCCTCTCGCGGAGATCAAATTCGCCCCCCTTTTTAAAGTCTCTGGGGCGCATCACATCACCCCGCTCTTGTGCCACTGTCTCTCATAAAATCCACTGCGTCGCAAAGTCCAGCTTCCCAACAGTCAGACCCCGAGCTACACTCCCCGCTGTGTTTTATAGCGCCGGGGTCATTAGCGGCGATAGCTCATGGGCCGTTGCCTGATTCTGCGGCCCTGCTCCTTCACATACCTAAAGAGGGGGGAGGCCGCCTAACTAGTGAGCGAGGAGCGATATCAATTTGGGCGCACGCCCATCACAGGCGCACGCCGTGACGCTCTGTAAGTAAGCTAAGCTAGCAAAGTTAGCGGGCATAAATAGGTTATGTTTAGGAAAATGGTATCGGATCGGTACGTGGACTCAAATACTCGCCGATTCCGATGCCAGATTTTTTGTGGTATCGGTAGCATTTCCGATACCAGTATCGGAATCGGAACAACCCTAGCCATAACATAGTATCTCGTGGTCACGCATTATACTATTTTGTTCCCATGCCTTAGTAAATTGTGACCCCAAGGGGCTACATGCAAGTTATGTAAGATAATAAAATGAACTCATTCCCATGATGCACCATCCATGGACAGATCCGTGGATTTCCTTTTTTTTTTTTTTACTTTTGTTTATTCTTAATTTACTTTTATTTTGCTTTTGCTTCACACCTGAGTCACACCTCAGTTCCAGCAGCTGGTATTTATACGTAAGCATCAGGTGTGTCATAAATTAATTAGCATTTACCAGTTAATAACTTTAATCGGATACATTCCTATGTGTCACTTCCGAAAATATTTACGCTGTTACTCAATGCACTGTGTTTCTAATGTTCAATGAGCGTATCAATGAAAAAGAGATGATTGCATCAATGAAACAGGGTGTCATTTGTTTAATCCCTAAGACATGGACCTCTCACTCATTGAAAATTGCCGTTCAATAACACTGAAATTTTTACTTTAAAATTTTAGCTTTGGTTTTTGCCAATATACTTAAAAAAAATTCTCTGATTGGAGAACCTAAGACCGGCTTTATGAAAGGGTGTCCTATAAGTAATAAAATTAGGCTCATTCTAGAACTTTTGGACTATGGACATTTAGTGGATGACGACTCCATTACTGTTTTTTTTTTTTTTTAAAGCATTTGACACAATTGAGAAACTTTTTTTACTGCAGTCTCTTAAATCTTTTTGGTTTTAGACACATTTAGACACATTTAGAACGAGGAGTCAGGCAAGGCTATCCAATTTCCCCCTTCCTTTTTCTCTTAGTGGTGGAGATGCTGTCTTGTTATATTCAGATTGATCCTATTTTTGAAGACATCATGGTTTTTGATAGAGAGATTAAAATCTCACAGTTAGAAGATGACACAACTATTTTTTTGAAGGATAAATTTCAAGTTTAATGTGCTTTATCTGTGATTAAACAATTCTCTGAGCTTATCTCTTATTATTTGTAAATGTGAAATTATGCCCCTCCACAACTGCAAATATACCTGTTAAAAATACTGTTAAAAACTTGGCATTTCAATTTCAAAATATGTGGCTGAGGGACATATTTAAAAACAAAACAAAACTGGTAAGTGGAAAAAGAAATGGAAATTTTGACACCTTCAGCTTTATTATGGAACAATGATAATATTACCATCCATAGGAAGTAGCTTAGAGGTATTGATCACATATCTTTGTTATTTGATGGTTCAAGTTCTGTACTTTACATATGAATAATTCATCAACAAATTAGAATTTCCCATTCAATTTAGAGAATATAAATCAATTATTAATGCCATTCCAAGTGGCTTATTACAACTTTATGAATCTCATCTTAGTTCGTGTGAAATAGTAACTAACCATTGAATCTCGTCATTGATAGAAAATGTAACAATAAAATATGTCAAAGCATTCATAATGTAAACAAGAACATTCCAAAAAGTTGATTTTATTGGACTTCAATACTTGGTAACATAAATTTCATACAAATTTCCTATTTATAACAAGGGTAAAGAACTTCACTTTAAAACATTACATTGCATTTATTCTGATAATTTAATAATTGCTAAATATGTGGACATTGTGAATCTATGTACAGTACATTCTGCAACAAATGGTAAGAATTCATTCCCTCACCTTTTTATTTATTATTTTACTTGTGGAGTCGTGTAAGAATTTCGAGAGGCAACTTGGAAATAATCATTCATTCATTCATTCATCTTCTATACCGCTTTATCCTTCTATTCAGGGTCGTGGGGACCTGGAGCCTATCCCAGGAGACTTTGGAGCACTAGGCGGGGTACACCCTGGACAGGGTGCCAATCCATCGCAGGGCCACACATACACACACTCACACACTACGGGCAATTTGTGAACGCCAATTAGCCTAACCTGCATATCTTTGGACTGTGGGAGGAAACCGGAGTACCCGGAGGAAACCCACCAAGCACGGGGAGAACATGCAAACTCCATGCACACAGAGACGGTAATCGAACCCAGACCCTGGAGGTGCAAGGCGACAGTGCTAACCACTACACCACCGCGCCGCCGAAATAATCATTGATTTTAGAATTTTACATTAAAAGGACATAATTATCATTTTCCGTCACAAGTAACAAATCATTTACATATATCCTCAATTTCTGTTTTTTAATGGCAAAGTTGTATATTCATAAAATGTAATTTTTTTCTAAACTATCACTGTCTCCTCTGTGAATTACGAAACCTTTTGAACCCTTTAAAAATCTAATAGAGAATCTTAAATGTTCTCTGCTAATGTCTCTACATTCTGATTCACTCAGTGGAACTGTCATTTCTTTCTGCCATTTTATTTGTTTGTTTACTTGTTGGTTTACTCTGTATTATTTATTAGTATATTTTTATATTATAAGTATAAATATTATATTTAATATACATTTCTTATGTAATATAATTTTTTAACTCGGTCTTTTATACCTGAATCTTGTACTTTTATATTTTTAATATTGTAACTGTATTTTTTTTGTACCAAACGCACTGCGGAAGTGGATCCTCCTCTTACAGTGACGTCATTTCCGGGAAAATGGCCGTCAAAACAAAGCCCAGAGTGTTTACATGCTCTGAGCCTAATTTAACTTAACTTGTTACAATAAAAAAGCTCGGCTGTTTAGGCTGTCAGGTGTTTTTGTTTGTTTGTTTGTTTGTTTTGTGAAGTATGCCGGGTTTAATAATGAGCCTGATTTATTTATTTTTTCATAAAGTGCGACAGCGTTAAGTTAGTTTGCTAAATCTCCTGCTAGCGTTAGCTTAGCCACAGGAGGTGCTAACCGAACCAGAACCAGAACCCTGAGCGCATAATGCCTTCCATGAACCCGTCCTGCTAGTCATATCCGTGTCACATCCTAGTGCTTTTTTGTTTTTGTTTTTAATGCTTTTCCAGTTTCTCAATGCTAGCTGACTTCAGATCAGTTAAAGTGCAGAAATGTCCAGTCCAAAGCAGAACCCACAGGGACTAAGTGCAGCAGCTGGGAGTGTGGAGACAGTGGATCAGGTCATGCAGCCGGTTCTGTTTGAAATCTTTGGCGAGATGTGGAAGGTCCAGGCTCGGTTAGGGCAGGGAGGTTCTGCCTCAGTGTACCGTGTGAGCTCAGCCAGGTCCAGCTCTGCTGCTGTCAAAGAGTTTCTACTGGACGCACAGGGTGGAGATTACGGCTATCAGAAAGAACGAGTCGTGCTGGAGGACATCCAGGGCCACAAGAATATCGGTACGCCTCGTTCACAAGACATGCATCAGTCACACAGATCATTTGTTCATCTGTCGGGCATCGCCTGATACCATATCATCACGATACCTAGGGTGAAAATTGTGTGAAAAAAAAAGTGTCATGATTTAAAAATATCTCGACTCGATATTACATTTTCCTCTGATTTCGTTACAATTTTAAACCTTACAAAAAGTTTAGTGAGTAATTAAATGTTGCCTGTTCCATACGATATTAGTTTTCTCACATAAAAACCGAGCGCAGCATTTAAACAATACAACTTCAAATACATATAACATTTAACTTCAAATTTTGCAAAAAATCTACTTTGTTACTGAGCAGCACATGTCATCCGCCATAGTTATTGTTTCTAAACACACTTGGCAAATGATTCACTCCTACCACACGGAATGCTAGTGTGATTAAAGTTTAGAGTGAACCACTTGTAGGATTATAAGGAAACGGTGACGTTTTACTGCCTCAAAAGTCTTGTTGAGCAATTGTGAGCTTCTAGTGTGCGTGCTCCGAGACTATTTAGAGCACATGGTGTTTTGAGAGTGGTGTGAGTGTGTGTAACGAGTAGGTTTCAAGACAAAAAGCCAATTAGAGGTTGGTAAGTTTTGATAACATAACGCCATAAAAATGCATTTCTGTTGCACCACTTGGCACAGATTCGGTTATGTCCAAGTGGTCATGGCCAAATAAGGTGAAAAAACAGTCAGTTCCAGTCACTGGCTGATCAGCATCCCTGTTGTAAATGTAATAAATCATTTAAAATGTCAAATTTGCAGTCACTGTGGTGATAATAATCACGATTCCTAACCGAATTGTTTTTGTTCCCCATCATATCTAATACAGAGAGACATATTTGGATTAGTGCCTCTGTTTAAGATAAGAGGAGATAAATGTTTATTAATCCCTCAATGGGAGATGATACTGTTACTGCAGCAATGATTGGAAGAGTAGAACATAAAGATAAATATGCTTTTATATAAAATATACATTTTCAGGTGAAGGAAACTCCAGAGGGCAGAAGTTATCAGGACCACTGCTATCACATCTCATCAGACAGGAAGAGTAACAGAGAGAACAAAAGAATGAGAACAAGATCAGGGATACTTTTACATCTCTTCAAAAGAGATTGAGACTTTTTCAATCTCGCTTGCATTTCTGTTAAGCTGCTCTGTGACGATGTCCATTTTTGAAAGAATAGATATTATTTTAAATGTATTTATTATGGCATGTCATCAAGTTGTACTTAGTCAAAGGGTTTATCCCCACGCAAAACCACAAATGAGTGACAGCATCGGGGGTGAATACTTAACGCAACCCATTCATGTTTTTTATCCGCAGTGACGCTGTACGGCGTGTTCACCAATCACAATGTGCTCGGCGTAGCGACCCGCTGCTTGTTGCTGGAGCTCCTGGACGTGAGTGTGTCAGAGCTGCTGGTGAGAAGCAGCAGCCAGGGCCACTCCATGTGGCTGATCCAGCACTGCGCTCGCGACGTCCTGGAGGCGCTGTGTTTCCTGCACCGCGAAGGATACGTGCATGCTGACCTCAAGCCTCGCAACATCCTCTGGAGCCCCGACGACGAGTGCTTCAAGCTGATCGATTTCGGGCTGAGCTTTAAAGCGGGCCACCAGGTGAGGAGTTGGCTCTGAGCTGAGCCGAGTTTTCCCTCTCATGCTCTTTGTGTCAATAAAGCTAGAATTAAATAGATTCTGTATGTACTGGATGGTCTTGTGTTTATAAATCTAAATAACGAGTGACCGACCGTACTAAGGGCAAAGGTTACGGCGCTTCCCGATCTTGCTGCGAGCTTCTTTCTGACTTTATTCCTTCCAGGATGTGAAGTACATCCAGACAGACGGGTACCGGGCCCCTGAAGCTGAGCTGCAGAACTCTCTGGCTCAGAAAGGACTGGAGGGAGACACGGGCTGTACCACTGCTGTGGATCTGTGGAGTCTTGGCATCATTCTGCTGGAAATGTTCTCAGGAATCAAACTTAAAGAAACCGTCAAGTCTCAGGAATGGAAGGTGAGGATATCAGGAGGACATTGTAGCTCCGCCTCAGCATCTTGGTATTATTTAGTGGAAAGGAAACCGCTTTGAACGGAGTTTAGCTTTGTGTGGCTGCTGTTTATACTGTTTCTCTGCAGGACAACAGTGCTGCAATAGTGGATCACATCTTTTCAAGCAATTCTGCGGTCTACCCTGCTATCCCTGTCTACCACCTGAGAGATCTTATCAAAAGGTAGGAAGGATTGTAGGAATCACGACTCCTAGCCGAATTGTTTTTGTTTATCTAATACAGAGAGACATATTTGGATTAGTGCCTCTGTTTAAGATAAGACGAGATAAATGTTTATTAATCCCTCAATGGGAGATGATACTGTTAAGGCAGCAATGATTGGAAGAGTAGAAGATCAAGATAAGATCCGGGGATACTTTTAAATCTCCTTCGGCGTTTCTGTTCAGCCGCTCTGTGACGATGTCCGTTTTCAAAAGCGCCACAAATGTAAATAATCATTTGAATTGATTTATTATGGCATATCATCAAGTTGTACTTAGTTTATCAGCGGGTTTATTCACACGCATCAGATTTCATCAGAAGTATAAAATATTACATATGAAGGAACAACAGCAACAGAAAAATTAGATGGTGTGTCCAAACTTTTGACTGGTCCTGTTTATAGCCGTGTGATATGACGTCTACAAGTCTTTTTTTTTTTCCCCCCTCATCAGCATGCTTCATCACAACCCAAACTGCAGAAGCACAGCCGAAGCTGCACTGATCAGCCCCTTCTTCAGTATCCCTTTCGGTATGAACGTTTAACGTAAGCTTTAGAAAGCAGCCAAGAGTCGAACATGCCTGATAAAGAAATCAAACCGATTTTCATTCTCAGCTCCTCACATTGACGACTTGGTCCTGCTGCCCACGCCCGTGCTCAGGCTGCTCAACGTGATCGACGACAGCCATTTACACAACGATGACGAGTATGAAGGTGAGTGCTTCTCTTAAAGCTTTCAACTAATAATAACAATAATAATATTAAATTATTTGTCACCAGCACAGTGAAAAGATTTTTTTCGCATATCTCAGTTAGAAAGCTGGAGTCAGAACCCTTGGGCTTGCTCAAAGCCTCAACAGTGGCATCTCGGCGGTGCCGAGCCTCGAACTCCCGATCAGTAACCCACAGCCTTAAGTGTTTTATCTGTGCATATGCATCCGGAGCACGCTTGTAATTTATTTCTGCATAGAATAGGAAGAGAGAACGTGTGGTTGAAAACTTTTTCCCGCAGAGAGACACTTTGAGTTTCTGACTCCATTCTTACTTTATGAACCCTCACCTTTATGTCTCCTGGATTCGTCAGTAGTAGCTCGTGAACAGGACGTCCTTCTGTGATCCCTCTCAGACATGGTGTGTTTGTGGGGGTGAGAGTTACAGAAAAGGGATTTTTACTTGTATGTTTGTACTTGCTTTATTTCATACCACGAACACGGACAAGAGGCGAGGTCTTAAGAAAAAGAGAACATTTTACTTTGAAAGGAAAAGGGTTAAAGGGTTGAGGAAGGAAAAAAGTTAAGAACTGGTGTCCACGTGCTGCTTTGTGGGCATAGGCTGGTCATCTCTACCCAGCTCTCCTCTCTCAGGGATCATTAGTGGGAGAATGCTCCAAAGACGGTGCCTATTCCCCCGGTCTCACTGCGCAGGTTCGATTCCTAGCCAACGCCCTGAACCCAGCCTAGGGCATGTTTAGTGCCAGGCCTAAGCCCGTGTTTAAAACCAGGAGGGTTGCGTTCGGGGAGAGCATTCAATATACAACCTGTGCCAAGTCAGGTGTGCGGATCGTATATAGCTTAATTCACGTCTCTTGCTACAGCCTCTCCCACAATATTGAAACGGAACGAACGTGTAAAGAATTCGTCAAGGAATTAAAGACTTAATCTGTAACCTGAAAACACACCCAGACAGGTTGATTTAGTTCACGTCAGAATGTCAGAGTGATGTGACATCCGCCTGCTTACATCAGCGTATTTCCACGTTAATTATGAAAGGCAGTTGATCTGCCCACATTAGGACTAAACATCTATATACAGTGGTGTGAAAAACTATTTGCCCCCCTCCTGATTTCTTATTCTTTTGCATGTTTGTCACACAAAATGTTTCTGATCATCAAACACATTTAACTATTAGTCAAAGATAACACAAGTAAACACAAAATGCAGTTTTTAAATGAGGGGTTTTATTATTTAGGGAGAAAAAAAAATCCAAACCTACATGGCCCTGTGTGAAAAAGTAATTGCCCCCTGAACCTAATAACTGGTTGGGCCACCCTTAGCAGCAATAACTGCAATCAAGCGTTTGCGATAACTTGCAACGAGTCTTTTACAGTGCTCTGGAGGAATTTTGGCCCACTCATCTTTGCAGAATTGTTGTAATTCAGCTTTATTTGAGGGTTTTCTAGCATGAACCGCCTTTTTAAGGTCATGTCACAACATCTCAATAGGATTCAGGTCAGGACTTTGACTAGGCCACTCCAAAGTCTTCATTTTGTTTTTCTTCAGCCATTCAGAGGTGGATTTGCTGGTGTGTTTTGGGTCATTGTCCTGCTGCAGCACCCAAGATCGCTTCAGCTTGAGTTGACGAACAGATGGCCGGACATTCTCCTTCAGGATTTTTTGGTAGACAGTAGAATTCATGGTTCCATCTATCACAGCAAGCCTTCCAGGTCCTGAAGCAGCAAAACAACCCCAGACCATCACACTACCACCACCATATTTTACTGTTGGTATGATGTTCTTTTTCTGAAATGCTGTGTTACTTTTACGCCAGATGTAACGGGACACGCACCTTCCAAAAAGTTTAACTTTTGTCTCGTCGGTCCACAAGGTATTTTCCCAAAAGTCTTGGCAATCATTGAGATGTTTTTTAGCAAAATTGAGACGATCCTTAATGTTCTTTTTGCTTAAAAGTGGTTTGCGCCTTGGAAATCTGCCATGCAGGCCGTTTTTGCCCAGTCTCTTTCTTATGGTGGAGTCGTGAACACTGACCTTAATTGAGGCAAGTGAGGCCTGCAGTTCTTTAGATGTTGTCCTGGGGTCTTTTGTGGCCTCTCGGATGAGTCGTCTCTGCGCTCTTGGGGTAATTTTGGTCGGCCGGCCACTCCTGGGAAGGTTCACCACTGTTCCATGTTTTTGCCATTTGTGGATAATGGCTCTCACTGTGGTTCACTGGAGTCCCAAAGCTTTAGAAATGGCTTTATAACCTTTACCAGACTGATAGATCTCAATTACTTTTGTTCTCATTTGTTCCTGAATTTCTTTGGATCTTGGCATGATGTCTAGCTTTTGAGGTGCTTTTGGTCTACTTCTCTGTGTCAGGTAGCTCCTATTTAAGTGATTTCTTGATTGAAACAGGTGTGGCAGTAATCAGGCCTGGGGGTGACTACAGAAATTGAACTCAGGTGTGATAAACCACAGTTAAGTTATTTTTTAACAAGGGGGGCAAACACTTTTTCACACAGGGCCATGTAGATTTGGAGTTTTTTTCTCCCTTAATAACGTAAACCTTCATTTATCTTCATTTATCTTTGACTAATAGTTAACGGTTTTTGATGAGCAGAAACATTTAAGTGTGACAAACATGCAAAAGAATAAGAAATCAGGAAGGGGGCAAATAGTTTTTCACACCACTGTACATCTTATATCCTGAATTTATATTTCGGCCGTTATAGCAACTGCAGACAAAGCGATCACTTTATCTGACTCGCATGCCAGTTTACCTCTCGTGAAATGGACTCCATCAAGTATTAGACCGTAGAACCATCATGGTCTTCGAGACCAATCGTGTGGGAGAAGTGCATAAAAATCACATCCACATAAACCATCAGGACAGAGGAAAGTGTTGCAGGATGTTGGTCCCAGGAAAGGCTGGTTAGAGTATTTCTATAACTGCTGATGTCCTGGGAATTTCACACAAGACAAGCTAAAATATTCAGTTAGAGACAGCATGTGTGGAAACGCCTTCATAAAACCAACAGGATTTAAATATTCACTCTTTACCACCGTGATGAACAAAAAAGCATCTCAAAATATTAAGCTTGAGGTGGACAGGCTACAGCAGCTACAGCAGAAGAAATATAAGGTTTTACTTCTGTTCCTCCTCCGCTATCAGTGAAGAACAGGAAATCTGACACTCAAGACAGGACAGAAAGATTAGAAGATCAGGAAAAAGCATCCCCTGGTCTTTATCTATTATTTATCTGTCAGGTTTTGGTGATCCTGTGACCACTGTAGCCTCAAAATTTAAATATAGACTGTCACATTAATATGTGTAAAAAAAAAAAAAAAAAAAAAAAAAAAGGTAGTTCCTAAACTTTATAACATTTCAAGTGGTGTTGCAAAAATATTTCTTACGTGAAAAGACGCGTTATAAAGCACATGCTCACCTGGACATGACTGATGAGCTTTTTTTTTTTTCTTTAATCATGAATAATACTGATTTTTATTGTTATTATACAGGCAAAGTTCTGATATCCTCTTTTTTGGTGGTGGTGTTTTTTGATTGTTCTCCCTACTTACGTCGTATCTAATTCCCACCCGTCGCTAGGGGTCTCCCACATCAAGGCTACTACTCAGTCAGGGAGGGACGAAGACTATTATGTGTTTCCTCCAAACCACAAACCTCCGAACTGCTCGCTCACACCCAGTTGGAGGCGGCGTGACACACTCGGAGGACAGCGCTATCCGCTCCTTCCGCTTGCGTGAGCTCACAGACGCCCCTGATTGGCTGTAGAGTCGCGATTGATGTAAGAGACGCTAAGTGACTCCCATCGCATCTCGCTCGGCCAATCAGCTCTCTCCAGGCCCTCGGCTGCGAGAGGCTGCAGCATCATCCACTATCTCATGTATTCTTTTATGTAGATTCTGTCGACTCGACTTAAGGACTGGAGACTTGCGGTATATTATTATTATTATTATTATTATTCTGATCTTGATTTCTGGTCTCAAGCATCATCGCAGGAAAGGAAACTGAAATCATAAACGGCCAGAACAGTAGACTTTTTCCTCTCCCTAAGTAGGATTACAATACAGACTTTTAGAGATGTTCAGTATCTTTATTGTAGGAGGCAATTTAGTCTGAAAATAATTTGTAAATTATAACTGTTTGCTCACTTTTTATTTTTTATTTTTTACTGCTCCAGATATTATCGAGGACATGAGAGAAGAATGTCAGAAATACGGATCAGTCTTATCGCTGTTGATCCCGAAAGAAAATCCCGGTAAAGGCCAGGTGAGGAGTGTGAGATCATATAAAACAATGACGTGTTCGCCGTCTGTTCGTGATCTAAGCAATGTCATTTCCTGCTGGCAGGTCTTCGTCGAGTACGCAAACGCCGCCGACTCCAAAGAAGCCCAGAGGCTGCTGACAGGCCGCACGTTCGACGGCAAATTCGTGGTGGCCACGTTCTACCCGCTGAGTGCCTATAAGAGAGGTTATCTGTATCAGACCGTGCAGTAAGGGGGCGACACGTCCACTTACACGTCTACACAATCTGTTCAGCGCTTAGTTGTGAAGGTGACCTTTACAATATAAAAGTTACACGCCTCTGAGCTACGTACGTGTACTGTGTGGATACGTCACCTACCCGCAAAATGTGTCTTCTTCTATGCTTGTTTATAGAATGCAATAAAGAACTGTGATTTAGAGAGAGAGATGAAAGATCACCAAAAATATATATATGTGTGCAAGATGTAAATCAAAACATGGAATATACAGTACATAAGTCTGTTAGCAGTGTTCTGCTTTAGTTTATGCTGTTTCTGAAAAGCAAGCTTTGTTTACACACATCCTGGATCTGGATTGTGTCCTTATAAGATTTGAATCATATTCATTAACACTCATAAGGCTGCACATATTTCAGAATCATTTCAAAAACAAATGAAAAAAAAAAAAGAAAAGCAAACTACTGCTTGCACAGTATAGAAGTTTGAAACTTTTTTTTTCTTCTTTTGGCTTAAAGTGAAAAGAAACAAGAATTGTAACCTCGCCAGACAGCACAAACAAAAGGATCTGGAATTTGTAGAAGTTATTTCTATTTACTAGGGTTTTCGAAGAAGTACATTTACTGTAGGCCTTGAATTTCTACCGAGTGATGCAAATTTAAATGATGACACTTCAGTGCCGCTCGTTTTCGTGTAGGTTTCACACAATAGTTCTTACGTAAAATCTTTCCCGGCTTGTTTCAGAAAAGAAAAAATGTGAAGCAATCTGGGAAATCTACAATCGTGGATTCTATCAAAAAAACAACAAAAAACAAAGAAAAGCGAAACCCAAAATATATAACATTTTATTTTCTCATATTTCTATGATTTTTCCCCGATTTTCTCCCTAATTTAGTCGTCTCCAGTTCCTCCCAGTCACTAGGGGGCTCCCACATTAAGGCTACTACAACCACTCAGTCGTCACCTGTTTTCTTCTGCTTGCGTGAGCTCACAGACGCACCTGATTGGCTGTAGAGCCGTGATTAATGTGGAAGCACTAAGGCCTTGTTCACACGGGTGTTAAAATCGAGCGTTTTTCTGCCGTTTGTAGCGTCCGGTGACCGCGGATGAAGCGCAGAGGGTTTTCTACACATAGGCGTGCGTTCCTCCGGCTGCGCGTTTATACGGTGTTAAAAAAACGTTGCATGAAGCTTTTTCTTGGCGTTCAAATCCCAACGGACGCAAAGAAAACGCGTCTAGTTCGATTACTTTCTCTCCCTACATCGCCGTATTATTTAAATTTTTTTTATATATTATATAAAAATATAATAATTTAATTTGAATTTTTAAAACAATAACATTAATGTCTAATATAGCAAAATGGTCCATATTAAAAGGAGGCACCTCAAATAAAACGACAAGGGCTTTCATATCCAGTTCCCGACACACTGCCCCCACAGGTTAAACACACAAACTACAATTTGGGCTGCAGGCTGGCGTTAGACAGAGACAAACGAACGCCAGTGTAGAAGTCAATCGAGCGGCACTACAAAACGCAACATCAATGTATAGGACGTTCAGAGCTCGTTCGTTTATCCAAAAAAATTTAACGCCCGTGTGAACAAGGCCTAAGAGAGAGCTCGGAGAGAGCTCGACTAGTAAGCTCAGCCAATCAGCCCTCTGAGAGAGCTCGGCCAATCAGCTCTCTCTAGACCTCCGGCTGCGAGAGGAAACAGACCTCATTTTTAACAATTCATAAATATAATCCCCCCCGCCAAAAAAAAACTAATTTTTTTTTTAAATATCTGATTTAGTTTATAATCTCATAATTTAGTTTTGTTTCTTGTTTTTTTGGTGGAAGAGCATTTTTAAACAACGCTGCGTCATCCTACCTAATTTCGATTAGATAAATAAGTGTGATTTCCTCACACACTGAATGTCCCATGTTGCTGGACAGCTACATGCATTCGGGAATGAATATACGCGTACACGATGTCAGAATGTGCCTTTTTTCATTTCAAGAAATTCTACAGCTTTCCAACTGTCTACAGTAATATACTGTACAAAATGCTCAGATTTCACTGTGTGAAATAGGGGTTACGGATTTCGCACATTTTAACAATCAGTAATCGAATCATCATAACAATAATTAATGATGAGTGGTATATTTTCAGTTTAAGGTTTATTTAAACATTTTAAGCCCAGATAGTTTAAACGAACGGGATAGGTACAGTATGTTGCCCGACTTGTGGTGTACAAGTTAATGGAATAAATGTGAGTTATGGAGAAATGCTATGCAAAACAAACATTGTCGGTTATCAGATTTGTAAACCCCCGTTAACCGATTAATGTGAAGGCTTTTCTTCACCAGGCGCTATGAGTTATGACACTGAACCTGTGAATGCTTCTTCACCTCATGGATTTATTCTGCTCTCTTTGTAGCAGCTCTTCACTGTGGTGCTTTACTCTATAGTCACATGCTTTGTCATATAGACGTGATGTTTTAAAAAAAAGATTTGAAATGTAATAATAGTCTAGGTGATGGGTGGATCCTTATTTTGATAGAGGTTGTGCTTATTTTTTTACTTTTTCTGTTCATTAGAATTGTGTTTATTACTATTATTATTATTATTATTATTATTAATGCTTGTACTCATTGGTACTTAACAGAATGAACAAAACTCCAAATAAGGGATTTTCAGTGTAGGAGAAGGATGGCGTTAAGAATGAAGTACAAGAAGAGTTTTTTTTTTTTTTTTTTTGTTTTGTTTTTTTTTGCCCATGTGTACAGATAATAATCAGGTACCAGTGGAAAGAAGAACAAATTAATCATTAGTTTATATGACTGTCTTCTTTTGAGGTGTTAAGGAAATGTTTTAAACAAAATAATATTCCTGACTGTGAGGTTTTTATTTCCTTCTTCTGCCTAGTAGCTATAAAAGATTGCAAAAGTTTTACTGGTGCTATTCGAAGCACGGCTCAGTAAGCACATTTGGTTGCCTTTGACCCCGTACTTTTGGCGTCGCTTTCGGATTCAAGATAAAGTGGTTTAGTCTCGCGGAGTTCGTTTTCAGGGTCTGTAATTAAGGAAGACTGTGAAGAAAGTGAGCTGCTTTTAAAAAAAAGCTCGCAGTTTACTACTGAAGTGTGTGAATGTGTCGGTTTGGCTAGGGGTGTGTGTGTGCTCGAGAAGGATTCGGGTTTTTATCGTTGATGAGTTTGAGGTGTACTGCGTATGTGAGCTGGATGATTATTTTTTGAAACGAACAAATATACTAATAGAGCTGGCTGCCGGAAGTGGAAGATTTCGGAGTGTGTGAATGTGTCGTAGTGCTAGTTAACTGATTGATTAAGTGCATTAACATGAACCGAGGTAAACAAATAGGCCATTTTAATGTTGGCTGATGCTTGGATCCAGGAAACAGCTGAGCAGTTACGGGTCACGACACCCACGGCAGCTCGGTGATGCTGGAGTTTCAAATCTCCTGATCAGCAACTTGGAGCTTTAATCATCGAACCTTCCTGTGACACGTAATCATCAGCAAGTCACCGGGCTACATTTTATCGTGCTCTCTTGTCACATCGCACATAAAAGACACCGACTCCTGACCTGATTTCTTTTAATCACACCGACGGGATGACAGCAAGAGTAACAGGAGGTTTATGCGACAACTTTGTGTTCAGCTTTGTTCTGAGAAACGCTAATTAGTTCAGCATGCAAGGAAGGTGTAGACGTCACGATGATCATATCCATATTCCAGCTGTGGAAAAAGGCAGCTATGGATTAAAAATAAATGAACAAAGGAAGAAAGCACACAAATACGCAATCTGCATGTCCCATCCACTTTAGTCCTGGCTCTACTAATGCACAAAATTAAATCCCAGACCTCGCTGATTAAGACACTTGGTGACAAAAACACTGACTCTAGAATGTACGTTTGTGTTCTGTACGCCCTGTTCAATAAGAAGATTCACACAAGCACAAGACGAGTAAGATTCAGAGAACAGGGTGTCACTGATACCGGCGATATCTTTGGCATGTAATGCGTTAATTGTGGTTTAAATTTGAAAAGGCTTTTGTAACAGGAGCTGCCTGAGAATACATTTGATCTGATTTTGGAATTATTGCACTTTCAGGATGTTCACATAGATTTAAATTCTTAGCAAATAAACAAATCACAGATATGACCCAAAAACTTTTGAATTTGTGGCATATATATATATTTTTTTTTTCTCTCCAGGTCAATGGAATCAACATTCCATTTAACATTTAGGAAAAAGTGATGGAGTCAGGGGGGAACCCCTCCCCCCCACATTGAGTAATGCTGCTTCTCAGTCTGAAGTTTTGAGGCATGGACGCCATTCATGATTAGCATTGCGCTATTTACTAAGAACCGTGATGTTCGTATTACTAGATACGCTTCAGTGAAAGTAATAAACTATGCGTCAAACTATTATCCGGACTCTGGCTGTAGAATTTTCAATAAAAATCAATCTTGATAAAATTTCAATTTATAGAAAAATTCAATCCGTATTCTCTCATTAAATAATGTTTTTAGTCTGAGCTGCGAGTAATTAATGCACTGCTGTCTTCAGTTCTTCATCAGAAGTGAATTTTTCGGGCCTCCGAGTGGCGCTGTGTTAAGTGCTCGCCCGCAGCCGGAGGTCTAGAGAGAGCTGATTGGCCGAGCTCTCTCAGAGTTGACCTTGGTGCTCCCACAATAATCACGGCTCTACCACAAATAAGGGCGTCTGTGAGCTCATGCAAGCGGAAGGAGCGGATAGCGCTGTCCTCCGAGTGTGTTACACCGCGCCCAATGGTGCGTGAGCGAGCAGTTCGAAAACATGCGGTCGGCTGGCGTTTCGTCGTTCGGAGGAATCACGTGATATTCTTCGGCCCTCCCGTCTGGGTGGTAATAGTAGCCTAAATGTGGGAGCCCCCTAGTGACGGGGAGGAATTGGACACGACTAAATTAGGGAGAAAATCTAATTTTATAGATCTAATTTTATAAATCTAATTTTATAGATAGAAGTGATAGATAGAAGATTAGAAGTGAATTTTCATCCTCGTAAGGCTCCTTTCAAAGGATTAAACAGGTGACGGAGGATGGGTTAACACTACAAAAGGTTTTTGCAGTGTCGACAGTTTGGGCAGAAGTTTAGGCTCCAACTCTTTTAATAAGCGTCTCACTATAACGAGTGCTGTTGATTGGTCAACCTTTTTGCCTGATAATGTTCCAATACTTTTGGCCCGAAGAATCCCAGAAGCATCAATTTTCCAGCTGATGGTTGACTTTTATACTTTTTCTCGGTTTTGAGGATGTTTCCGTTCCACACTCTGGCGTTTACTCCCAGACTCGTAGTGATGAATCCATGTCTCGTCGCCAATAATGATTCTCTGTAAGAAACCTTCACCTTCCTCAGAGTCTCCGTCCAAATTCTGTTTGAATCTGTTTTAAATTCTGTATGCTCTTCTGTGAGTTGTTTCGGCACCAGGTTCACCCTCAGACCACAAAAAAAAAAAAAAACGAGTTGGTGCAGGCTGCTTTTCTTTCGAAATCTGGAACTGTGTTTTCTTCCAGTTAACCAGGTCCAGCAGCTTGGTGAGGTCTGTATATACACTTTTAACTGCAGACTCATTTGCATTATTTTTTTTAGACTCATGCCAGTATTTGTTTAGGAAATGCAATTTACAAGGTGACTCCATATTTATTTCCTTTACATTACTTGAGGCCATTATTTATTTTTTTGTTTTGTATTTGATCAGGAGGAAAAACTATGCCATTAAGAAGATAATTGAATTATTATTACTTTTTTAAAAATATTATGTTCTGATATTAAGCACAAATATGTTTTAATTTTTACATTGCTGTAATGTAAAACTTTCTTGGTGAAAGTCTGTTTAGCGTGATTACGTAACTGTTGCCAGGAGATGCCTGTAAGGTGGAACAGGTGGACGTGGAAAGTGCTCAGACTGGTTCAGTGAGCGTGCAGTGATCTCATTTATCACAAAGACATGGACAAAGGAAAGTAGGTGTGTCTTGGGTTTTGGTTTAAACTTGGTGGTCACACTGATTGTATATAAAAAAAAAAATACAAAAAAACAGAGCTGCATAAATTATGCTTTGTGTAGCGTAGGCGTTGGGCGTGCCTCCCTGAGTCTGAGCATCCCGGTTTCCTGGCTCTGAGCGTCGCCTCACTGCACGCTCTGCTTTCCTTTTGAGGAAGTATTGACGAGTCTGTGTAGTTTTGGGTTTTAGCTGAAACTAATAAAAGGAATGTGATGCACCGGGGCATGTTAGTCAAGCTTGCTCTCATTAAAACATGATCTACCTATGCTAGGTATTTCAACTATTTTAGAGATTAAAATATTTGAGTATCCTGCACTCATGAAGAATGTTGCCTGTTTAGAAGGGATTGTTTGTTGGGTTTGGTGCTTACGAGCGCTCTGGTTCTCTGATGATGTCACCTCAGCTTTTCTTAAACTATTTGGTACATACTTTCTGGAAACTATATATTTTTGGGGTATTATCAGATTCCTGTGCTTTCATTTAATCTCTATTATTTACATCTAAGTAACTGATTGATTGGCTGAAACATTTGTGAAAAGATGAAAGACCTTTTTCCATTTTTTTTGTGTTGAAATTTAAAGGCTGCACATTTCTACTGATTAATACTGATTGTGTGATATAATGCATTGTTTTGAGAGGTGTATGAGATGGACAGGGTATTGATGGACGCATATGGGGTTTTAATATTTAATTAAATTTTATTTTTTGCGAGTTTTTGGAGTTCTGCGTTTTGCCCAAGCTTACAAATGAACTAATAAATGCTGGGTAAAGTGATTGTTAATGCATTGCAATAATGTTTGAAGTGCTACTTAGCTAATTAAATGTATTTCTACAGACACGAATAAAAAAAAAAAAAAGAAATAATTTTATATCTAATGTATAATGCATTAACTTTTGTAATGTATGATTTGTAAAACTTTGTCAAAAAGATCTGCCTATGAACTAGTGCTGGCGATATTGTGGGGAAAAAAAAAGATAAGTGATTCTAGTTCACTTCGTTCTTATATAATGCAGTTAGTAAATTAAAAATGAAGTTTTTAAATGTTGATTTAATTTATTAAGGGAAAAACACTGTCCAAACCTGCCTGGCTCTGCATGAAAAAGTAATTGCCCCTGAACCTAATAACTGGTGACAACTGCATTCAACCCCAAATTTCACAAACTTCTGGCTCGACATTCTACTTCAGGATTTTCTGGTAGAGCGCAGATGTCATGGTTCCATCAATTATAACAAGTCGTCCATGATCGTGAAGTTGCAAACAACCCCAGACCATCACACTACCACCACCAGGTTCCACTGTTGGTACCATGTTCTTCTTATGAAACGCTGTGTTAGTTTTATGCCAGATATACAGTAACTGGGCGCAAACCATCCAAAAAGTTTAACTTTTGTCTCATTAGTCCACAGAATATTTCCCCAAAAGTCTTGTTAATGATCTAGATAGTATTTGGCTAATGTTAGATGAGCCTTTGTGTTGTTTTTGGTCAGAAGTGTCTTTCGCCTTCGCATTTTTGCTCCCAGTCTCTTTCGTATTGTTGAATCATGAACACTGACCTTAACTTGAGGCAAGTTGTTCTGAGGTAGCACTGTATACGACTTCCTGGAGACATTTTAGTAGGCTGGTCACTCCTGGGAAGGTTCACCACTGTTCCAAGTTTTTACTGTTTCATTTACTCTCCAATGACTTTTTCACATAGAGACAGGCAGGTCTGAACAGCTTTATTTCCTTTAATAAATAAAATCACCATTTAAAAGCTGCATTTTGTTTTTTACTTTGCATTTACTTAAAATTTACTTTTGCATTTACTTTGCATTTGTTTTTTTACTTAGTTTTACTTTACTTTGTTTTTGCATTTACTTGGGTTATCATAGTGTGACCTTAAAAATTGTTTGATGATCTCAGTCATTTAAGTGTGAAAAATATGAACAAAAGAAAAGTCAGGATACTTTTTCACATTCACTGTAAAGCTCCAGATTAGTTCGAAGTTTGATTAGTTTAAACTCGGACTATAAAGTTCTTCCTAGCTTGAGCTAACAAAATGCAAATGTGTAATAATAATAATTTGTCTGTCGAACACGCCACTGTAAAAAAATTAAATTAAATAAAAAAAAAAAAAAAGACATAACTCCAACCAGTGAACTATCGCTAATGATGCAGGCAGAATTACTGATATTCGAATCTGTACCAATTTCATATCTTTGAAGTGATATATAACTCTTTCTTTGCTACGAGCTCACTCCCTGGCAAAGTCTAAGTTTAACATGTTATCAATTTATAAAAACTGCCTTTATGTCTCTATATAATCCCCTGTTACACTAATACACATATTGCAGCGTTTCACTAGTGCTTGGACACCATCCAGGTAGAAAGTTTTCTCAGTATCACAGAACCATAATCTGAAACACTGGCCTCCCAGGAACTCCGAACATGGGGGAATGACTTGGAGGGAGGTCCGTACAGTGGGTGTGGCAATAACACAGTGTACACAAGTTGGCGACAAATTTTTTTAAAAACGTTTGCACCCTTTAAATGTTTTACTCCGGCTAAAAGTTTGATCACCGTGCTGTGCTTGTAGTCTTCTGTAAATGTTAATCATTTTTACGCCCTCACTCTCAAGAAATGTCTGACCCGGATTGACTTGAACGCCCCTCGTAGCATTTATGGATGGTTTAATTAAATAAATCCACAAATATATAAACAAACATTAAACAAACACGCTTCGAGAATCATGTTAGAGCATTAATTTGATTGAACTGAATGAATCATGCAGCATTAATGTGAACGCATTTGATCTGAATGATTTGATCTGAGAGGTGAAGACATACTTGCTCAGACTCAGCGCTCAGGGTTGCCGAGCAGCAATCTCGTTTTCCACAAGGACACAAACAAAGAAAAGAAGGTGCGTCTTGGTTTTTAGTTATGTCACACCAGTTTAGGACAGGACAAACACTTTCCAAAAATAGCTACATAAATGACAGAAGACGCTAAAAGGTGTGCCTACCTAAGCGTCTGTCCCCTGACGGAGCTCTTTGGTTTATTTATGTTCATTTTTAGCAAGTATGAATGAGTCAGTATGATTTTTAGCTGAAAATGTGTGAGTGGAATGTGATGCACTAGAGCATGTTAGTCAAGATCATCTACATGAAACATGCGTGATCCTGCCTATTCCCGTAATCTTGCATTAATGCTGACTGTTATTTTTGGGATAATAGTTTGCGGGGGCTTTTATAACAAGTTTTTCTTTTCTGTTTTTTTTTTTTATCATGTCAAATAGGCAGTTCAGCTCTGGATTGGTTTTGTCGTTTTAACTTTAAAAGAGACAAATGCAGCTAGAGAAGGGGCGAGTGTATAGCTGTTGTAATGCAAGTGATAACAGAAGCACGTTTTTGAAAATGTTCCACAATATTAAACTTAATTGAAGAGTATGGCATGTTGTTCTCTACTGAATAAAAGTTATATTTATTTGGGCAAATGATCTGTGATACACGAGGAACACAACACATCACCATGCCCTGATGATTTTCCCATCATTGCACACCCTAATGTTGTGTGCCGCTAACTTATCACATGCTCCGAGTGCGCTCGTCAAGGCATCTGCCGTGCCCGTTCTTTAAGTTTCGAGGAAGTGAACGAGGAAATGAGCTCATCGGTTCTCTGGAACAGCTTTAAGTTCTTAGTAACCACACACCAGCCCTTAATTAAGATAATATTCTGATTGCATTACACAGTATTGAGGAAATGGCAACCACTCTCTATATGTGTGTGTATTAGAAAGAGATGCGGAATAGAGGTAGTGTGAGAGAGTAGGTGTATGTAAGTGTGACATCAAGAAAGCAGCTTTCTTAATACACATCCATCAGAATTATTTGCCCCCCCTCAACCCTCCCAACAGGAAGCGTCAAATCCGGACCGTGGAGGTGTTGTTGTTGTGATTGGGATTTGATGTAATACGTTTATACCAGTCTTGGTATTAATTGTAAATATAAATATGCAGAGCTAATTAGCCATGGTAGCGCTTTTAGCTTTTATTTTTATATTTTTATTTTTTTAGCGTGTATCACAGCTCCGAAGTCTTTCAGGACTAGAAAGCACAAATAAACGCATCGCTGTCTACTCGTGTAAAGTCCACGCTTTGCTCTCAGCTGTGAGAAAGTGGCAAAAAACTAAATAAAAATGCAAAAAAAAAGAAAAAAGAGCCAAGGTTGCTGTGAAGTTTTGCACCATACCGTATGGTTTTGTCTCACAGGGCTCAGAAACCTGTCTGTGTTTTATGGATACAGCTGCTTTAGTTACAAAATGCATCTCATAAACAAATACAACAGATATTACAGTTTTGTGAGATAGAAGCAGGATAGCGCGAGTATGTACGCCCAGCTAGGGGAGTAGAAATAGCTTTTATAGATGAAGCTCTCAGATTTCGTCAGCAGCTGTGAGATTTCCTCCAGTTCACTGAGCTCGTTTCTGTGTATCTGATTTCTACACAATTTATACAGGCATTACTTAATTTTGGCCATTGTGTTGGCCATTAATTACAAATTCCCTGTTCAGTATGATGATTAGCAGGTCTTTACCTTGTCGTTGTTACAGACAGTCAGATCAACATGCAGAAGGGATTTTAGACACGGATTGATCAGGTGAGAAAGTTTGAGGTGTTAGAACTACAGCCTACAATACAAGCCATGAAAGTTTGTCTTTACATCAAACGCTGACCCTTTCATTAAGCGCATTGGCGAGGGTGCAGCAGACATGTTTCTGTGTTTATGGACTGAGCCGCTGAGTGAGCGGATTGGTAGGGAATATTTAAGGAAATGTAGGAAATTTATATAAGGTAGGAATGTTTGTGTGAATTTATATACAGTAGATGTAGAAAAGCAGGTCACTTTAACACTTTTGTCCAAAATGCTATTGTTCTAGAAGCAAGTATAAAATGTCCTCAACAAATATTTCCACCCTTTGTAAAGATTAGTGAAAAGGGCTAAGCAAAAAATCCAGTCGCGTCATCGCGGTAAAAAAGTGATATCTTAGTAAATTGATGAAATACTAAAGCAATCCAGTGATATGATTAATAAGCTAAGCAAATTTAATTTTTAAGAGTAAAATTCTTACTTTGTTGGTGAAGGGTTTAGCCTCTAACCAATTGTAAGCATTTATTTTTTGGACGTTTTCTTATATTAAGAAAATATAGTTAAATTTCACAAGATTCAAGACATTTTCATTTGGTAAGTATCACTTTTTATTTGTTTATTATTTTTCAAGTGATCTCGCGCTTCACCTCATATTTGTACCAGAGTCAATCAGAAAGTCATGAATAACCGCTTAAAGGTTCCTACAAACTTAAATCATTTACATTTAGGCATTTGGCAGACTTACATGTTTATCTCAGTATACATCTGAGCAGTTGAAGGTTAAGTGCCTTGCTCAAGGGCCCAACAGTGGCAACTTGTAGTGGGGTTTGAACCTGGGATCTTCCGAGCCGTAGTCCAATGCCTTAACCACTGAGCTACACCTGGCCCATTTAATACAATCACTTTGATTACTTTTGGTTCACAAGGTCAGATTTGTCAATTTTTTTTCAGTGAGAGATCACGCCACTTCACCAAAAGAAGGATTTTTTCCCCCCACTAATTCTTTACAATGGGTGCCAATAATTGTGGACACTATACATTTGGATCCAAAGTTTGAGACCAATAAGTATTCAGAATTCTGTAAGAATCCAATGCCACTATTTAAATTTAAGTAAAATGTATGACATTGACTATAATAGATTTGAACAGAAATTTTAGATTTTTTTTCTTCTTTTTTTTTATCTTTTAGACAGACGGCTCTATGAAATTCGTCTAAATATTTCTGAGAGGTGACATTTCATTCAGGTTGTTTCTAATGTCTCAGACTTCTGGAACCCGGTGTGTGTGTGCGCGCGCGCGCGTGTGCGAAAATAAATTACAAGGATGAAGCTTTAGGAGTCTGAACATTGTTGATGCTTTATCAGACATCAGCTTATGATTTTATTTAACTCGAGCGAGGCTGATGCTTGTGTCGATTCAGTACACTTAGATTTTTAAAAATGCACAATACTATATAAATGGTCTGTTTATTTTATTACATACAGAAGCACAGCTCAGAAACAATATCAATGCATAATAATAATAATAAGTTACAATTTAGTTTTTTCCTTGTGTAAAAATGTTTCAAGGATACATTATTCACCAGAAGGTCATGATATATACACAGCTTTAGTATTAGTGAAAATTCAGTCTCTCGTAAATATAACCTGTTCTGATTCAGAGCATGTGTGTGTGTGTGTGTGTGTGTGTGACTGAGATGTAAACGAGAACCACATCCAGTACATTCTAAACCTAATCCACCTATTTTATAAAATTCTAGTTAATGACCCTGAATAAATGTATCTAATCTAGTAAGTACGAAAACCATCAATTTCATATAATCATTCTAAACTCTAGAGTCTAGGTATTATTAACTTAATGAGTTTTTGAACTGGTTATTTTGATTAAACATTGTACATTAGTTATACTCTATTCTATGACTCTAATGATTATAGAAATTCATATTAGAAATGTTAAAACTAACTATTATAACCAAGTATAAACATTACTAGAGCTATACAAAACCTCAACCTTATTAAATTAATCACGTTGCGGCTGTGTTGGTTGCAAATCTCAGGGTTTTTTTTTGTTTTTGTGATAACTTTTAGGGGTCAGACTTATAATTTGTTATAATTATAATTAGAATTTGTTAACAATCTTGTGAACATTTCATATATTATGCAAATAATAAAAATTTTAGTGGGTTTGACTAAATGGTCTAAAAGTAAAACCTGTGTGTTCGGCTAAAAGATTAGAAGGAAAAAATAAATGATGGTACTCTATTAACATTCATTTTCCAGGGGCGTACTTGCTGTTTTTTTTTTATTATTATTATTATTATTAATTTTTTTCAAATATAAAGTATTTACACACTGACACCTGATTGTTGGTTGGCATCCATGTTTTAAAAGTAGTCAGGTCATTATCAGGCATCCATTTACAGATTAGCACAAAAATGCAATGTACAAAACTTCAGCTAAATAGGACGAATGGTTCCTGCCAAACAGTTTTTTGAACATTGTTGTCCTGTTTATTCCAATCAGAATTTTGCAAATCCATTCAAAGATTGTGAGTTGAAGCTGTTCTGAGTAAATATTTCTCTGCCTCATAAGAGTTGACTGTCATGTCACAGCCATGCTGTCAAAATGTTGCTGTCAGTTATGATTAGAATTTTTTATTATATTGAGTGGTTTTGCAATTTTGTGGACACAGGTCAAAAATCTAATATCTGTTTTGAGATCCCAAGAAATCCAAGGGTTTATAAAATATGAGCATTTATAGCTATTTAAAATCTTCCGTTATTGGACCAGCATTTGACACGTGTGTGTGTGTGTGTGTGTGTGTGTGTGTGTGTGTGTGTGTGTGTGTGTGTGCACGAGCAGAGAATTATAACAATAAGATGGAAAATTCTAACAAAAACTCCTAAGAAAAGTCTTCCTGTTCTGAAGATTCCTTCTCTAAAGATTTGAAAATTACATATTCAGTTGATTCTAATGATTCAAACTCAAATTATTATAATGATTTAAAATTTGGATAATTCTAATGACTCAAAGGCAGATGATTCCAATGATTTAAACTCAAATGATTCTAATGATCCTTATTATTCAAGCTCATGATTCTAATGGGTCATACTCAAATAATTCTAATGATTCGACTCAAACTCTGATGATTCTCGATATTCAGACAAATTTTTTTTACTACAGTACAAATAATGATTATATTGGCATTTTCAGAATGTTTCCTAGACTCTATGCTTGACTTGGTGAATAAAACTGCACTGGTAGCACACGATCACAAATTCTTAACTCTTTCTTAAAAATTAAATAGTTAAATTCTTAAAAAAAACCTAAATAGTTTGAGTAGTTCTCTGAAAGACCAGATCTACAACTTCCCTAATTGTACATCTTTTCTACAACCATACGGTACTGTATGTTATGTTTCACGTAAACATTTATCACTTTCACGTTAAGGTCTATTTATCTTAAGTGAGATTTTCTCAGGAAGTGGGATGTTTTCTCAGGAAAAACCTGTGTACATTTTTATCTATTGTAAATCACACACACACATGCACTCAATAACTACAAATGCCCTGGATATGTTTTTCTTTGAGATTGAAGAATCAAATCGAATCAAATCAAATCAAATCAAATGCTAAAAAAAAAAAAAACACAGAAGTTTTCTGATGCCCATTCATTCACTTTTATTCAATCAGAGTTCTTTGGTGAGTCCTTAAGCTTATTTGTGTTTTGACATAATAAAAGCAGTGAGATGTTGATCATGAATGAATGTGAAGGTGTGTGCTACTTTGTTGAGGTTTAAATGTTCTGGACTCGGGTTTCCTGAAAGCACTGCGTCTTGAGAAGCGTTTCTGTGATATTTCGTATTTCTCCACTGTTATATGTGTCTCGCTTGAAGCTGAAACGTTGTACTGCGGAAACCTGGCCATAAGCTGGTACTTCACTCTGTATTGAACGAGTGATGCTCATGTTTCTCACAATAAATTGTCACAAACTATCCCATTTGGCGTTGTGTGTTTACTGGAGTTAATAACCAATGGATTGTTCATGATGTCATTCATTTGCATTTATGAAGCCCTGAATGCAACAGAATAATTTTCCTTCTGTTCAAGCCTAAACCTCAAGAGTGATCATTCCCTACAGTAAACGCTCATTTCAGTTTAGAGCTGCACTGCTAATCACAGTTTAATCAACAGGTTCTTCATTTCCTCAATAAATTAAGCGCAATCAGTTGAGATTAACTCGCGCTTGGGCTCACGGCAGCCTTTTATACCTCAGTGATGTTGAATACACAAACCTGACTATTTTATTTTATTGCAGTTTTTTACTATATAATAGTATATAATGTTGAATAGCAGCAGTTTTAATCTTGTTAATCTGTTGCAGTGCAAACCCACAGGTTTGTGTATTAATGCTCTCGTTTTAATATTCTTATTAATCAAACACCAGGAATGAGGAAAAATGCCATTTCAGTGACTTTGACTTTGTCCTTCCCAGACTGGATGGTTTGAATATTTTAGAAACTGCTAATTTCCTGATACTCTGGATTACAGAGAATGGACCAAAACGACAGAAGGGTTGACAAGAAGGTTATGGAGACACTATGGAGAAGCTCTGTTCGTTATAGAAATAGTAAAAATATGGAACCTTAAAGATGGTTAAAGAAGTCAATGTGGGATTCAAGGCAGATGAATAAAATTTTCGTAACAACTTCTCTTGTGCACTCGTATGTCAATCAAACGTTGTTTGCTGTTCTAGTTTAGCAGGTTGACTTTTTGTGTACTTTAATCACCTGCTTATTAGGAAATGACAGTTTAATGTATGTTTATTCAGCAAACCGCACTGTACTGTACATGTTCACAATGAGGTTGGTTGCAGAGGTGGAAAGAGTAATAAAATTTTGTACTCAAGTAAAAGTACTGTTACTTAAGTGAAAGTTTACTGAAGTACAAGTAAATTTCATTCATTTTCTATACCGCTTAATCCTGTGTTCAGGGGGACCTGGAGCCTATCCCAGGAGACTTCAGGCACTAGGCGGGGTACACCCTGGACAGGGTGCCAATCCATCGCAGGGCACACACACATACACACACTCACACACTATGGTCAATTTGGGAACGCCAATTAGCCTAACCTGCATATCTTTGAACTGTGGGAGGAAACCGGAGTACGCGGAGGAAACCCACCAAGCACGGGGAGAACATGCAAACTCCATGCACACAGAGACGGGAATCGAACCCAGACCCTGGAGGTGCAAGGCAACAGTGCTAACCACTACACTACCGCGCAGCCACAAGTAAAGTTATCTTTATAAAAATCTACTCAAGTAAAAAGTAGCTTATTTAAAATGTACTTAAAGTATCTGAGTTACTTTCATTTTAACGGCCGAGGTGGGATTCCAGAGTAGTTCAAAGTAGTCAAGCTTATATAAATCTCAAACTAGCTGTTTTTAATTAAACACTTTTGCATAATAAAGCTGTTGCCATTCTTGTGCTTGAAATCAAAGTGGTCTCTTAAATATGGCCAGGAGTTTGTTTCATAAGAATTTGATGGACTTTGATGGAGCGTCTGCATCACTGGATTTGTCCGTCTCCATCGTTCTTGTGAGTTTTGCACGTTTGTTCCTCATCAATCAAACAGTGCGCAGTGGTCTCGGTTTTTCTTACTTCGTTCTTAATTATTTTTCTTATATATATATATATATATATATATGTGTGTGTGCGTGTGTGTGTGTGTGTGTGCACCCTGAGATGGATTGGGACACTGTGTCCCACCAGTGTGAATTCCACCTTGTGTCTTCTGGCTCCCACAACCCTGTACAGGATACGTGATGTAGAAGATGAATCTAAAAGACGGACAATGTTTTTATTTCTTCTTATTATTCTTCTTCATTTTCTTTGTTGTTTTCATCTTGTTCTCTGATCATCATGCACTATGGTGACACGGTAAGTGTGGAAGAAGCCTAAACTACTGTATAATAAAAAAGAAAAAACATTCAAAGTGTACTTTGGTGCAACTACCACTTGGAGGCAGCACTAGCATTGAACCAGAGTAAAAACTGAACAATGTTTTTGGCATAACTCAGAAAATGTGTGTGTGACACATACTGTATGTGAGAGAAATATAAATATAATGTATTTTAATCTAATGATCGATATGTACAGCTTTTTAATTTCCCCCGCTAACTTATGTTTAGAATGATGCAGACAAGAGTGTTGTTGTAACATTTTTGATCATTTCCATGTTAGTCGTTAAATGCAATGAGTCAGATCTCCGGCTTTCTGTAGGAGATTGTTTGCAGTTTGCAGGCTGCCTGTCACTCAATAACCATCAAAAGAGGTGCTGTTTACTGTGATGACTGAAGGAGGAAGAAGGAGCACTGGGAGAAGTCAGAAAACGGCTCGATGGTCAGAACCGTGTAGGTACCCGAGCGGATAGACGCTCTTTGGTCAGACACACACACACACTTACACAAACTAACGAGGGCCTTCTCCTTGTATTCCTATCGATCGATGTGCTATCGATTAAAGAAGACGGTCGAGGTTACGGGGCCGAGGCTGATCTGAATGCTGATGGACGAGCCGAGACACAGAGTGACATAATGCACAAAATGTTGATTCGTCGCCATGCGTTGGGGAATAATTGTCTTTGTGCAAAACACAGTTTTCTGTCATTTTAAAGAGCCGTAGAGGATTTAAGCTCAAATATAATAATAATAATAGGAAAAATATTAACACAGACAAAAATGTCAATATTTTGATTTGATCCTGCAGATGTGAATTCATAAATTAAGCAAGTTCTGATCCGTTTGCACCATGCAGCTAAAGCTAAAAGTTTTAGAAACCTCTGGAACATTTATATGCATTGGAGTGTATTATTACAGTATGCAAGGTCATTTCCAGAATTATTGGCACCACACAAGCAAACCTCTCTCTCTCTCTCTCTCTCTCTCTCTCTCACACACTCTCTCCTTCTATAGACACAGCAAAAAAAAATCACCACTTCAGAAAAGTCACATTTTTGTTAATAAGAATTCTAAATGACTGGAATGGGGTTAAGAATTGACCAACACATTATCAAAACCATGAAGGATAAGTGCTGCATTGACACCTTGTGGAAGAAAAAAAATCATGAATGGAGATGATTTAAACCTTTGGTGAAGTTACATGGATGGTAAAAAAAAAAATCAACAGTAAAAACCATAGCCAAGTTTAAGGATAGTGTATAGTGAACTGTATCTAATAATGGAATAAAAAACATTTCCATACTGTACACACAAAATGTGAAGAAAACCACTTGTAAGTGAAACTAATAAAAAGAAGAAGCTTCTATTAGCTAGGGAGGATACAGGTTGGACTTGTGGTCTGATGAGTTCAGATCGACCCTGTTCCAGAGTGATGGGTGCCTCAGGGTAAGAAGTGAAGAGGATGAAGCGATCATGCAAAGTGGACACTGTACAAGCCTCTGGAGGCAGTGTGTTATCATCTGGAATTGCTTCAGTTGCTCAGGCGACGTTATGTGGCTTATAAAATAAAATCAACAAAATAAAGTCAGCTGATTTTGTTCAATTAATGACTGTTTGTGAGCTTTATATTTTTTGATATTTACAGTAAAGCCTTGGATTGTGAGTAACTTGGTCTACGAGTGTTTTGCAAGACTTGATAAATGAGTAAGATGCACTACAAGTAGCACATACAGTATATGCATCACATGATCACAACTCAGCTAATAGGGTAATCTTGTCCCATGCTCGGTCGTAACGCGTATGCGTTATACATTCAACACTGTGCAGGCGTTTACTGTTACAATATACACTGTAGCTAGTGTCACATTTCCATGAAATCCTCAAACGGATCAAAATCCTCTCCTCACCTCTCTCGTCTTCCTCACACCAGCCAAGATCTTTGGAAAGGCAAAGTGCAGGTTAATTTGTTTAAATTTTACTTTATATTTTGTATTAATCGTTTTTATTTTAATATTTTTGGCTTGTGGAAAGAATAATTGGAGTTTACATTATTTCTTATGGGGTATATTCACTTCAATATGCGAGTGCTTTGGATTACAAGCACGTTTCCCGTAATGAATTATGATCGCAATCTAAAGTTGAACTGTGTACGTATTTATATATTTTCATATAGTATCCTTGCTTTACAGCATTTATTTGCATGTGCCTACGCCTTTTGCACAGTATCTATATTTTGTATTTTCACTCATGTACAGTAAATATTCAGTACTTTGGTCAGAACTCATCGTTTCATACATTGGAGGACCCGAAGTCTGTCACTGACAAATTTCTGTATGCATGTCTGTTTGTCCATGTTGATTTAGTCACAGCAGAAAACTTTAGCTTTAATTGAAAATAAAATGTTAAGTAGAAGTGAAGTCAATAATAATGATAATAATAATAATAATATTCATTCATTCATTCATTTTCTATACCGCTTAATCCTGTGTTCAGGGTTGCGGGGGACATGGAGCCTATCCCAGGAGACTTCGGGCACTAGGCGGGGTACACCCTGGACAGGGTGCCAATCCATCGCAGGGCACACACACATACACACACTCACACACCCAATCACACACTACGGGCAATTTAGGAACGCCAATTAGCCTAACCTGCATATCTTTGGACTGTGGGAGGAAACCGGAGTACCCGGAGGAAACCCACCAAGCACGGGGAGAACATGCAAACTCCATGCACACAGAGACGGGAATCGAGCCTGGCCGGGGAATCGAACCCAGACCCTGGAGGTGCAAGGCGACAGTGCTAACCACTACACCACCGCGCCGCCCTATAATAATAATATCACTGATTAAATTAATGCTGATTGGCTTATTTTTAGCTTTGACCTTTGGTTCTGCAAAATCACTCTAAACTTGGCTGCTCCAGTACATTCCATGAAAAATCATTACTCTCTCCAGGCTTCACCAAATATTTATTGCAAGTATTAAATATTAAACACCTACTGTATATTTTAATATCATTCTACTAAATATTAAATAATGTGTTAGAAAACTGTTTCTTTTTAAAACAAAATGCTTTTTTGTGCTTGAAAATGAAAGAACACAGCACCCCATTAAAAAAATACATATACAAATATTTTTACATAAACAAATATTGATTGTATTCATGTTGATAAAGGGTGTTTTTTGTTGATAAGGGATGTTGTATTGGCATAAAAAAAATATGCACTCAGATGCCATAGGCAATTTATATGGATTTATTTTGTCTTTGTCAAGGGAGCGAAAACATGAAGTAGGAATTTCACTAGGAAATGCAAACTACATCTCCAGGTTCCTGTTAATAGGATACAGTAATTTAAACAGTGGAGAGCAGATAATCATCACAAAGGGGAACAACCTGTATCTTTTATTGTACTTGGTGTCTCTCTGTGACATTATAATTTAACTTTATGTGTAAACGTGTATAGCATGTTCTTTTTCTTCTGTAAATTTACCAAAATAATAATAATAATAATAATAATAATAATAATAATAATTCTTGTATATCAAAACACGTGTATATAAAAGTGAATTCCCCCATAAGAAATAATGGAAACTTAGATGATTCGTTCCACAACCCAAAAAATTCCATATAAAAATTATTAATACAAAATGTAAAGTAAAAATAAAACAAATTAAACTGCACTTTACTTTTAATTGTAGCTGTAGTTATTAAGACCAGAGAGAGGGGACGAGGAGGACGAAGAGGAGGAGGAGGGGGGCTACTGTGTAGGACGATTTTTACACACATACACAAACACACATACACACACACCCCAGATACTGCTTGTATTTTAAGACTTTGCTCGTTTACTAGTTTAAATTAGTTTTTAAAATGTATTTCCTTGTTTTGCAAAACACTCGCAGACCAAGGTACACGCAAGGTGACCAAGGTACAATCCAAGGTTTATAATGTAAATAAATGAATTAAACATTTTTTAACTTTGCCTCAGTTCAACAAATTAACTAGCTACTTAATAATGCAGTAACAATGAATATTATTATTATTATTATTATTATTATTATTATAACTAGCTGGATTATGTAAACATAAATAGTTACATAATAATCTGAGTTCTCCGCTGTTATCACTTTCAAATAAGGCATTAAATAAGCTTCTGTTACAGTGGAAGGCTTTTACCTCATTGGTTTTACCTAACTGCTGAATACACTCTATGGGCCAAAAGTGTGTGGACATCTAAACACCGCATTCCTTTTTCGTACTTCCCCAAAAGTACACGATTATATTCAATGATTTCATAAGCCGGAGCATTTCAGTTTCCCTTCACTGGAACTACAAGGACCAAACCTGTTCCAGCATGCCAGTGAATGCCTCTGCTCACAAAGTCAGCTCCAAGGTTGACCATAAGTGTCCGGCACAGAGCACCAACCCTACTGGAACATCTTTAGGATTGGGTTTCTAAAGCATGAAGCAGGGAGCACACACACACACACACACACACACACACACACACACACACACACACACACACACACACACACACACACACACACACATGGTGGAAACCCAGCATGCATGGGGAGAATCGAATCTGGAAATCGAACCCTCAACCCTGGAGGTGCGAGACCACACGCTAATCACTATTCCACCAGTTTAAAGCAATTTTTTTTTTATATTTTGAGAAATGGAACATTGTTTATTATAAAATTATCATATACAAGTGGGATGAAAGGTACGGCCAGGATTAGTTTAAATTTCTGCCAGGCTTGTTAGAATTCCTCTAGCAGCCAGTAAAGTGGTCTGTTATGTCTGAACTACGTTTACACCAGCACAGCACTTTGGGTAGGTGACGTTATTTAGAGGATGTTTATTTTTGCGTCTTCATTAAACCTATTAAATTATTTTTGTAGATTTTTTAAAGAGCCTCTAAACTGGGCCATTAGACACAAATTAAGTAAGAGTAAAGCTGTAGTACTACAGGAAAAACAAATGTTGAATACCCATATGCAGAAAGGTTTTGAAGTCTCTCTTTATACAATCTTCAATGAAAAAAATATATATACAGTAGTAGTCCTGACCTCAACCTGATAGGACACCTGTGGGATGAATTAGAGAGGAGACTGTGAGCCACGCCTTCTCATCCAACATCAGTGTCTGACCTCATGAATGCGCTTCTGGTAGAATGCCCAAAAATTCCCATAAACAGACTCTTAAACTTTGTGGAAATGTTACGAGGGGGCGCTTATGTATGGCGCCACCAAGTATGTTGATAAGTGTGGGAGCCCCAACCCAGGACATAGTGGGGGAGCATTGGTGTGTTTCCCTCGGGTTCCCCTCGTTCTCTTGTAGAATGAACAAATAGTTTTAATACCTATTTATTTCTTTATTATTATCGCTTTCGCGTCTTTTTAGGTCTCTTTTATTTTTACATTTCTCTTTTCACTTTTCTTATTTCCTTCCCCTATACCAGAGAAACGCTCTCATACCTGGTGCTATCTGATAGTGATGACGTATAGTACTGTGCCCATGCTTCGAAGTGTGTGTCGAGAAATCCATTAACTATTTAGTGAAGCGCTGCGATTTAGGAAGTGGTTCGAATCTTGCTGCCATGTATTGACGGATATAAAGCCCAAGATTTGTTTTTTTTTGTTGTTTGTTTATTTTTAGGTGCTCAGAATGAATATTTCTGAGGAATATTTTCTTTAGTAAAGACTTTTGCTCAGTTTTACTCAGTTAATCACATCCTGCCAGACTCACATCAACAAAGCATTTACATTTAGGCATTTGGCAGACGTTCTTATCCAGAGCAACTTTACATTTTTATCTCATTAAACATCTGAACAGTTGAGGGTTAAGGGCGTTGCTCAAGGGCCCAACAGTGGCAACTTGGTGGTTGTGGGGTTTGAACCTGGGATCTTCCGAACCGTAGTCCAACGCCTTAACCACTGAGCTACCCCTGGCCCACCTATAACGGTCTTCTTCTTCTTTTTTCATCTTCTTAATTCCAGTTGGAAAACATACCTGTCCCTCTCTCATGTGGCTGAAATGATGAAATATTAATGTAATGGAGGAGGGTCACTTTGGTATGTATCCCACTTCCATGGTCATATACCATTGATCAAAATGTAACAGGCGCGAAACATCTTATAAACACTATTTACAAACAAGAACAAGCAGGTCAGTAGGAGGAGACAACAGATGGTTTAAATGGGGGAATTATCTTGTGCTCACAATCGAAAAATACATAGTTTAATGAAAATCATGTATCATTCCCACACCCAAACCAGGGCAAGATTGTATATGGAGGACTAAACATGACATAATTATAAATAAATAAATGTAAATATAGTTGAGTTGAAACAATCTCACTTCATTTAACCAATCACGGTTTCGACTAAGGCTGGGACCTCCTACCTAATCAGCATACAGCGACCAAGTAATACATGTAGAAATGTGGAAATGCAGAAATAAATATATGTAAAAATGTGGAAAATCTAAAATAGATAAATAAAGGAATGAGACAACACAAAAATAAATAAATGAAGAAATGTGGAAATTCAGAAATAAATAAATCTTGAAATATGGTAAACAAAAGTAGGAATACTGTACATTTAGCAATTTTACAGGGTATATTGTATTTATTTATTTCTATATTTACTTATTTATTCACACATTTATTTATTTATTTATTCATTCATTCCCCCCTCCCCCATACCAGAGCAACGCTCTCATACCTGGTGCTATCTAATGTTCCCACATAGTGTCCTGGGGGTTTAAATAACCAGCCGAACAGGTGTAGTGCGTCATCTCTGATTGGCAACATGGCGGGGTTGCCTAGCAACCACGGCCGTCCGCCGCTCTGCCTGTCTATGAATCTGCCTAGTTGTCTGCAGATTTGGCCTTCGCGCGGGTGGCCGTGTTACAGGAAAGGGGGCGGTGTCAGCATCATATTAAACCCCCTATGGATTAAGAATCAGACGTTACTCGAGTTCATCCTCATGTGAAGGCAGGCGAGCGAATACTTTTGCCAATATGTACTGTTTATATGTATAATTAATTTGCAACAATACTGTATATAAAATAATAATAATGTTTTTAGTGGCAGCTCAGTGATGATGTATGTTGAGTGTAACAGCACCAGTTAGTCTAGTCTAAACTTCCCTGAACAAATTGAAAGTGTTTTACGCTTCACAACACATTTTTTTCTTTTGGGCTGGTTTTTATAGGTGGCTCTTGCTGGATTGTCCCTAATTACCCCCCCCCCCCCTCCCCCCCTCTTCCTCCTCCTTTCTTTCACTCGTAGGTAACATCTGGAAGGTGAACACAGGAGACATCTGCAAATATTTTTTTCATGTGAGGTTTTTCGGCAGCTCACCTTCTGTTAATTTTTTTGATCTTTCAAATATTAGTCCACGATTTTACGCACTACAAGGCCAAACCACATTTTACAAAGATTCGCAGAACAACAAACTGAGTGTGTGTCAAAAAAAAACCCCACACCTTTGCTTTTGCCAAAACAACATTTTTTTAGTGATGGGAACAAAAAAACTGCAGAGACAAAAGCTCAGGATCATCAGTGACGGTGATCCTTCTTAAGCTTTCTTGGGAAATTCATTAAAGCAGGGCCCCTAAAGAGAGGGTTTCCTCTAGGTGTAATTATATTCCCTATAAATAATTATTTACACCCTGGAGTTTCTAATCATTGTATTTATTTATATGATTATATTCATGCTTACATTCTAATCATTGGAAAGAGTAATTCAACTTTAATGAACGATTAATAATAATTTTGAGCTTTTTTTATTCTTATTCACAGAAAAGATTGTTAAATTGCCACTGTGCTGTAAATATGAGATATGTGAAATATGAGAAATATGAGCCACATTAAAGCATTTGAATGGTGAAGACTGTTTAAAGAAGGCTGTACGTCTGCAAATGATGATTCCATGTCGAGGTGGCTCGGAGCCCACTGCAATCGCTCCGGTTAACATTCAGCGAGTGGAACATCTGATCCTTGAAAATCATTGGATAACTTGTCGCCAACTTGTAGACAAGACGCGTCTGTTTGTGGGAACTCTACACACAATCATTCATCAATACCACTTGAACATTACAGGAACTCGGTTGGGAGACATCCAACCTACTGTCCTCACCTGACCTCTCTCTCTGCATGTCATTTCCATATTTTTGGGTCATTAAAGGAGTTCCTGGGAGGCCAGAGTTTCAAACTTAAAGCAGATTTGATTATGACTTTGGTGTAGCACTAGGGAAGCACTAGAATATGTGCATTAGTGTAACAGGTTGGACTGGAACAACCCTCGTACATTTTGCTTTTATAAACAGCCTGTGTTGTGGTGCAAAGGCGTATCTGAAATTGTGAAATTCAGCATGTTCATGGTTTGTTACCTGAATAATGAATGACGCTCTGAGTGAAATGGATTTTGGTGGTGGCCCAGTGGCTCAGTGGTTAACACTCACCATAAATAAAAAAAACACATAGGGGGTTCAAATCCCACCTCCAGTCTGTGTGTGAAGAGCTTCCATGTTGTCTCTGGGATTTGTGCGTGTCCTCCATTTAGTGTTTCCAGATTGACTCTTGGGGTTCATGAGTGATTCTGTATGTGCTTGTCAGAGGTGGGTAGTAACGAGTTACATTTACTTGAATAACTTAAAAAAAGTACTTCTATGAGCACATTTGCACCACATTTTTTACTTTTACTTGAGTAGATTTGTGAAGAAGAACACTCGACTCGTTACTAGATCTACCGCATGACTGTGTTTCACCAATCAGACGCAGCACCAATAATAACATGACTCCGTTTGACCAATCAGCCATGAAACAAATAACCACATGTACTGTAGTCAGACAACATTTTACCATCATATCCTCCACGTGTTGTCTGGAGAGAGCGTCAGCCTTGGTGTTTTTGGACCCTGGGCGGTAGGACAGATGGAAGTTATAATGTTCAAAAAACAAAGCCCACCGCGCCTGCCTCGGGTTGAGCTGTTTAATGTTCTGGATTGTAGTCAGGTTCTGGTGGTCGGTCCAAACAATGAAAGGCTCGCTGGCGCCCTGGAGCCATTCCTCCAATGCCCACTTTATGGACAACAGCTCGCGGTCCCCTACCCCGTATCGCTGTTGAGTGGGATCAAACTTTTTGGAGAAGAAGCCACAGGGGTGTAGCTTCTGGTCTGGACCTCGTTGGGAGAGAACAGCTCCGGCGCCCACATCCGAAGCATCTACCTCCACAACGAATGGTTTGTTGGTGTCTGGATGGAGAAGGATAGGAGTGGTGGTGAAGCGATGACTTAGTTCCTTGAAGGCGGAGATGGCGGTAGAGTTGAGGGTGATTCGATGAGGTGTGGGGCATGTCAAAGCAGTCAAAGGGGCTGCAACTGTACTGTAGTCCCGGATGAAGCGACGATTGAAATTCGCAAACCCGATAAACCGTTGAAGCTGCTTGAGGGTCTTGGGTAGGGGCAAATGACGCACAGCCTCAAGTGGTCCATGGCCACACCCTGGGGCGAGATGACAAAACCCAGGAACGTGGTGGAGTGCTCGGGAAAAGCGCACTTCTCCAACTTACAGTACAGTCGGTGGGAGAGCAATATCTTGTGAACTGCTCTGACATGTTGGTTATGTTCTTCAGCATTTCGTGAGTAGATAAGAATATTGTCTAGATAAGCGAATGCCCACCGTCCCAACATGTCCTGGAGGACATCTTTGATGAAACTTTGTACGGTGGCGGGGGCATTACATAGTCCAAATGAGATAATGAGGCTTTCATAGTGGCCAGTTGGGGTGATGAAGGCCATCTTCCACTCATCACCCTCTCTGATACGTAGGCGCTTATCAGAGTTGTAGGTGCTCCAAAGGTCCAACTTCGTAAAAATGGTGGCACCAGAGAGGGCGTCCAGGGAAGAGTTGGTAAGAGGCAGTGGGTGTTGGTTTTTGATGGTAATCTTGTTGAGCCCCCGATAGTTGACACATGGACGAAGTTCACCGCCTTCTTTTTATTTTTACAAAAAAGAACCCCGCTGCGGCGGGCAAGGAAGAAGGCCAGATGGTGCCTTGGCGAAGGGCGCTCGATACATAGTCTTCCATCGCCTGTGTTTCGGTGGGAGTGAGTGAGTAGAGATGGCCGCGGGGTGGAACCGAGCCTGGCTGAAGGTTGATCGCCAGGTCGCATGGGCGATGAGGTGGAAGATGGTTGGCACGTCTTGTACAAAACACCTCAGCCAGGTTTCGGTAGGCGGGATGGATGGCGTTGAGGTCGACGTCGAGGGCCTCGGACTCCCTAGAACACGCCATTGCCGGTAGGCACAATTCGTTACAGGCCGGCCCCCACTGCAGGATTCGATTTTGGGTCCAGGAGATCAAATGGTCATGCTGCAAAAGCCAGTGGTGTCCGAGGATGATAGGTGGTGATGAGATGGAAGTCAGGTGAAATTGAATCCGTTCCTGATGCTGATTGATGGTGAGGATGATTGTGTCTGGGTAGTGATGAGGCTAGATGAAAGAGGCCGGCCGTCTGCAGATGTGATGCGAACCGGCTGGGATAACGCCTCAAATTCTACCCCCAGTTTTTTGGCATAATTACAGTCAATGAAATTACCTGCAGCACCGGAATCGATGAATGCAGTACTTCCAACCCATTTGTGACCAAATTGGAGGGATACCTGAACCGTGAGACTAGGGATGGTGTTGGTGAGCGTGGTGGAGAGTTGAAGAGGACCCGGTGAATTTCTCTCCCTCCTCACCGGGTCTGGCCGTTTCCCTCCCGGAAGCGGAGTTCATGCTCGGCCACGGTCGGGGAGGCGCGTCCTAATTGCATGGGTTCACCGGCTCTGGTGTCAACCACAGCAGGAGGTGGAGATCCGACATGTCCATGGGTGGTGGAAGTGATGGTGGTTGATGGTCGTGGAGTGGTGAAGGCGAAGGTGGGAGCTGCGGCCGGTGGGAGGAAGGCCGGTTAGCTGCGCTAGCAACAGCCTCGTGAAGGGCCGCGTTCTCCTGCCGATGCTTCGCCACCTCACGGCGCAAGGCCGCGACGTCTTGGACGCTCCGGCGAAGAGTAGCGAGCTCTCCGTTCAGCTGGTTGATTAGCTCGGTGTGCCAATCAACCACGTCGCAAAGGTATGCATAATCCGCTGGGTTTACCGCTTGAGACTCTATCACGAAACTAACCGGGATGATCAGAAGACTTAGCACTAGCGGTTAGCCCTTTGTAGCGTGGATAAACCCAAATGCGGAAGCAAGCGAGTAGGCAGGATAACCACGCAATTTAGTCTAAGGACTCTCACAGAAGCGGAGCAAGGGAAAAACACAAATTTAACCTGCATCCTATAAACACACACTTGAATCAGAAAGATAACCCAAGAAAGTGAGTACTCACGAATAGGCAGAGAAACGACCTGGACATGGGCGAACTCAATGATTGAGTGATGTGAAGCGCCATCTTGTTTCTTTTAATGCTTCCTGTTTTTGCTAGTGCCGGTTGCGGCGCGGGTGTGTGTGACACCTTGTCTCGCCTTGGAATACGTACACGAGACGAGCTCATCTCAAATATAAAATTAAACCTTTTTTTTTCTGATGAAACACGAAAACACTCTGCAATAAAGAAAACACGTCCTTGAGACCATATTTTCTATTAAATTTAATTTAGTGCATCGTGATGTTAAATGTTCTTCTCTATACAGGGTCATATTTTTATTCTCAGCCATTATAATGAGTTACACCAAGTGGCAGCTGGTTCACTTGCGCCTGAGCCGTGACTCAGGTGAGACTGAGTGGCTAATTGCTTACTGTGAACTGTAGTAGCATGGATAATGACACTATCCACAGGTTTAATTACTCAATTTAAGCTTATTTCTGGCTCATTCAGGCTCATTCCTTCTGCCTTTTAGAAGCAGACAGAGAAAGTCAAATAAATCTATTGCAAGGTTACAATATCCTCTCCTGTTAGGGTGTACATAATACGTTATACCAAGTCTTAAATCTTAGTAGTCAGAGCACATTGAGTACTTGTCCACACCCGCAACTTGGACAATAATGCATCTCCAATTTAAATCACAGGTTTATGTTAATAGTCTCAGTATAATACATTATATTTCTATATATATATTTCTACAGGAGTTACGTAGAAATATATATATATATATATATATATATATATATATATATATATATATATATATATACATATACATATATATATTCACATAGACATTAATAGTGGCTGCTCCCAGTCAAAAGTTTGGACACACCTGTAACGCTTGGATTTATAAAACCGCTTGGTTACAAAAATACGGATTCGGGAATCAAAACTGGGGCTTGAAAACAACACTTCCGGTATTGCGCAACCGCAGCTGGACAAAACACGACGCGACACAAAACAATTATAATAAATTAAACCAAGTGTATTATAAAAAGCGACTTAAACAAACAAACAAGGTGCACCACAAACCAATATATACAAAATATATACAAATAGCCAAAGTGTGTGTGCGATGTATGCGTGTGTGTGTGTGTGTGTGTATGATAGTCCAGTGTCTGAAATATGGCAAAAGTTATGAATGGGGTGAGTTGGAGAGATGGATCGATCTCACCAGATGAAGATGGAAGTTCTGGGAGATCGAGAAACGGAATGAGCTGGGTACTGAATGAAATTAATCCACAATAATCCACAAACAGGCTCTCAGTCTCAAACGATATGCAGCGCGCTGTCTTCATCTCTCCGTGCCGGCCTCAATGCCGGTTCCGGCTTTATGCCGGATCATGTGACCCACGTCACTTCCGGGTTCCTTTGAGTCGCGATCGCGCATGCGCGGGAACTTGCCCGGTGACCAAACCACTGTCAATGGGGAAACAGAAACCGCTAGGGCACGCCTTCGGCCACAGGTGAGCAGCATTAGCTCCACAACCAATTCCCTGTATATGAAAACGCCCCTTTTGTGTGGCAGCGCTACACACCTTCTAATTCCATGGTCTTCCATGCTTTTTATATTTCTACATTATAAAAAATGCTGCAGGCATACAAAATATATAATAATCTCCTCTGAACAATACATAAAAATTTTTAAATATTGTTTAAAAATGTATTGCTGTAGTGTAAGTGGAATAAAGCACACTGGGACAAGCTGTTAGTGGTAAATAACTTTAGACTATTTAGAATAACTGTCTTTTGTGTAACATTAACCCATCATTGATTATTTTTCCTACAAAAGTAAAGTTTTTTTTTAATGAAGTACATATTTAACCTTTAATCCTCACGATATATTCCCTGTATTGTGCGATTGTTGTGAAATTTGAAAGGTTATTCATCGTTTTACTCCACTGTAGCTTTAGCAATGGTACATTAGGCCCCATGTCTAAAGCTGGATCCAAATTCATTTACCTGTAAAAAAAAAGTTCAAAAGTTCAAGTTCAAAGTTCAAAGGCTTTTATTGTCATTTCAACCATATACAGTTAGTACACAGTGAAACGAAACAACGTTCCTCCAGGACCAAGGTGCTACATGCAACATAAATCTCAACATAAATGAACAGAAACACTAAACTAGCTACCTAAAGAGGCCTAGTTAGCTGGCTAGCAGAGACAAGACAGATAGACCTAACATAAATTAACAACATAAATTTACAAAAACTAACTAGCTAAGTAAGACATGTGCAAACAAGAGCAACAACAAAGTGACAGTGCAGCGAACACGACATAACATATAACAGAATACTATGGTGTTGAGGTCGTGAAAAACTGTAAACATTCCTTAACATAGCAGCAAGAATTGAGGAATTAGTGCAAAAAGTAGACCAGTAATGATTATTGTACAAAAGAGATAAACAGTGAAGCATTTACAGGTTGGTGTGTATGATAGTTTGGTAGTGTACTATAGGTCAGTGTGTCTGCGCTTGTGTTGATTAGTCAGTCCAGTCCCAATATATTGAGATAGTTGAGTTAAGCTGAGTGTGTTGTGTGTGTGTGTGTGTGTGTGTATCAGTCCAGTCCCTTTTTGTTGAGGAGACGGATGGCTTGTGGAAAAAAACCGTTGCACAGTCTGGATGTGTCCCTGAATGCTTCGGTACCTTTTTCCAGATGGCAGGAGTGTGAAGAGTGTGTGAGAGGGGTGTGTCCTATCAGCCACAATGCTGGTGGCTTTGCGGATGCAGCGTGTGGTGCAGATGTCTTCAATAGAGGGGAGAGAGACCCCGATGATCTTCTCTGCTGTTCTCACTATGCGCTGTAGGGTCTTGCGGTCCGATATGGAACAATTCCCAAACCAGACAGTGATGCAGCCGCTCAGGATGCTCTCGATAGTTCCTCTATAGAAGGTGGTCAGGATCGGTGGTGGAGGCTGGGCCTTCCTCAGTCTTCTCAGAAAGAACAGACACTGTTGGGCTTTCTTGTGTAGGGAGCTGATGTTGAGGGACCAGCTGAGGTCCTTCTCCAGGTGGACGCGCAGGAATTTGGTGCTTTTGACGATCTCCACAGAGGAGCCGTCGATGCTCAGCGGAGAATGGTTGCCTCGTGTCCTGCTAAAGTCAACAACCATCTCCTTTGTCTTGTCAACATTCAGAGACAGGTTGTTGTCTTTACACCAGTCCGTTAGCCTCTGCACTTCCTCTCTGTACGCCGACTCGTCGTTCAATTGCTTTTTTAAAATGATCTGCAGGATTGTTAGTAATAAACATGATCTCAAAAATCTAGTTAGTTCAGGAAAATGTATATTCTAAGGGGGTAAATAGTTTTTAGTGAATTTATATGAGACTCAATTACATGAACCGTCACTGAGTGGAGCTGTTCCAGTTGTATAGATTACATTTCAATCAAAAAAAAAAAAAGCTTATTTGCTTAATTTTAAGTCATTAATATGAAAAATGGTTGTTTTATATTAATACCTTAAAATAAAGCAATTCAAAACAAATTCCTAAATAAAGATAAATAAGGCCTCCAGTGTCAGCAGTATTTCATGTGGAGTTTGCATGTTCTCCTCGTGCTTGGTGGGTTTCCTCCGGGTTTCCTCCCACATTCCAAAGACATGCAGATTAGGCTAATTGGTGTTCCCAAATTGCCCACAGTGTGTGTGTGTGTGTGTGTGTGCCGTGTGATGGACTGACACACTGTCTATGAGAAAGTGCCATGAGTCTCCTGGGATGGGCTCCAGGCTTCCAGTGACCCTGTACAGGATAAGCTGTATAGAGAATGAGTAAATGAGTACGAGAGTGAGGAGACACCTTGGGACAAATTACTGTCGGACAAATGTAATGGCACCCTATACAAAAATATGCTGCTATGTGGATTAGCTGAGCTAAATAGCCCGAAAATGTGAATGTGTGCACATGGTGGCCTTTGATGGACTGAAGTTGAATGAATGAATGAATGAATCAATCAATTAATTTGCTACTTTTGGTAATATAGTGTACAGTATGTCCTCAAAGGCACATTATAATTTAATCAGGTGATTTGCTAATTATTCGTCCAATTACATCACTGCTGAAATGAATCATTAAAGCAGCTCACCTAAAGAGACTAAAAGTAGAAAAAGAAGTCTTGGACACACAGACGAGCTTCAACTTTCTCATACATGGTGCTTTCAGTACCTTGTTTCCCTTCTCGAGACTGAGCTCTGGCTGGTACGTGATGCACTAACATAACAAATTAGCACAGGGTAATTGATTGCAACTTTACACACACACATGCTAATTAATTGGATCGATTATGAGATTTATGATACGGTGATGTCTTTTTCATAGTCTACTGAAATGTCACCGTTTGTTAATTGAGAAATGGCATCCTCTTAGTTCCTGGCTTTACTGGTAATTAGGTACGGTCATTGTGCCGGTATTTGTGTGTAGTGTTAAGTTCCTGTGTGAGCAATAATAGAAATCATTACTGAAATCATTACTGATCATAACTCAGTCATTCATTTAAAAAAAAAAACATCAACAATTAAATGCATTTTTAAGGTGTGGATCAAAGTTAACTAGTGCCACTACAACACACTGTATGAGTTAAGTGTCAGGATTCCTCTAGAAAAAAAACTGATTAAATAATCATTTATATTGAACTATTAATCATGCAATATTTTTTTTGTATAAACCTGACTTCTGGTCCAGTAAAAGCAAGTAGTTACTCTACTTTCCCTTAAAAAAACAATTTTTTATGTCACATGTACTTTAGTTCAAACAGATTGGGTGCAGTCTGTTTGAATAAGGCTGGGTGTATCCTTAGAGTGTCTAAATTGCCCAGGATATTTTGTTATCTTTCATGTACATTTCTACAACAGTATGCAAAAGTCTTGGGCTACCCCTCATTTCTTCATATTACATTAAAAATCACATTTGGCAGACGCTCGTATCCAGAGCAACTTACAGAAGTGCTTTGTAGCACTTCGGTCATTGGATAGATTCTTACAGTGGGTTACTAACTATATGTACCATCAGTCAAACACTGGGAATTAACCCTAATATCTAAGAAACAGACATGTTATTAAATCATTATTATTATTTTTTTATTTTTTCCCTGATTTTCTCCCTAATTTAGTCGTGTCCAATTCCTCCCCATCACTAGGGGATCCCAGATTAAGGCTACTACTACCACTCAGTCGCGAGGGCCGAAGACTATCACGTGTTTTCTCCGAACCACGTGACGCCAGTCGACCACATCTTTTCAAACTGTTCACTCACGCACCGTTGGGGGCGGCGTAACACACAGCGCTATCCACCCCTTCTGCTTGCGTGAGCTCACAGACGCCCCTGATTGGCTGTAGAGTCGTGATTAATGTGGGAGCACCAAGTACCTCTCATCCCTCCCCTCTGAGAGAGCTCGGCCAATCAGTTCTCTCTAGATCTCCGGCTGTGAGAGGTTACAGCATGTTCCAGCCACTCAGCATTCAGCATTCAGTATCACCAGTACACTAATCATACGAGTCTGATCATCTGCCATCATCTGCACCTGTTTCTCACTTTCTCATTCCTCTGAAATTAGTCAGATACAGGCACAATATAGTCCTTAAGACTACATTAAAATACAAGAAAGTCTGGCTCTTTGGAAGCAAAATATGACAATAAATGGTGGCGCAAGAATTTTACAGACTCTGGCACAGTAGACTGACAGATGTGTTTCAGTCAGTTTATGGAGATGTAAATCATGTCAATGATTCCTGACAGGGCAATCTTCAGCTGCTCCAAATGTCCATCGCTTCCATTGATGGGTGACGTCCCACAGCAGGGAAGACTGGAAAGAGTTTCGCATATTGTTGTGTTAAAGTGACATGTGGTGTTAGAATCCCATTCATTCTTAACATTACTTGTTCATGATGTATAGAAGGAACAATAAGGTAACAGACTGCCGAGCGTCTTCTGAGGGTTAAAGTGATTGATGAGTCGTTCTGCTTGCTTGTGTCTTATTGGCACAGTGATACCTGGCACCTGGTTCGCGGTTCGGGATTTATTGTACATCATCATTTGCAGTTTGCATTTCTTTCGGCATTCATGAGTAGCAGCACTTTCTCACGTAGTCAGGATGAGTTTTCTGTGTTCTTTGTACATCTTGTTTAAATGTGAATTACGGCATTTTGACACTCGGCCTAAGGGCTTGGATCGAGTCTGGGCTTGTTTGGACAGATGTCATCACTGCAGGTTTTACACTATGTTCACACAGATCAGTTCCTAAGAAACTGCAGACTGATTGCTCAGTCATTCGTGCCACTTTTCCCTTTCATGCAAAACCTCCGCAAAATGGGAGAAAATTACTATGTCGTTTTATTGCTTCTATAAATGTGTGTATTTATTTATTTAGATTTGTTTGTTTTTTATTATTGCTGCATATTAACGACCAGAGGTTTGGGGCGAAGGTTTGTGAAAGCAGGGTATATACAAAACTAATTCAGAATATTTAATTATAATGCTTTCTCTCTCCATTTATAAAGAAATCATTTTATTTAATTGTACATGACAACATGGAGACATTTGGACATTTAAGGGACCAGAATATTCATCCAGATTTCTCAAAAGCTGCAAAGTGGATGTTTTGTTAGTGCCTCGTTTCTGTTGCCCATGCATATCCTATGTATGGATATATACAGTGTAATATATATATATATATATATATATATATATATATACACACACACACACACACACACATACATATATCTTGCCTTAATCATTTGTTTCCATTTAGTTTTTGTATCTAGCTCTTTTTTTGATCTTGGTTCTCACTCCATCAGAATTTACTTATAGTCTTCTTTGTCCAGCTAAGTTTTTGACATGCTGATATAGAGAGGGAGAAAATGGATTTTTAACCTCTCTAATGAGACTTTCTTTTGCTTTACACGCTCGCACACACGTGTATTATACTAAACAGTAGACACACTTGTACACACGCGCTTACAAACACAAAATAAAATATGTTTTACTCACACACACACACACACATGGTCACACACGCGCACTAAGACCTAGCATGGGAGACGATTACCCACAATTCCGCATCAAAAGAGAGAGAAAAACTGTTGGCTCAGTTGTGATCACGTGACGCTCAGTGTCGAAACAAGAAGCGGATGCGTGATACATGATACTCGGTACTCGTAAACCAAGACTTGCTCATTTTTCAAGTCAAAATGTATTAAAAATCTTTGCTTGTCTTGTGCAACACTCGCAAACCGCGTTACTCGCAATCCGAGGTTCCACTGTATTTGCTTTCCAAGTGATGTCATGAGAGCATGGGTTCATATTTTAGGGTGGATCATACTTGTGCATGAGAATTTTCTTCTTTGTGTTGTTTTTCCAACACTGTTTAAAAAGCTGAGAGTTAAATGTATGTGGATCTCATCTTATAGAAGAACACCAGGAGAGGTGAAAGGTGCATGGCTGTGGCATCAGGTTATGTTCCCACAGGTCCATTACATTAATGTTTGGCTCTGGTGGTGCCTAATATTTGCAGTTGTGTGGGCAAGAAAAAATTGTTTGCATGTTTATTATAGCGAGATTACAGGTCAATAAACCAATTACTGTTTTCCTGCTTGGAGCAATAAAAACAAACTCAGCTTTCAACAAAGATATTTCACTGTACGTGTCTTTGCTCCTCATTACTGAGTTGTTCATTGTTTTTTTCAGTTCCAGTTCCACTACATGAGAAGTAGCATCATGCTGGCTTAGTGGTTAGCAATGTCACCTTGCAACTCCAGGGTTAGGGTTCAATTCCTGCCTTGGGTCTGTGTGCATAGAGATTACATTCTCCCTGTGCTTGGAGGGTTTTCTTCCGGGTGCACCGGTTCCAAAGACATGCAGATTAGGTTTACTGACCGTCCCAAATTGCCTGTAGTGTCTTGACCGGAGGTCCTACGCGGTCGTAAAATGGGAATAAATAAATATGGGAACATAGCCTGATGCCGTAATCACCACATGGTCCCCAGTTGGACTACAGAGGTTCCTAGATGGATGGTTGATGGACATGAGAAGTAAAGACACAGGCTTAGTTTTAAACACTTTATTTAGTAGCGAGTCAGTGTGTGCTGTAATCTAGGCTATGGTGAGTGTAAAAAAAAAACAAGTAAGGAAATGTAAGAAACTAAAATGTAACTGAAATTCAAACTATATGTTTGAGGAAAATAACGGAGTTTCATCAGCCTCCTCTGTGGCTTCAAAGAGAAGTTGATGGGTCATGACCCTCACCCTTGCCCTCTTTGTGACTGAACGCCTCCACAGTTAGGGCAAAAGGCTATGAAAGAAGACAGCATCTTCATCCTTCACTGGTGGTGGTGTATGAGGGATGGATGGCTTCACCACCGACATCAGTCTTTTTTCAAAACCTGACAAGCTTTCTCTTATCTTTCTATTTCTGCCTCTGTAATTTCCTTCAACTCTTCTTCCTCATCTCCGCCTGAAGTGACCTGACTTGAAAAGGTCATCTAACTGCTGTTCTGGCTGGCATCGCTCTTTTCCTTCTCTGGCACTGGGCTTGTGAGTTGATGTTTGATTTTTCAGTCAGGGAAAAAAAACCATCACTGCCATGAAATGCCCTGACTCTGCCCTTCCTTTTCTTATTTAATTTCTCCTTATTCCTTTCCTTCTTACCCCTGTCCCTCAAGCAATTTCAACTGCACACCACTTCAACTGAAATGCCAACTTTTAAATACAACAAATATTGTTGCAAGTCTTTCAGCTACTCTGGTTGAGGGGTCACCACAGCGGACCAACTGATCCGCACAACAACTTGGCACAGGTTTCATGCTGGATGCTCTTTCTGATACAACCCTCCCATTTCATCTGGGCTCTGGACCGGCACTGCTGGGGTTCGGGCATTGGCTGGGAATCCAACCCGAGTCTTCTGCATGGTAGGTGAGAAGCCTACCACTGAGCCACCAGTGTCCCTTGTTTTAAATACAATAAATGAACTGAAGATTTCCTTAAATTGCACATCCTAAATGGAGAATTCCTTCAATAATGATCTTGCATCCTTACATTAAATCACATGCACTGATAAACCAAAAAACAATCTCTGACTTAGTGGAGAAACTGATTGTTCAAATCCACATGCTTGACCTCATAGTAGTGCCAGTCGTGATACGAGAGGCGAGAAAGATACAGATATCCTATCTATCTCTTCTATGGAGAGATACAGACCATATGTATTTGGCATTCTGGAATTTTTGGTTTTGTTGGCCAGGCTTTATAGCTGTATATAGACTACGTACGGCTCCTTACTTTGAGGTAAAGTACCATCTCGCCTTGACGCAGTTTGTATTCCACATCTAATTCTGTTTCCAGTGGAGACAGAGGTTGACTCGGCTGTCCAGTGGATTTTATCTATGTGAGACATTTTCTACTTGGAGCCTTTGACAATTTCTTTTACTAGTGAAATTTGGTCTCGAGGTTTGTTTTCGGTTTATAGTTGTAGGTCATTTTTGAATATAATAGGAATGTGTGAGGTTGCTTTGGAAAGAATCTGAATCAGGATTATTGCCAAGTACAAAATTTTTATATTACACAAAGATAACCAGAGAGAATACAAAATGCAGCTTTTAAACGACTATTTCATTTATCACAGGGAAAAAAGCTGTTTAAACCTACCTGGCCTTATGTGAGAAAGTAATTCCTATGGCTTTGGGTCTCCAGTGAACAACGGTGAAAGCCATTTTCCAAAAATGGAGAAAACTTGGAACAGTGCGGAACCTTTGCAGGAGTGGCCGGCTTACTATAATTACTCCAAGAGCACAACGACGACACATCCAGAAGCTCATAAAACTACCCAGAACAACATCTAAAGAACTGCAGGCCTCACTTTTCTCAGGTAAGATCAGTGTTCACTGTGAATGCTAAAACGCTGGCTTAGAACGTCTCCACATTGTCAGGTCTCCTGGGCTGTTACTGGAACGAGGTCATTAGTACCAAAACTTGTGCAAGTAAGGATGCCTTGTGAACTGGTGGCGGAGTCACAGCTACCCTGATTCACACAGCGTTAGGATTTGTATAATCGCGCTAACAAACAGCACAAGCTTACGTGTTGCTAATGTTTTATTGGTCCACATCTCGTCAGGAGGAAAATAACTTTTTTTTCTTACTGAATCTGTTCCATCTACACAGGATGTCGAGCAGGCAGTGATTAAAAGGACTCGTAGTCGTGCGTGAGCGGATGACAGTAAAGCGCAGGATGGGATCGAAATAGATTGGAACACGGGCCAGAACAAACTTCAGCATCCCTCGGTGATCCAAATACATTTTGGATTACACACCCACTCACGGTCTTGTAATCATTCATCGCTTTCCAGTTGGGTTTCTATTCAGGAACTCGTTTTGATGTAATTTTGGAGACGCTCACAACACAGTTACAATATATATATATAAATCAGGTGTTTCATTTCAGACTCAGAAACTCAGAGCTCCCTTGAGTTTGTGTTTTATTGCTCCACATAAATTTTTATTAAATACGTAAATTTTTATTTCAGCAAAGAAAGATGCATAGTAGCAGGTGTTGGAACACCTCACTGAATACTGCACCTTTATATACCTTCAGTATATATAAGAACCTTTTATATGGCTTATGGCCGACTCGCATTTTAATATATTGTCATATAATAGCTGGGCAAGGAAACAAAAATGTATTGAAACTGATATTCCAAACCGCTAATGAATATGACTGTGATAATTAATTATCAAATCTGTTAATACTTTCTTGGCGGCTCAGTGGCTTAGTGGTCAACACTGTCGCCTTGCACCTCCAGGGTCCAGGTTCGAGTTTGCATGTTCTCTCCGTGTTTGGTGGGTTTCCTCCGGGTGCTTCGGTTTCCTCACACAGTCCAAAGACCTGCATATTAGGCTAATTGGTGTTCCCAAATTGCCCGTAATGAGTGTGTGAGTGCTGTGTAATGGATTGGCTCCCTGTCTCATAGCCTAAGTCTCCTGTGATAGGCTCCAGGCCCCCTGCCACCCCGTATACAGGATAAAGCGGTGTAGACAATGAGTGAGTGAGTCATCCTTTACCCACTTTGTGTGTTTGAGTTTAGTCACGTGACTCCGCCACGCCCAGTCTGTGACATGGAAGCAAAAAAACATCCTAGTTCCCTTTCAAAGGCTTCACTTGATGCTGCATGAAAATGCTATGGGAACATCTTGTCCAGTTGCCGGCTGTGAAGCATGTGTGTATAAACACATATAGGGATTTCCCGTTCCAACGAGGAAGTGAGTTTTAAGCACCAAAATGCGTTGCGGCTCGAAGCTTCTCAAGGAATGCGAGGCGCGCGAGCACTTTTTAATCGAAACACAAACACGCTCAACACAACGAGGTGAAGACAAAAGATCTGAGGAATGGCTCACTACTATTTATAACCTGCCGGTGCGTCTAATCAGATGACGTCACCCGACCGAGGTTATATTGGCCAAAATTTGGCGTGTTTATACACATATGATTCATAGCCGGCAACATGACCAGGGGCCAGGGGTAGCTCAGTGGTTAAGGCATTGGACTACGGTTCAGAAGATCCCAGGTTCAAATCCCACGACCATCAAGTTGTCCCTGTTGGGCCCTTGAGCAAGGCCCTTAACCCTCAACTGCTCAGATGTATAATGAGATAAAAATGTAAGTCGCTCTGGATAAGAGCGTCTGCCAAATGACTAAATGTAAATGACAAGATGTTCCCATAGCGTTTTCATGCAGCATCTCGTTCCCGCCTTTTCAGGGAACAGGGTTACAGCAAAGTAACCCGAGACGCTTTAATAGTTGACCATATTTAATGTAACAACCTTGTTAGTGAACTATGAGGAGAAAAAAAAAAAAACATAATTTATTAATCATAATCGAGATAAACTGTTCATTACTCATGATATTGATTTGAGGTCATGTCGCCTAGCGCTATGTCAGAAACATTACATTCAGGGAATGATGGACAATTTTTCTGCAACCGTCTACAAGTAACTTCCTGCCTCCAGGGATATATAAAATAAATCTAACATCTGCGTAAACTATTTAAAAACAGATTCATATCAAGTGACAGTGTCGGGAATGAAGAAACAGATGGTTAGAGTAGGACTAAACGTATTAAACAATATTGTAACACAAGCCTGGTTGCACCCTGATGATGAATTCAAAACAATAAAGAAAAAAACACACACACACACACACACACACAGACGCTGTTCGATTCTTTCATCTAAACAGCCTGCACCATTTCCCGCAGAACAATCGTGTTGAGAAGAAACAGACTGAGGCTTAATTCTGAAAAATGTCTTTAATACAAAATCTGTAATATTTGAGGTCTTTTTAGTGTGCTCATAAAACCTTCATAGACACAGCGTTCCTTCAACACTTTCCTTCCTTCACGTATAAAGTGAGCGTTATAAAGTGAGATATGCGACAGGTTACAAGCCACAGAAACAAGGATTCTACAATAACTACAATAATTATTCTTTTCCTTTTAATACATTCCCATCACAATAAAAATCATCTTCTATCATCATCTAAACAGGTATATTTCTAAAATAGAAATATTATTTTAGTTTTAGTTGATTTTTCCCCCTCACATATACATTTATTTCTAGAAATCATATCCATATAATAATGTTACTTTACATTTTATGGCCCAGTGGCACAACAGCATTCGTACAGCTAAAGGCTGAAATGACATTCGTCCGTTCTCGTGTATTGAGAAAAGTTCCACTTAGAAAAGTCTTCCATTCTTTAGAAGGACAGTTTTGTCTTTCTTTCTGCACCTGCTCATCTCCTAATCATATGAAAATATACTTATTTATTCGTTCTAACCGTACTGAAACGTCTGAACACTGCATGACGTCCGACATGAAACTTGATAAAAACTACTCTGTACTGTTGTGGCAGCGAGACGGGAAGAAGGTCGAGTGTGTTTGGAATCTGTGGGGGGGGGGTGGAAGGAGGCTTTTTCTTCATGAGCATCAGACTGACATCAGATCCAGATTTATGTTGAATGCATTAAACTCCTGAATGTGTGCTGTTGTACAATCAGTGAAAACTTGAGCAACAGTTGGTTCATTTCCAATAACGGCATCACCAGAGCATTTTAAAATATACACCATTCAGCCACAATAATAAAACACAAAACATTAAGCCCAGTAACTGTAGGTTCCCATTGTGCAGCTCGAGCAGCTCCTGCCCCTCAGGGTGTGACTCCGTAGGACCCCTGGCGGAGTGCTGTGAGGTCTTGGACCATAAAATCCTATGGGCGCTCTGGGTTTCAAGGTAGAGTCTCAATTGGCTGGACTTGTTTGGTTTGTGTATATAATGATTGGATTGCAATCTCAGGAATTGGGAGGCCGGATCAACAACCTTGAACTCTTTCCCTACTAAGCCCCAGACGCTGCAAGCTGGGATGAGTGGTGATACACTATTCAGACAAAAGTCTTTGACCAAACGTGTTAATTATTGAATTCAGGTGTTTCAATCAGGGCCCTTATGAAGGACAATGTTAATGCTTCAGCATACCAAGACATCTTGGACAATGCTACGGTTCCAACTTTGTGGCAACAGTTTTGGCGAAGACCACTTTCTATTTCAACATGACTGAACCCCAGTGCACAAAGCAAGGACGATGCAGTAAATACATGGTTTGATGTGGAAGAACTTGACTGGTCCTGACCTTAACCCCATCGAGCACCTTTGGGATGAACTGGAATGGAGATCGCAAACCAGGCCTTCTCATCCAACATCAGTGCCTGACCCCATAAATGCTCTACAGAATGAATGAGCAGGAATTCCCACAGAAACGCTTCAAAATGTTGTGGACAGCCTCCCAAGAAGAGTGGGGGGAGACCATCTCCATACTGAATGGTATGTATTTGGATACAATGCCATTGCAGATTTGGCCAAATACTTTTGTCCACATAGTGTACCTTTCAATCACAGCCAACATTAACTTTTTTTCCCCAGCTACTCACAGGCACAGAAGAGCCTTAGGCGCCCATGAACCTGTCACCAGTTTACTGGTATATAAATGTTAAGTCACCTGGCAGTGGTATTATGGCTGATCAGTATATATTAATGAACAAGATGTGCATTTTCTCTGATTATACATACTATATAATGTTTGCAAAATATGTTTTTTTTTTGTATCTTATAGCAGCTACAGTTGCTCCTTCTTCTTCTCTAGCTTAAAATGAATAAAAACAGCCTCAACTGTATTTGTTTCTAAGAAATCCTGAAAACGTTCCTGTGTCAGAACACTCCAGGCCACAGCTGTACATCTGACTCTGACAAAGCACTGACACTGGGGACACTTTAAAAAAAAAAAAAACTAAAAAAAAAAGATAAATAAAAGTCTTTTTGCAGAAAACTTCAACAATGTTTGTCTTTTTAACCAAAAATTGTAGTGTTTGCCATATCGATCTTTGTACATAACGTATGTATATATATACATACACACAAAATAACGTATTAGAACTAGCGCATTAATATAACACAATTACCTGTTATTACTGCTGCTGTTATTTAGATCAGAAATAAGAATTCGGCAGGGCTGGAGCGTACGTCGAGTTATGACATGTATTATTATCTCCGAGCCCGTCCTCATGGCTTTCCGCACAGACTGATCCTCATTAGTGCCATTCCCTGAGCTGGCCATCACTCAGACCATCAGCAGCACTCTGTATTCTCTCTCAGCCTCATGAGCCTCATTCTGTCCTGCTTCATCTCCTCTCTCTGGAATAACTTGCTCCCTGGACCTTGCTTTGGTTTTATATGCACCCGTGTCTTACTTTCTAGTTCCTTCAGCCTTTACACATACTGTAGCTGTAGTTAAACCTAATATCTACTGTCTATCACAATCATTAGCAGCCTAATCAAATATTCTATTTCGCCAGTAACTCCGCCCCTACATTACTCATTCATCCATCTGACCATATTCCAGCACCTTCTGCGAGACACAGATCTCTATGAACAACATGTCTCAGGTTTCTGATTCCTCATATTAGCGGTGATTTGAGATCGATAAGCGAGGCCGAGTCCATGCGATCCAATAAAACTAATATCTGTACTATGAAGCTCGATATTGCAATAATGCCTAAGGGCCACGTCACACGCTGACGAATTCCAACAGCGTCCTAAAATAATTTTTTTTAAAAACAGCTTATTTGTGAATTTCTAAATGTGTCTATGTCGTTAATTTCCTCCCAACACGCGCTTACAGGAAGCTCATCACACGCATAGTATTGTACGTTGTCATTGCACCAAAGGGTTGAAATAAATACCACGTTTTTTTTTTTTTATCATAAAGTAATGGTGAGAGAAATTATATCCAGTGTTTATATTAACATGGTAAGCAATAGAAAATGTGCTTAATGTGATGTTCTACAACATGGCATGGACCTACTGTGGTCATAACACAAGTCAAGAACTCCACTGACGTAGCAACCATGCAGTGACATCCCAATGACCCGACTCAGTCAGAAGACCATCCAATCCGTTCCATATTTCTTGTACATCAATGGAGTCCCTAAGAGGTGTTAGTTATGCTGGTCAATGCCATCGTTACTTCGTCCTTATGAAGTTTTTCCTGCGTCTTGCTTCAACCACATTCTAACTAAGCATGTCCAAAAAAAAAAAAAAAATGCACGTCTAGGGAGACAAAACTACATGGTTACTGGTTCCTACTGCAAAACTGCACAAGTTCTGCACTTTTTTTTTTTACATTTTAAACATGTCAAGGGAACATGGCTTAGTGTTACAGGGGTAAGATGCGGTTTAAAGTGCCCTCAAGTCAGACACGCTGTAAAATTGGCCACGTCATGGTCAGGGGGGAGAATGTCATGAAATAAAAAAAGAAAAAAAAAAAGAAAAAGGTGAGCAATCTGAAAAATTACATTTTAAAATTAAAGTCTCAGCTTATGTCTCCTGAGTAGCTTTAGGAGGACAGAGATCATTCTTTATATAATTTCATTTGCCTGTCAACACAGTAGCTTAATTTTTGACATCATGCATTATTGTGCATACTGCAAGCGGAAAAAATGAAATGCATTAAGAGCCGTTTGCAAATGCATCAACTAACAATCGGCCTGCTAAAGTTAAAGAGAATAATGTTTTGGTGATCACTTGGATTGAAAACTGGAGCTAAAGTTAAGCATTAAACGTGATAAAAAAAATACCTTGCATTCTTCTACTGATGAGCTCTTTCAATGCTTCAGTATAACATCTACAGGAATAATAATCTCTGGAAAAGTACTGACTGGTGCAGAAAAAAATAATCTAAAATAGTGATTTGAGTTATTAAAATAATAAGTCTTATATATTCTGAATATGTCTGTGGTGATACGTAATAAAGTGATAATAATAAACACGTTATAGTGCATACACAGAAAATACAGTGGTTCTCAGAAACGTCATGATGATAAACACACTTTGCGTCTTTCCCTTAAGGCCTGCGGTCATCGATGGCTGCTTTCTTCACAGAGAAAAGTTCTCTCAAGAAGGCTGATGAAGACTGGCTTGATCAGTGGCTTGATCATGACAAAGTTCTCGAGCATGTTTCTACTCAAATGACAGCAGGTCTGGGTGTGGTTCCTCGTTCTCCCCGTTGGAGCTTCTCATATGTTCCACTGAGCCGTTCTGAAGAAGTTCTCCCTCGCTCATGTTGATGCGGCAGTCTCCTTTCCCTGGACGTGGTGTGGACGCCATCCTAGCCTCAGAGCTGCTCAGTTTCTGCTTGAGCTCGAGGCCGTCCTTGTGGATGAGGTCGGGAACAGAGAGCAGCACGTGCGACTGATCATCTTCCATGGGGACATGTTCCTTCTGTTCACCTGCTGTTTGGATGCCATCCATGACAGCACACTGGCCTTTCATCTCCACGTTATTCTGGGTCTCGAGAGCATTAATGGTTCCTGAGGGTTTTTCAGGCTTTTCGGGTTGCTCGGGCGCTTTGACTTGGAGGATCTTCTCTGGGGAGGACAGGAACGAGGAGTCTGAGAGCTCTGGAGAGGCCACCACCGGGTCAGAGGAGATCATCATTTCCTGAGTGGTCTTCAAAGCACGGGGGAGACGCTTTTTGTTGGTGGGAGGTGGAGGATCCAGGCGAGGGAAGGGGTCCAATGAAACGTGGCTGTTAAGGAAAGAACAGAAGGTACACTGTGGTTGAGGAAACAAAGTCGGTCAGTCAGGGGTAGCTCAGTGGTTAAGGCATTGTTCAGAAGGTTCTAGGTTCAAACCACATTACCACCTAGTTTCCCCTGTTGAGCCATTGAGCAAGACCTTTAACCCTTAAATGTATTATGAGATAAAAATGGATAAGGGTGTCTGCCAAATGCCATTAATGTAAACATGGTGACCTTGACTCTTTTTTTTTTTTTTTTAATGTGTATTTCTGCAATTTTTGTGTGGAATCAGTGAGAATTCTGGTGAAACTCATACGCTGACTCACACAAAGCGCTGCTTAAAAGGCTGTCTTGTTTCATAATCAAGGATAAAAAGCTGAAATTACAAGCACTGGCTGAGATCACACTGCGGCCCAAAGCGTTAGTCGTAATTGACGCAATAAAATTTTAAGATCCTTTTAAATAACAACAAGTTCGTACCCGATCTCATCAGTCATTATAAGAGGTTGTGAAGACTCAAATTAGTGTAAATAAAGTACATCGTTAAGACGTTTATAACATTAGATGTATTAGTCCTAGAATGGACTAAATAAATTCTATTAACAGCCTGAAAACATCCTACTGCTAGTCAACTGAGCATCGAGAGAGCGCTGAAATCTCGAATCTTCAAGCTTACAAGATCTCCTCAGTCGTTCAAAGGGTTTCTAAGAGTAATTAAAAACCAGTCTGCGCTGAAACGAGGCACATAAACATGGTGAAATAAATATGCTCGATACTTATTTGTCTTCCAATTAAGACAGAATCGTGAAAAGTTGAAAAAGCTCTTCCAAACGCCCACGTTACTCCGCTTGAGGCTTTCTTTCTTCCCCTCAAAGAGATGCCAATCAAGACCAGAGTGATTCCAGACGTGCTCATGATCACTCGTTCCGCACTCGCACTCCCTAAATGAACATATGTGATGCACCAAAGTGCTTGTAGAGGCAAAGTGAATTCTTCTCTGTGATCTGGGCAGCAGGATGTTCATGCTTCTGTGTTTCCAAGCAGAGGAGATGACTCTCCGGAGTACATCGATAAACAGAATAACGCATACAGCAGCCGCACTCGCTAATGAAAAGGCAGTGTTCTGGCGCTGAACATAAACACTTCAGTGTTAAAAAAATCCCATTAAGGTTTTCTGAATGGTGCAACGGTCTAAGAATTAATTACCGAGAGTTTGAATCCCGACAATGTGACAGCCGGAGAGCAAAATTAGCCCTGCTCGCTAGGTGGAAACTGTGGCATTCTTCCATTAATTATATCGAATGGGTGAGGAACCTGACACTATTCAGGTTTCTGGTGCGTGTTTGTGCAAGCGTTATTATTCACCTGTTAGCGGTTACTTTATGGCTGGCCCACACCGCCCCCACATTCTTGTTCACCGCTGTGACTCCGATGTCCCCCAGACTCCCGGGCTCTTTACGCCGCAGCAGGTCATTGACTTTGGCCCCCATGGCTTTCCCCAGGTTCTTCAAGTACGGGCTGCTTTTTTGGCCTCCCGGCGACGAGAAGTCACGGCGGCCGGAGCCGGAGCTCAGCTTCGTCCCCTGCTTCAGCTGCTCACCTGCGCTCGAGTTCTCAAACATGCTTTGGTCAACTGCGGAGAGAAGGCAGAAAACAGGTTCCCAGTTATGCTTGTTGAAAATCGTTTTTATTATTATGTACTAGGGCTAATCGTCGACGTTCACATTACAAGCAACATTGTTCAGGTCGGATTCGCGGGTCATAACGGTTCAGAATGACGAGTGACTTTTTTCTGACTCTGCTGTGGACACGTGTGTCATGCGCACATCGATACGTCTTTGCTCACGTTATCTAGGTTAAAACACGTGACGTATTGTGCGACAGTGCATTAATTTAAATTCTAAATAAATAAATTCTATTAACAGCCTGAAAACATCCTACTGCTAGTCAACTGAGCATCGAGAGAGCGCTGAAATCTCGAATCTTCAAGCTTACAAGATCTCCTCAGTAGTTCAAAGGGTTTCTAAGAGTAATTAAAAACCAGTCTGCGCTGAAACAAGGCACATAAACATAGTGAAATAAATATGCTCTATATTCATGTCTTCCAATTAAGTCAGAATCGTGAAAAGTTGAAAAACCTCTTCCAAACGCCCACGTTACTCCACGTGAGGAGGCTTTCTTTCTTCCCCTCAAAGAGATGCCAATCAAGACCAGAGTGGTCTACGGCTAGCACTTATATGAAATCCCTGTGTTGCCGGTGATGACTGATGCCATATATTTTTGCGCAGATTCCGATGTGACCATTCTCCTTCAAGTCACATGACCATTGATCGGCTTATGTATCAGATCTACCACCACATACTGTATGAAAGTGAACAAAACAAAAACATCATATCAGCGTCATGGATTTGTGCCACTTCATTGCTGGTAATGTGAACGTCTCCATAGAAACATAAATGCTGTGGGAGAATGGTGAACAAATAAAAATGCTGTAGGTGGATAAAGCAGACTCCACCATTCATCAAGTGACATTTTCAAGACAAAAGCAAAAAAAAAAAAAAAACTCAACATCAACACGTGCACATTACGCTTCAACACAAAGCGAATTACAATACAGCATGAAGAACAATCTCAGAATACATCTGATGCAATCTTACCTCCTGATATTTCTTTGAAAGCATTTAAAATGAGACAGGGGGTTATGTTTGAACATCAACATATACAGTACATATATATACACATATACAGTACAGTGTATGAAAGTTATGCAAAAGGCTTATAAAAATCTATCCCCATGCAGAACGTTTTATTTCCCACTATAAATCTGTTACCTTTGCACAGCTGCCACTGGTTCCTCACACACAGCCACACGGGAGGCAGAAAATAGAATGAAAACATGCCATAATAATAACACAAAGCAAGCGGCTGGAAAACCCACAATCGTATCCTTCTTATACTGACAATTCCCAGCCTTAAGAGAGCCAAGAAGGAGATTAATGTGTCTTTAATGTACAAGGACCGCTTGCAGTCGCAGTGATTTTCAGCCTGTTAGTGGGGAATTGGCTGAAGGATGAAGGATGAGAGCCTGAGCCTCATTAGGCTAACCCAGTTTCTCCGCTGATAACGAGCACTTTCAAAGATGCCTTATGTCGTGTTGTTATCAGCACTGTACACAGGAGGAGCCTCCTGTGCCATCACACTATACAAATGTTTGACATTGGAATTCAGGGGAAATATTTGGACGGGTAAACCTGTGAGATGTGCAAGACAAACATTTGCATAATAAAAAGCTTCCGACTGTATTTCTGTTTAGGATTCATGAACAACAAACAGCTCCAGTCCTTTTATTTCGTACAGCTTGAGACACATCCAAATGATGGAGACGATCGTAAAGATTTGTGTACGTGGTGAACGAAATAACAAGTACATGCCGGTGACTTATGGTATATACGTAGATATAAAACTATATTAAGCTTCCCATAAAGAGCATTGCAGAGTTGTTTTGTAGCTACAGTATACTGTATGCTTTGTACACGTATAGTAATGTGTAAATGTAAATTAAATTACAGAAATTGGAAGAAATGTGTATTTACTGTGACAGGCTGCAGAGTGCCTGAAGATAAAATTAAAAACTTGGTTGTTTATGTAACAACCACAGCAGCGACCTCATTTCCCCTCTCATTCAGCATCACCAGTATACTGTACTCATCACGGGCCTGATCATCTGCCATCATCTGCACCTGTTTCTCACTGGTTCATTCCATAATTGACATTTCCTTCAGGAAAACAGACACTTGAGACTCCTCTTTAAACAAACGCCTGCTTTAAAGCTTCACCAAAAGTATTGGAAAACAATAACCCTTTTTCGTACTAGCCAAGGACCCTGTGTATAAGCTGGTGAGCAGTTCTTAACACATTTCCAATAATTGTAATGTTTTCTTGAGTTAAAGCAGGCCTATAAATTCAACATTCCAAAACTGTGACTGTTTTTTGGGGGTTTTGAAAAATTTTGTTTTTTAGAGTTCTGTCTTATCATGTCAATATAGAAATACAAATACTGTGTTACTGTACTGTAGTTTTTTTGTGTGTGTATCTGTACTTTACTTAAGTATTTTACATACAGTAGGTGATACTTTTTACTTCTACTAAGTTTTTTAAATGTAAAAACCTGTACTTTTACTCACTACATTTTAAATAGAGACTCATTACTTTTCAGCTGATAATCACACAAGCGTGGAATGATTCTCTAATCTAAACATACGCGTTTTTTACGCTGTCACTCAGAACACATCACAACTGAGCTACGCCCCACATGGGAAGGACAGAAACAAAACAATTCCACCAGTCCAGGAATGATTGGCAGGTCAATGCTGGTCAGAGCAGCAGAGTGATTGACGGTTCGCAACGGATCGCATTCACTTGGTCTCTGGGCTGCCGATTTGTCTTGCTGCTTTTTCAAGCCTCTCAAACAGGCGCACTTGTAAGGAAAGTCATTTAGAGAAAAATCTGTTTATTTATGCTTGAACTTTTGTATTTAAAGGACATTTTGGAGCCTGGACTTACTGTAGTACTTCAACTCAAAAACTACACCCACTCGTAGTGGAGTACATTTTTAGGCAACTACTTGTTTATGTACAGTACATCTGCACCGAACAATAGAATGAACTGAAATTATATTCGCTAAAAACAAAGTGATTGTAAAGCTGGAAATATTTTGTAACACGTTTATGTTTGTATTGGCATCACTCGGTAAATTGTACCAAAAAATGGCAAGTGACATCATTAGATAAAACTGAGTGAATGAATTCAATGAACTCTGATTGGATGAGCCAATATGCATTTAGAGAGTCACCTGTACTGTATAAGACTGGTCTTACTGTGAACAGTTTATGGACGCCATTGTCATTGTTGTTTACTACATTGAAAGCTGCTTTGTATGCTTGTGCATGTGTCCTCCTTATCCAGCTGTTGGTATACACCTCTGGAGATATGTTGTTTTTGCTTTTTTCATTTTTTTTTTAAATCGGCTCTGTTATCTTGCTTACGTTCAGCCTGTCACTGTTATATCTCTGTCTATTGGATCTATGAGTCACACAAGTTTACAAAAATAATATTTCTTTCTCAATGATGAAGTAAAGCTCACAAAAAGCACACAGATAAAGTGGTGTGCGAAAGAGACATTTAAGAAAGGTGATGGTTTAGGAGAGCGAAGTAGAGAAAGAGACAGAGCACAGCAGACCAAGTATAAATTGATCCAGCCACCAAGCTATTAAAGAGATAGTAGTAAGTCCCCTACAGTACATACTGTATATGAAGTGTAAAATGATGGCAGACATTGCTTATTCTTTTCACATGAATTGTTTAACCCTTGGCACGATTCTAAAGGACAATTTACTGTAATATACTGTACTGTGTGGAGCCAATTATGTTTGTCTTCTAGTACCTATACAATGTTGGTTGGACTTATGAACAAATTTAACTTACGGGCGAACTCTCAGAATGGAACTTGTTTGTATGTTGGGGAGCTATTGGAGGTTTTTTTTTATTTTCAAGTCTGTCTTAAATCAAAATTAAGTATGTCAAGTACGTCATGAAATTTGCCTCCCAGAATGTGAGTACCGTGGAAGGTATTGCATAAAGGACAGATGAAATCGTTGTGAATTAATTCTGTGGAAAGAAAAATAAATACATTTGTACTAAATACAACTTTAAAAGATACCAACTTGATTTAGGTCACTGAACTTTGGAATGCATTTTTGCACGGAACGAGGGTTGTGGAATTCGGCCCCAATTACAAGTACTCACATTCTGAATGACGAACTTCACAGGTGTTCAGAGCAAGACATTTTATATTGACCAAGACCTTTTGTAATGTACTTATAGGCACCTCAATTTTGATTTGAGACGGACTTAAAATCAGGAAAAAAAAACTATTTAATGCAGCTCCACCAATGCATGTGTTTCTCTACGCGGAATCAGAATCAGGATCTTGCAGCTCTTATGGTTCAGAAGATTAGAAAATCTAGGTGAGGGTCAGGAATGTGTGGCAAGATCTGTTCTTTTCTTCTCCAGGCTTTTTGCTGCATTTGATCTCGGTGTGTGTGTGTGTGTGTGTGTGTGTAACCCATGAGGAACACCCAAAGCAGCAGAAACCTGACTAGAATACTGAGAAAAATGTTATCAATACCAGGAGCAGGTGCGTAGATAAAAGATGTATGGACTTCAGGACGATTTAATATTTTCAAAGCGTCTCAAAAAGAAAATAGTCATTAATATTCATACAAGTAGTACTCAGAACCCTGTAATTCAGCAGAGTGCAGTACACTTGATTATAGGCAGTTTGGGTAGGAAAAAAAAATGCATTATTCAAACGTGTGTGTGTGTGTGTGTGTGTGTGTGTGTGTGTGTGTGTGTGTGTGTGTGTGTGAAGTGAACTTTGTCAGAAAAAGTTTGGATAATGCCTGGGATGGGACGACCCTGTTGTAAATCTTCTTCAGGGTCTTGAAGCTACTATGGTATCAAATTTCAACCTTCAAAGGCACACAAAGAGGAAAGAAGAAATCAAGTTTTATTAAGGTGACAGCAAGGATCAATGACAAATTACACATTAAGTGCACTTCCACTCCCACAGATACGCTCTTTTTCGTAACGAAGTCTGGAGAAACATGTCACAGAGACAGAAGCCGTGATGTGACGTGAAGATGCCACAAGGAGCAGCAGAGGGGAAGAATGGGGGGGGGGGGGGGGGGAGTTCATAGTAGCTCCGAAACCCCACAGGATGGTCCGCCGTTCCTGCCGAGTCCGTGAGAGCACTTAGACACGCTCTGATGACCACACTGTCAACTCAATTACACCAAAAAGATCTGAGCCTAGAGCACTCCATTATCTGTAGCACTTTCTGATTTATATAATCAGCCGTTTTCCTTTGACAATTTTAACTTTGATGAAATTAATGTCTTGAAGCCAACTCGAGCACAACTCGAGCATTAATCAATCTTAAACTAGTAATGCAGCAGAGACCTGCAAAGACACCAATAAACAGTACACACGGATAATATGTCCATAAAGCCACGGAGGTGTTTAACAAGAAAATCATATCAGGCAAGAGAAATTTATATATTAGGGCTGACGATATTAGGAAAATATGCGATATGCGATATTGTTGTTGAATATTGCGATAACGATATTTCTTGCGATATAACATTTTCCCTAGAGAAATGCTTTTTATTATTATTATTATTGCCTATTTTTTTTATTATTTATTTATATGTAATGATCATACTAAAATAAACAGGTAATAGATATTCGTCTGATGTAATTAAATCTAATTCTAATCTATATATTCTAATCTAATCTATCTCTAATGTAATTAAATCTAAGAAACTATATGTCAAGGAAATTGCAAATATTTAGACTTCAAAACACTAAGAATGACTTAAAACCCCTCAGCAGATATTCTGACTTCTGGTTTGCTGTTACTATAAACCTGCCAACACAATATGAATTACTTTCAAACATTACTTTTTATTTACATGTAACCATACACTCATCAATAGTGTCTTAAAACAAGAGCATCTTTTAAACTAAATATTCTCTTTGGCTTGCCTGTTTTTTTTTTTTTTTTTAAATAAAAATAAATATTATTAAACAAACAAACAAACAAACAAAAAAAAATACTATTTGTCACACACTCGCTCCGCGACCGGCACTAGGACCAGGGAGATATGCGGTCGCGAACCAGGAAGTATAAGAGGAGTAAACAAACCATCGCATAGAGCTTAGTCACTGTGTTCACGCATGTCGGTTCAGATTGTTTACTTTCTGATTCGAGTGTGTGTTTATAGGACGCGGGTTAAATGTGTGTTTTTCCCTTGCTCCGCTTCTGTGAGAGTCCTTAAACTAATTTGCGTGGTTATCCTGCCTACTCGCTTGCTTCCGCGTTTGGGTTTACGTCCACGCTACAAAGGGCTAACGGCTAATCGCTAAGTCCTCAGATCATCCCGGGTTAGTTCACGACAGAATTAAGTATAAAGATATATATATATATATATATATATATATATATATATATATATATATATATATATATATATATATATAAAAAGATATAAGCGGGTATAAACATAGTAAGGGCCCACCTGATTGGTCAAATTTGGACACTCAAATGCTTGGCACATAAATTATTTATCGCAACTCTTTGCGATACGGATATCGCGTATACCGATATTTTAACAATATATAACGATATTTTTTCTATATATCGTGCAGCCCTAATATATTATACTGTATATATATATGTATATATATATGTTGTTGTTGTTGTTGGTCTTTCGGCTGCTCCCGGCAAGGGGTCGCCACAGCGGAATATCCAGTCCGCACTATAACTTGGCACAGGTTTTACGCCGGATGCCCTTCCTGACGCAACCCTCCCATTTTATCCGGGCTTGGGACCGGCACTGTATCCAGTGGCTGGGGTGTGGGCACTGGCTATATACACACCATATAATCCCTAGTGTGTATATATGCGTGGATGAGATGGCAGACATGCAAAAAAATAACTATGCACAACTTTGTTCCTAAAAACCAACAGCAGACATGACAGCTCCTTGTTCTTGTTCTTCTTGTGAATTCACAGATCAAAGTTGACCTACTAGTGGTTTATTGGTTTTTCCCATGCTTCCATGCTTGCTAGACATTTCTTGAGTTTTTCTAATAAACCCAGATCCAGTTGGTGTGAAGAGAAACATTCTGTCTTTAACATCTTTAACATTCTGTCATTTCTCACTTCCAAATTCATGATCAATCTGAATGTAATTTTTGGCTGAAAAAGTCAGAAAGTTTCCTACGTCCTTTATCGTTGCAGTGGCAAGTTAAAAAACTCATGGCTAACAAATAGCTATCCTGTAGGTGTTAAAATAAGGTGAACATTACATTTATTCAATCTGGCTGACAACCTAATACAGAGCGACTTACATATAATTCATTATAAATATGAGAAAATGAGGATTAAGGGGCCCTACTCAAGGGCCCAACAGTGTGGTTTAATCAAATTTACAATTGAATCAATCTTTAGATTATTCACAAGATTTGTGACATATAAATTACTACACAGTGAAATTCTTTATTCTTTGCATGACCTCAGCTTTGTTAGCAGACCAGGGTCGTAGTGCAGGGATCAGCCATTATACAGCTCCCCTAGAGCAGATAGGGTTAAGGGCCTTTCTCAAGGGTCCAACAGCGGCAACAATCACAAAACATTTGTACTGTAAAACACTGAATTACAAGGTGTCTCCAAACTTTCGCCTGGTACTGTTATATTCTCATATATTATTCGTTTATATTTTTATATAAGGCCATTTTCTTAGAATAATCTAACAGGGATCATTTTAATAAAACACCAGCACAGCAGTCTTTTTCTGGACATTTACTCTTTTCTTCAACGTTACAGTTTTTTCTTTTTTACAAAAAATATGAATTAAGCTTGGATTAATTTACGCGACTACAAACTGTAAAAGTCACATGCCAATGCGGTAATCTGCCTGTCAAAACAAGGAGAGTAAATCAATTCTGTGTCATATCTGGCCTGACACGTGACCAGGTTGTGCGCTGATACTGTACTGTAGGTCAACCATGAATATTTAATCACAATATAAATCTTTAACTTGTATGTCCTTGTGCTGTAAAAGGAGGGAATTCTTTTATTTCTATGGCATTTGATGAAACACAGCAGTAGCTGAGTCATAAGTTATAAGGTCAAAGTGCAGATCCATCAGAGACTCATAATAAGATTTTTTTTTTGTACAGGTTTTTATGAAAATGGCTAATGTTGGGACTTGAGCAGAAGCATGCCTTGGTTCAGATGGGACTTGCTGAGAAACAAGCGCTATTTTAGCCAAACCCACAGGGGACTGAAGCTTGCCAGACTCTATCCTTTCATTTTGTCTGACTTCGGATCAATATTTCATTAAAAGGTCTGCCCTTGCCATGTCAATGAGTCGAGGCTCATCACGCAGTTTAAGGTATTAAGTGCTGTGTTTACTTCACAATGGCCGAATGTTTCAATTAGTGTGCAAAATTACACATTTTCTTTTTTTATACCTGCTTTGTAAAACATGCTGAGGAATATTGCTATATACAATCTTCCATATAAAGGGTGGGTGAAATTTAACTAGGCAATCTTTAATGGCTATAGAACTTGTAGTACAGTATCACTGGAACACTCTCCATGGTGCAACACCTCATTTTGCTCTTACTGTGCGTGCATGGGTGGAGCAGCTTTTTCCAGGACGTTGGCTGGGTTGACAAGGACCCCATGAAGTCCAGATCTCAAAATGTGGAGGAGGTGTACAGGACTAAGCCTCGCACACTGGAGGACTTGGAGGCAAGGATTCTTATGCAGACTGTACATTCAATCCAGCTATGTTTTCTGGACAGCATGGTGAAATCTGTTTTTGAAGAGCGGTTTCTCTTTAGGATTAGGACACAGTCCTGCCTCGCTCCTTCTACACTGCAGCAAGTGCCTCCTAACTCCATAAAGAGCCAGCTGTGCTGAAACAGGAAAACCATTCTGATTTTTTATTTATTTTATTTTTTATTATGTACAATACAAAGCAGCTTGTCTCTGTGAAATGAGTGCAGATAAAGCAGTGAATCTGCAGCACGGCATTGATTCAGTACCAGGAGGGGAAAGCCTTCTGGGTGTACAGATGTAATGTGTTGGCAGATATTCTAGTTTTTGCTGGAATAGCTGTTTTGACAGCCAAAAAAAAAAAAAAAAAAAAAAAAAAAACTCACAGCCCCTTGATATGTATAGATTTTCACAGTTGGTATTCTCTAAAGCACAACTGGGCCAAGATGGAACATACTAAAAAAAAGGTTCAAAAACAATAGCATTTGCTTTAATTAATTTTAAACATATTGTGTGGATCTTTCTAATGTAACTGGGGTAAAATCAGCACTCAGACCCCGACAAGCATAGATGCAAGAAGTGTTTGATCCCAGGGAATTTATCAAAGAGACTATTTTGTTTTCAAAGTCACAGGAAATCAAAAATTCTTAGTCAATTCTAATTTCCTTCTCAAGCTATTTTTTTTTTCATCTGCCCTACTTCCCGTCTTTAGCTTTCAGACACACTGAACAACACAAACAACCGTTCCATTTTCTCTACAAATATAAACAGTACATCAAAAAACCTTCTCCTAGTCAAAAAATGAAATGCAGTAACAGCTACACCTTTAAATTATTTGCCATTTGTACTGGATACCACAACTAATCATAAAATATTTGCTCCATAACTCTGACAGCAACAGATCACATCAACAGAGAGGCCTAATGGTGCTTTTACACATTCTGTCAATTGGTTTACTTGCGTAGAACTTCCAAAAACTTCAACTTCAACAAACTAAAGTAACACTAAGGCTGCCTTAGTGAGATGCCTTTATCTCAATAATGTGAATAGAGTGTGTGAGATATACACACACATAAGGAGATTTCAGTATATATAAGTATTTTAATTGAGTTAAAAGCATTAACGTTAATAAAATTGATTACCAATAATATATCACTAAACTGCCGATAGGATCAAAGGCACCTAAGACTTATCTACTGTATGCCTGAGTGGATCAAAGGCCAGCCTGCCATGTTTGAGCCAAGTTTTCTTTCACTAATTGCTGAACGAAAGTCAATGCTAGCCAACACTCAGTGCACCACAGCCTACTCCATAAGAGGCCTAGCTGGCAAATACTTCAAGGTTCTTGATGCAGCCTCCAAATTCCCCAGATCTCAATCCGATCAACCATTCATGGAATGCACCGGACAAACAAGTCTGACCCATGAAGGCCACACCCAATCAATCCACAGCACCCAAAAGAAACACCAGAAATGTCCTGATGCAGGGCACCACAGCACACAACCAAAGGTTTGTGGAGTCACGTCCCCCGAGGAACCAGAGCTGATCAAGGGGCACAAGGGGTGCCTACACAATATTGAGTTTAATATTTTACATTTTAAAGTTATGGTTTGTCTGTGTATACTGGATATCATTGATGTTTTTCGGCATTCATCTGTACATGATGTAACTCTGAAGCCGTGGGCAAAAACAACCTCCTAATTACCAGAGTTAAGGCGGCATGGTGGCTTTGTCGCCTTGCCCCTCCAGAGTTCGGGAGTTGATTCCCGTCCTGTTTTTCTTGCTTGTTGGGTGTGTTTTCTCCAGGTCCTTCAGAGTATAATGGTTTCCAGTACAAAGACATGCAGATTAGACTAACTGGTGTTCTCAACTTGCCCGTAGTGTGTGAGAAGTTGATAATAGTGTCTGGTGCTTGAATAAATGCAATGGTCACCACCAGTGTTGGGTGTAGAGAGTACTTGGATTGCTTTTTTGATGTAACGAGTAATCTAACGCGTTAGGTCCGCCATTTAAGTACTCAGTTATTTAGTTACTTTTTAAAAAATGTAATCCGTTATTTGTGACCCCCCCCCCCAATAACCCGCCCCCCCTGCTGTTATACCCCTATCTCACCTATGCGGTTTGACTATGTGAGGACCGACGTGCGGAAAGATGGAAACCTAATCACAGGCGGTGAATCGTGACGATCTGTAATTACGGCCATCGCGCGAAACCGCGTAGGTGAGATAGGGGTATTAGTAGGTGAGATAGAGGTATTAGTAGGTGAGATAGGGGTATTAGTAGGTGAGATAGAGGTATTAGTAGGTGACATAGGGGTATTAGTAGTTAACAGATTATGGGCCAAACTTGGCTGAGTGATGATGGTAGAATAATTATAAAGGTCTTGACTAAAACAACATGCATGAGGAATCACAAAGGAGTTTTAATTTTCTGCAATGGAAAAGTACTCGAACTAGTTACTTTTATCAGAGAGATAAATATTTATATTACTTTTATATTACTTTTTAAAGACAGTAATTTTGTAATGTAATTAGTTACTTTAAAAAAACAACGTCCCCCAACACTGGTCACCACTGGCTTCCAAGATGGATTGATTGAATCGCCAGAGTTATGGCTTCATTTTTAAATAAGAAGACATCTAATATAGAGAGCAAGCTAGAATAGTTAGTTGTCATAAGCTTCTGAAACAACTAACAGGTTTTTCTAGACCAGAAGTAGCTCAGTGGTTTAGGTGTTGCTCAGGTGTTTGTAGAGGTCCTGGTTTGAAACTCTAGCACCATCAAGTTGCCACTGTTGAGACTTTGATCAAGACCTCGCTCAGATCTATAACGAGATAAAAACGTAAGTCGTTCTGGATAAAGGCATCAGCCAAATACTGTAAATGTTACCTATAAAAGTAAATATAAATGAATAATCAGTAACCACAGTACAATTCCAAACTGAAAGCTTCACTTCAACAACAAACACGTAACATGGAAAAGAAACAAAAAAAAAGCCACGGCATGACACAAAGAAATACAGCTGTAGATCAGAAAGTAACACTCCATCACACTTTCCCTGAAGGCCGATGAAGATGTAGTGCTGTCAGCCTCAGTCACAGAGCCGCACTCACCTTGGCTGCTGACAGCTTTATACATGCTCATTAAAACCAGCACAAGAGCCAGGCTCTGTTCAAACATCTCTCTCACCACAAATATCTGGGCCAACTAAGCTAAAGGTTAACGTAGCTCAGACTTTAGACAGCTCAGACACTTATTCAGCTTCATGTGTTTCGGATTTTTCACTGAAGCTCTAACAGAATCATCATCGGCAAATCATCAGACACTGGAAAGTTGCTAATGTAAAAAGAAAAGATGCACTTTATTTAACTTTTAGGAATTAATTGGCTTAAAAATTATTTTCTCTCATCTTAGTTTATTAAAAGATGTCACTGACTCCAGTGCCACTACTGCAATCAGTATGAGTACAGACTAAAGGAAAAAAAACAACCATATTAAATATATTTAGCTTTTTCAGTGTGTGCTAATTCTCTTACATCTTGTCTCACTGGAGTTTCCACCATCACAGCCCTAATGCTTGTAATCTCACTGTACCCACACACCACCAGCCGTTCTATCCAGACGAGTGAAATAACACTGCGGACATTAACGATCCGTTCCCCATAAGCATCTAATTGAAGAGTTATTAACTCCAGCAGCTTACGGTCACTCGGGGCCATGGGGTGGATGATGCAGCGGTGTCTTTGGGAATGTAGCAATTATACCTTCTGTACTGAACTGGAAAAGAAATTAATTAGCATTTTCTTCTTGACTAATTAAGAACCACAAGGTAATGTTCAATGCTTGTACTGTATGTATGAAGAATCAGGTTCAACGATGGAGTAAATGCATCGCTTGTGATAGAGACCATGTTGAGTAGTACCTTTGTATAGAGGAAGAGTTACTCTACCTCCATGTGCAATTTGATCTGCCAACATCAGTTATTTAAAACCCTATACACACAAATTTTTGCATATTAATGCATTTCTCATCTTGCAACATTCTTTTCCTTAAACTATCCATTACCGGTTATGTATAACATACATTTTCTTTCATGTCTCACAATTAACTTGTTCATCTCAAGGGATCAACAGAAAATTGCAGCATCCAAATTTTCCCAAGATCATGCGATTTGCCTGATGACATCCTTTCTACATCAAGTCCTGTTCCTTACTGTATATAAGAGCCAAAGGTAAGCCTTAACAACAATAAAACATATGATAGACTTTTAAATTGTTAAATGCATGTTTTTTTGTTTTGGTGGTTGCATGTCCTCCCTCTCTGTGCTTTGCTGGATTCCTCCTGTTACTTCAGATTCCTCCAACAGTCCAAAGATGTGCAAAGACTGTATGTATCCAAAATTTCCTTGTGTCTGTGCTTGTGCCCTGCGATGTTTAGACTCCCCATCCATGGTGTACACGGTGAACCTTCAGTTCCCTGGGACAGGCTCCATGACCACCCTATGCAGGATAAGTGCTATAGATGATGTATGCCGTTATAAAGACTTAATGGTGCCACAGTAATGAAATCACCCATACGTTTAATATATTGCGCCTTAGGAATATAGTCTTGCTAATGATATAGAAGCCGATACTGTGGCAAAAACCTTCTCCCTGCGAGCTAATTAGATTCCCTGATTCAAAGCCGTTTTTGTTCATTTCAGGCTTTAATTATCTGAACATGCTTCTGATCTACAGTCAAAGCAGCGTTCCTTTCATTCAAAACCGAATCATCTATGAAATAAAGCTAAAAGAATCTTTGCTATCTTTAGCGGCATTGTCTCACGTTTGTTCGATGACAGATGGTAAAGTGGTAACACTTATGAGAGCAGTGTACACATGCATTAATCTGTGCAGGAATAAAATCACAGGAGGAAAAAAATAACTTGATACAGCGTCAAACAAGCACGTTTTTTTTTTTTTTTTTTTACGTTGTTTTCGTTTCCTTTACAGTAGCACTTATACCATATATGCTTCACTGTCATGAAAAAAATAAACAAATCTGGCGACACGGATTCTAAAACAATACATTTGTCAATTATTTCACTCAAAGTCTGACCGCTTATTTATGGCGTGATGGTAGCATTGCTTAGGAAAGTGGTTTTGAATCTACCGGTGTATTTACACAGCACTTTCGAAAACTCACAGGAACTATATGAACTTGAGATTACAGTTTAGTTTCAATTAAACAGATGATTAAATTGGTTCCAGTGATGGCACTGAATGCAGTTAGGTGATATTCTTTGCCGATGATTAGCTGCTTGATGAACCAGTTCCTACTGACTGCAGTGTAATTACTACTAAAATAAAAAAGTAGTGGATTTTCTATGTAGTCCTGGATACGACGAAACAAAAATAACATGAAGAGCGCAATAAAATCACTTTGTTTTAAGCAGTAAATAATCTGCTGCATCCTGTATGAACAGAAAATGAAAGTTCACCTATGCTGCATTTGTGCTGTAGTTTGTGCTGGTATGGCATAAAAGATGGTCGAGTTTTTACTAACAAACCAGAATAGATTTTTTTTCCCCTTTATATTTTATGTGTAATATTCTGTCACATTACGCATAACCAACTAGCAATGAACTGTGTACTATTACTTCTTGTTAATGAGATACCAAACCCTTCTATCTGGTACTCCTCGTCATGTGCAATCGCAAAACTCCCTGGGACTTATACCGTGATGCGAAACCTCCCACCTGCTTCCGTCTCTGAAAATCAGCAGTCAGAACAGCAGTTTATGACACAGATGAGCAGTTAGCACACTTAGCTGTAGCCGTCAGCACGTCCCCCGGCCTAAACGGCGATTTCATCGTCCAGGCAGTCAGAGGGACCGTGCCGGTTGAGCACATTGAGCAGACGAAGGCTGCTGTCATCCTGCAGCCCCCAACTGTCCCGCTCGTCGCTCTCGTCCGTGTTGGACTCGTACTCCGAGGCGATCCCCGACTCGCGGAACTTGAGCAGCTCCAGGCTCCCCAGCAGCTCCTCCCGGGATGAGGGTGACACTTCCTGGGAGGGGGCGGGGCTCTGATCCTGTTGAGGCGGTCCCGGGAGAAAACGGAAACACTCAAACTTAGCCAGACTTTGGTCCCTACCTAAAGGACTGCTCAGGGGCAGGGTGAGCTGTGTGCCGTCGTTCAGCGGCGGCAGGACCATGTCTTCGGGGCGTGGCGTCGTCGCATCGCAGATGATCGGAGGCACGTTGGCTCGGAACGTGATCTCCAGTAGACTGTCCTGAGATCCCACTGTACAGATAAAAAGGGGGAGGATTATTCAGCTGGAGTATTTTTGAAAGCAAAAATGAGCAAAGATGCAGCACCTTGGAGCAGATAGGGTTAAAGGCTGACTTTCAGATCAGTAACATCTGAGCCATCACTGCCCTATATCTTTGTATGCTGAAGCATTACAATTTTCCTTCCCTGGAACTTGGAGGGGCAAAGCTGTCTCAGCATGATGATGCCCCTGATGCACTAAGCCAGCTCAAAGGAAGGAATGGACTGCAAATTTTTTGGTGAAAATGAACTCGAGTGTCCTTTAATAGCCCTTAGTTTAACCCGACTGCTCGACTGCTCATCCTCGCCCAGCATCAATGCAAGATCTCACTAATACTCTTGTAGCGGACTGATCACAAATCCCTACAACCATGCTCCAAAATCTAGTGGAAAGTCGTCCAAGAAGAGTGGAGGTTATTATAACAACAAAGAAGGAATAACCTAGACTGGGATGGGTAACGTGGTCTAATGTCTACAAACCTTTAGCAATATAGTTATCGCAATTGACTTACAAATGATGTGCCGGAGGCCTGAGAGTGCCGCAGTGGTAAAGGCTCGCCATATCATCCGGAGATCACTGGTTCGATTCCCGGGTGATGCTGTAGCGGCTCACAGCCGAGGGCCTAGATTGGCCGAGCTCTCTCAGTGGGGTGGGATGGGAAGCACTTGGTGCTCTCACATTAAGTACGGCTCTACAGCCAATCAGGGGCGTCTGTGAGCTCACTCAAGTGGAAGGAGCAGATAGCACTGTCCTCCGAGTGTGTTACCCCCCCAATGGTGTGTGAGTGAGTAGTTTGAAAAAATGCGGTTGGCTGGAGGCACGTGGTTCGGGAAGGGTCTTCAGACCTCCCTGACTGACTGATAGTAGTACGCTTAATGTGGGGAGGAATTGGACACAACTAAATTAGGGGAAAAATCGGAAAAAAATCTAAACAAATGGTAAAAGGTTTAATGGTTTTGCTCAAGGGTCCAATCAAAATAATAATCGTGCCAGGGTTTCCACTTTACAATTAGTAGCATAAAGCCATAATCACTGAAGCACTAATACCCTGATTATAATTCATAATAATGTAATAATGACAATGAGTCCTGATTTACAGAGTCTGCCAGAGAAGAAGATTGACCAAAGTTCAACTGAAATTTACATATGGATTACTGTAGCGCTGTACGTAGGTGTGCAATGACCTCACTCAAATTCAAAAAGGGTTGACATCAGAACTCACACTATGTCTTATTACAAACACGTACGGTAAGAGTGTCACCTGTTATCTTTTGTAGAAGCTTCACCTACCTTCCTGAAGATCTCACTTTAACAAGATAATGGGTCTCTAAATTGTAGTGGGTGCTTCCACTGGGTGAACGCGGCACTTTATCATTTCCTGGCTAATGTGTGGGATGTGTCAGCTGGCCGGGGAGAGTTTTAGCTCTGTAAACTGTTGTACATTGTGTAAAATGGTGCCTGATGGGGTTTGATGGAACATAAATGAGAAAAGAGTGTGTGTGGGCGGGGGGTGGGGGATTGGAGACAGACAAAATAACTTTTATGGGGAAAAAAACGGATGAGGATAGGGAATGGAGGATGATCAGTGTAAAAGGATACTGAAACAGAGGAGATGGAAAAGAGATATGACTTGGAGAAAGAGGAATGTATCATTTGTTCCTCCTTTGCACTTTAACGCACTGACATCTTACTTCTGCAGGCAAACACTTAATAACCTAATAAGGGACTCAGCTCTGATTAGCTATACTGTCTCTCTAAAGCTTTAAAAACTACCTGGACCACAGACAGAGCATGCTGTTGATATGGAAGTACTTTGTGAGTTAGGACTTGATGGATGAGACAAAGGACAAAACAAGAGAATGAGTGATAGAATGAGAACAGCAGTCAGAGTTAAAGAGAGACCGAGAGACTCACTGGAGCCGTTGCCGTTCAGTTTGAGCTCGAGCTCCTGGATCTGCTTGACCAGCAGTGAGATGTGTTGCAGAAGGTCTTTATTTTGAAGCAGCAGCTGGTGCACTCGAGCCTGAGCTTCTATCCTGGCTGCTGCTTCTGCCGAGAGCTGATCCTTCAGCAGGTGAACCTGAGAAAAAAAAAAAAAAACACACAATGCACAGGAAAATTTTAGTTTTATTTTTCTATCATTGAATGGTAATAGGTGGCATGGTAGCGTTGTGGTCTTCTTGCACCTACTCCTCCTGGGTCCAGGTTTGATTCCCGCCTCGGGGTCTGTGTGCATGGAGTTTGCATGTTCTCCCAGTGCACGGTGGGTTTCCCTCTGAGTACTCAGGTTTCCTCCCACAGTACATAGATGTGCAGATTAGGCTAACTGAAGTTGCCCCATATTGTTTGAATGAGTATGTATGTGTGAGCCCTGTGATGGATTGGCACCCTGGCTTGTTCCCCAAGTCTTCACGGATAGGCTCAAGCAGTATAGAAGTGAGTAAGTGAATGAATCTGTGATAACATCACTGTATCGACACTTTTATGGAAAAAAATAATCCAAATTATAGTGAACCATAAGACACAAGAGTCTAAGTCCACATAAGAATCACTTATTCTTTGGCCTGCGCAATTGAGCATTGGAAAAATATCCATGGACAGTATGGGGACTCTATTATATATACTGTAAGAACTGCTGCTGCATAATCATGAAAACTATCCTGTGCTCATCCCAGGACTTTTACTCAGAATATAATCATCCACTACATGACCTAAATACATTCAGCACTGCTTGGCATTACTCTTCTACAACCATACACTGTTTTAATTAATTTATTTATTAAGAATTAATTAGCTTCGTCAGTCACAGAAGGCCTTGACTAGAGACATACAGCAGCAGGACTTCTGCAATCTGGACAAATGGATAGAGGCAGGGAAAAAAAATTGATGATCAAGATAGCACTTTGACGGCTGATTGATTATCATAGGCGCTGATATGATGCACCAAATGGTGGCATGTTTCCTTTCTTCTGTCTGGGATTGCTGGAGGCAGAGAGTCACCAGATGCACTGATTATATTATATACTTCCCTTCAGTATTGTAACTTAAAATGATTTTAGGGCTCCCAGGATTAAATAAAGAAAATACTAATGAAATCTTCATTATTTAAGTAGCAATGGCTCCGGCATGAGTCATATTTCGTCCTCGTGGCAGACAGTTCACCTTTAAGACTTGGTGATTCATGACGTGTCATTAAAGGTAAACCCAAATTATGCCTTTAAAGGTTAATGGATAAAAAGGGATATAAAATTCTCCTCATTCCTACAGCAGGCTCATTTTAAAACTGCATGTGCCAAGAGTGTTCGAGCAACATGCATTACGTCATCGTCACGACAGCATCTATAAAAACTCCTGCTTCTTTATGGAAATGTAATGCAATCAATTTTCAAGAGTAAAAGAAAAGCCAGACTGACTTTTCATTAAAGACACCCCATGGAGCCAGGAGACAATAAATCATTTCAATGTATTTCAACTTGGAGCAGAGTGCAGACAGCTTTCAATAGACATTTCAGACTCAAATTCAGGGAGACAGGCCTGTTTTTCCCCACCTGTAGTAAACTAGATAAGAAAAAGTTTCATTAGGTGGGAAATTGTTCGATGAAAAACACTCAACTGTATCTACCGCTTCTTATGCTACCATCTTTGTAAAAGACTTTGCCTTGAAATTAAATGGATAACTTATACAGTATTCACATCCACAACCGTTAATCTTTGATGCATTTTGTCTTCACAGTTGACGTCAGTAGTGACATTAGTATAAGAGTATAAAGAGCTAAATAATGAAGCGTGCCCAATGCATGAAGGCCAAATACTTGGACAGGATAAAGAAGCTGTAAATTGGAGGATTTCAAAAACATTCTTTTGAACATTTCCACCCTAAACATCTAGTTTGCAATAGACCTTAGCGAATCACTCTCTGAGGCATTGTGCATTTTTCTCATTGGGGACAAAAGAAATCATTCAGACATAGTTTAAGGTTAAAATGTTTGCACCGAAATCTACCGTCATTATTAATATTACTATAATTTGCTTCCTTCTTTCTCTGATTGGAATATGCTCTTCTTTAAGAATGGTTAGACGTGTCAATGCCAAGGAAATGTAACATTTTCAGAAAGGCCGCTGTGTTGGCGTGGGTGAAAGTAGGGCGGTACGGTCCAGTTCTGCACACCACTACAAGATACTGTGAAGGTACGGAGACAGGATTGAGACAGCAAAGTAATACCAGACATGGCCACTAGGTGGCTCAGCGAGAGGATTTAGTAAGATGAAAAGATAAAAAAAAATAGTTTCTGTTATTACATCGATGGAGTTCGCTAGCTCTGAACCATTCTTGTTCATCTTCCATTCTTGTTCACCGTTCATCTACGGTATCAAAACTTTCATCATCTCTGTTCACGTATGAGACCCAAGTTAATTAATTTAGACTGACCTACTGACGTTGGAACCAGTACCCATTGTACAATAAAACCCGCATTCTGACTTTCTTCCCTATCTCCATCTAGTGATATTTGCAGCTAATAAGCTAACGGCTTATATGCATCTCATCACACACAAACCTGGAAAAGGAGGAGAGAAGCTACCTGCCAAAACTCACGTTCACAACTGATAATATTACATCACTTAAAACAACACTTTGTGCCCTTTGTGCACTTAGTAGCTGCTTTTCAGTTGTTCTGAGTTGCCACTGAACCGCCGTGTTGTGTTTCGATGGTCCGTTACGGATAGCGAACGTGTGTACGAGCTTCTGCCAACGCACTCAACAGGTTCCTGACTCATCTCACTGTTTAACTAGCTTTAACACAAGGCTAATTCCCAAATCCCGCTTTAACCCATAATATAGGGCCATGTGCACCAGCTGGTGTGTGGAACAAGCGATTGTTTACTCTATATAGCGCATTAGCTTTCCATTGTATATTATTTTGAAATCAACTCTGGAACAGTTCGATTCCACAGAACATGAAGTTAGCTGAGGTTATTCTAAAGTCGATTAAGTGGAGACATAAAGAGAAACTTAAAAAGATTTACAGAACTGTCCACCACCTCCATGCGTTATTCTCCTCGCCTTTAGGCCACATAGTACCACAAGAACTACTGTCACCCCTGATTGTTGGTCAGTCTGAGGGTGGACAGCTCAGAGATAAATAGCTTGGAGTCTTAAACAGAATTGTAGTGCAATTTTAAGAAAAGGTGAAAGTAAAACATTAACTGAGTCACGACCTCGTCGACCTGAGCCGTCTGAAGCAAATATTCATGCTGTTCAAATATCTGCAGAGAACAATCCTCTCATTCCACGTCTAGACGAAGTGTCATCTTTAACACCACGAAAGAAACGTCAGCAAAGTATGAATAATTTATTTATAACAAAACCTTTACTGCTTAAAAAAATCTTAACAAATGTTGATACATACATTTTAACATAAAAATCTTGATTCCTTTATTCCTATCGACTTGATGTACTGAGATCCTAAAGAACTTCTATAATCTGTTCTGGTCACATTTGAACTATTACTGTGCACTGACAACCACAGAGAATTTATGATGTAATGTATCAATGATACATATGACAGATGACTTCTTATTGCGTTTATGTTGCTCCATATTGCAGGTATGTTGTCAAAAGTGGACAAACCAAGTTAAATATTACTCCAGTAAAAGAAATGTCCATTTAACTGTTCACTTGAGTAAATCAGCTATTACAACAATAACAGTATTGGTGCTGACTTAATTATTTTAATATATTAATTAATTAATTAATTAATTAATTTTTTGGAGGGGATTTTCCCTCGATTTTAGTCCAATTTAGTCCAATGTCCAATTCCTCCCCGTCACTAGGGGGCTCCCACATTAGGGCTACTACTACCACTCATTCGGGAGGGCCAAAGACTATCACGTGTTTCCTCTGAACCACATGACGCATCCACAGCCGGACTCCTTCTTCTTCTCACTCACGCACCGTTTGGGGCGGAGTAACTCGGAGGACGGCGCTACCCGCTCCTTCTGCTTGCGTGAGCTCACAGATGCCCCTGATTGGCTGTAGAGCCGTGATTAATGTTGGAGCACTAAGTACCTCTCATCCCTCCCCTCTGAGAGAGCTTGGCCAATCAGCTCTCTCTAGACCTCCGGCTGCGAGAGGTTACAGCATCACCCAGGAACCGAACTCACGATCTCCGGATGATAGGGCGAGCACTTTACCACTGCGTCACTCGGAGGCGGAGAGATGATTTTAGACGTGCCCCAAAAAATAGCCATTTTTCAGCGTTATACTGTCTCGCTTCAAACAATAATCATTTCAAATTCAATTTATTCATATATCTTTAAGAGTATTAATACTAAAGTTGGTATATGCATTCTAGAAGCTTAAATTGTTTATTTTTTTGGGCAAAAGCTTAAAAAAGCAAAAAATCTGTAGTGTCTGTAACCATGTCAAATGTATGTTGAAATATAGATTATATTATAATTATATATAATTTAGAATGATACACTTTTTCAGGTTTATGTCTTTTCATGTGAAATCATCTGATTAAGTTTCATCTGATGGACAATTAAGATAAAAAAAAAAGTTACAGGCACTACATAAAAGGGCATGGAATTATATATTTAGCAAATGTGTTTCTTTTTATCTGATAAAAATATAAATGTGTATGCTTATTTCTAAAAAAACTAAGCATGGATTGAGAGATAAGACGCATTAAGTATTATGAAAAATGGTGTTATAGGGTCCTATCTGAAAATTCACTTTTCCACCTTGCCGAGACACTTTTTAGTACCAATGCTATGTTTTGGCTGTATGTACATGCAAGTCTCTTTCTTTCTCCGTCTCTGGCTTCCGAAACATCCAGGACAAGCTTATGAGAGGTGATGGAGGCCAGGTAAACCTTCCTGAGATAACGTGATACTGAAAAGAAAAATCGTCGGATAAACGAAGCTCAAAAGAAAACCGGTTCTCTTTTAGGTGGCGCTGGATAATGGCATAATAAATCATGATAGTACAGTATATCTGTATAGAAGATAGCAAAGAGTTTTAAGGTGCTGGTTTTAAACAAGCCAGATCTATATAAGAGCAATTCAAATCACCATACGTTCAGGATTAACTGAACCATGAACAGCTGCGTTTTCATTTCAGGCTCTACCACTTCAGGAGCCACAAAATTTTATATATACAGTCCTCACTCTGGTGTGGGACACATCTCAAACTGACTGATCTCAAACTCGGAGGCATATCTCTAGCACACTGCCAGTGAGGATCTGCAATAGGAAACACCTCTCTTGCACTACTGACTGATTACACTTACACTACTGAATGCAATTGTGTCCTTCTGGTGTCCTTAAGATAAGACAGACTGATAAGAAGGCAATCTGTTTGCTGTCCTGACCGACGGAGAGCACTATCAGGTAGTCTGTGCGCTTGGAATGGGATACAGAAGACTGCATTCTAAAGGGGTGGAAATCGCTGATACAGCACAGAGAGAGAGTGTGTGTGTGTGTGTGTGTGTGTGTGTGTGTGTGTGTGTGTGTGGAACCTTATCAGTTTAGGAACAACAAATAAAGCTGATAAGCAATACATACATAAATAAGTACAATTTTCCCAGTGCTAAAGATTTAGACCAGGTTCAGGTCTAACAAATAAATTCAGTTCAGACTTATACTGTACAGTGAAACTCTTTATTAGCTTTGTTAGTAGACTGGGGTGCTTGAACCACTGGATCAGACCGGGTTCTTGCTCGAGCGTCCAGCTGTCGACCTTCTGATAAGTAACTCAGAGCCTCAACACAATGAGCCACCACCAAATATATAGGTGTTTTCGGTGGAGGTATCCTGCAACCCACAGCACCCACAGCACCCGCTGCCAACGTCCTGGTGCCAGACACCTCCTCATACCTCCAGAGGTACAGTATTGTAAAGTCATGCCCTAAGGAGCCAGAGCTGGCCCCTACACAATACTGAGCATAATGATTTACTTTGCAATGCTGCAGCTGATCGGTGAATACGTGTGTGAAAATGGAATACGTTTTTTTAATTCTTTAATAGTTATATTTAATGTGGCGTAACATCCATTATTGGCTATTAGCACTTACAACAGATATACCATTTTTCTATCACGATGAAGTGTAATGGAAAAAGAAAAAAACCTCTCACCGGTGCAATGGGGTGAGTAATTATTCTTAGACTAGGCTGAGTGTTAAAGAGAGCTAAGGAATCATTTCCATCATGTAATGAAGGTTATTTTCTTAGCGGACGGTTTAAGGATGTGTCATTATGAGCTCTGTTTCCCGGGATAATATGGGCTGGACAACATCATCATCCTCATATCCTTCTGATATCTCCAGTGACGACAGGGAAAAGTACAGGGTGATTCACTCGTAAGAGGTCCATGAAATGCACGTCAAGGTATATAATACTGTAGTAGTACAAGGTATCAAGGTTTTTTTGTTCTTTTTATTATTATTCAGATTGCTTCATTGTAGCTTGAGTTTTTCAGAATATTCGGGGCCTGTTTCGAGTGAATCACCATGTATAAGCATGAACTACATGCTCATGTACTAGTTGAGTTCAAAAAGTCTGAACCGTGTAAATCTTTTTCATCTTGGATTTTCTCAAAGGATAACGCCGCAGATAAACAAATGAAGAGATTCATTTATGAACTGTGACTGACACTCTTTGATAGTTCACTTCAAAGATAATAATCTACATTAGTGATGGTTGATGTCCCTGTGCAGATGCGTGCATATATATATATATATATATATATGTATTCAAACACACACAGGTATATATTTATTTTAAATGATTGCACATAGGCTAGAAGCCAATGAAACACTCATCAGTTTGATCCTAACACTTGTTGTGCAGAATATCTGTCTGTTTGTTCCTCGTACCTGAGCGACAGCCACTTGGGTCTGTTGTTGCTGTTGGCTGAGCTGCTGCTGCAGGAGCTGGAGCTGGTGGTGCATGGAGAGCGGCGTGCTGGCTGCCAACTCGCTGCACGATGGGAGAAGCATCTTTGGAGAAGCCAGCAGGATGGAGACATCTTCACACGGCTGTGATATAGGAGACAAAGAGAGAGGGGGGGAGAGAGAGAGAGAGATGCTGATCAGCACCAGTTTCAAGTTTCATACGGCAAATATATACTGCATTTGCATTTCCATAAACAGCATGCACTTGGAGCGGTAATCCTCTTAACTCCATAATAATCTGATCTAAACCCATTGATGTTTCTCACACTGTGAGTAGTTCTCTGAAATCACCTTTAAAAAATCCTTATTATACAGTAACTCTTCTTGGTGATTGAACAGAATGATTTCTGTTGTAAGATCACGCAAAAGTTTTATCCACAAAACAAGGCCAAATGCTTTCAACTTGGATGCGACCAATGCGATTTAGATTTTTAGAAATTAATTAACTGCTTAGGTTTAGACAAATAGGAATGCAGACATACATACAAGATGGTATCAAAAAGTTTCCTAATTTATTTCCTGAAGCTCTGTTTTTTCACCATACATCCTTACTAAGATGCCTTAAAACCTGACAGTAGAATTCACTGTACTATTGACAGTCTGGCCCCTAGGGACGAATTCTTGATGCACATTGCTACGAATGGTGAAAAAGACGATGAGCGTGCACTCGGTCGAACTGTGGACCGGTCTCTCCTTTTTTTGTCATACAGATGATGGGCTCTACCACTATAAAGACTGTCGCTTCGTCTCAGTTTCATGCAGAATTTTACGTTTTTTCTAACTTGCTGTACGTGATGAAAGAGCAGACAGGGTAAAGCAGGTGGTCAGAATACTCGTCATACTCAGTCATACTCGTGCCCTAAAGAGAGCAACCCGTAACCTCAAGCGAAAATGGAGGAAAACTAAATTAGAAGTTTTTCGAATTGCGTATAAAGACAGTATGTGCAGCTATAGACAGGCTCTAAAAACTGCTAGGACCGAGCATCTTAGCCAACTGATAGCAAGAAACCAAAACAATCCCAGGTTCTTATTTAGTACAGTGGCTCGCCTAACAAAACCTAAGATGCCCGCAGAGAGTATCCCATCACAGTTTAGAAGTGAAGACTTTATGGACTTCTTTAATGAAAAAATCAATAATATCAGGAAGAAAATAATGGAGGTTCAACCTCTAATAGTATCTCACGATCCAGTTCAGCCTATAGCTTCACATTTAGATTTTCACTGCTTTACAGGTATAGGACAGGAAGAGCTGTATAAACTCATCACCTCGGCTAAATCAACAACGTGCCTGTTAGACCCAATCCCAACCAGATTTTTAAAAGAAGTGATGCTTACGGTTGGAGAGCCACTCCTAAACATTATTAATTCTTCATTACATCTAGGTCACGTCCCTAAACCTTTCAAGTTAGCAGTTATTAAGCCGCTTCTTAAAAAATCTAATTTGGACGCGAATGAAATAAAAAATTACAGACCGATCTCAAACCTCCCGTTCATATCAAAAATACTAGAAAAAGTAGTATCAGCTCAAATTTGCACATTCTTGCAGGATAACAACATCCTTGAAGAATTTCAGTCAGGTTTCAGGCCCCATCATAGCACAGAAACTGCACTAGTTAAGATTACAAATGACTTGTTTTTAGCTTCAGACCAAGGCTGCATCTCATTGCTAGTCCTGCTTGATCTTAGTGCTGCATTCGACACTATAGATCATAATATTCTCATAGATCGCTTACAAAATTATATAGGTATTCAGGGACAGGCACTAAAATGGTTTAGATCTTACCTGTCTGATCGCTACCATTTTGTAGATCTAAATGGAGAACCATCTGGTATAATGCCAGTGAAATATGGGGTCCCACAAGGGTCAGTTTTAGGACCTCTGTTGTTCTCAATATACATGCTTCCCTTGGGTAACATCATTAGAAGACATGGGATTAGTTTCCATTGTTATGCTGATGATACCCAATTATATATCTCAACTAAACCAGACGAAATACCTAAGTTGTCTAGATTAACTGAGTGTGTCCAGGACATAAAAGATTGGATGACCAATAACTTTCTTTTATTAAATTCAGATAAGACAGAGATATTACTTATTGGCCCAAAAACCAGCACACAACAGCTTTCACAATTCAGCTTGCGCTTAGAAGGATGTACTGTTATTACCAGCTCAGCAGTAAAAGATCTGGGAGTAATATTAGACAGTAACTTGTCTTTTGAAAATCACATTTCAAATATCACAAAAACAGCCTTTTTCCATCTTCGAAATACTGCTAAACTTAGGAACATCTTATCCGTATCTGATGCAGAAAAACTAGTTCATGCATTCATGACCTCCAGACTGGACTATTGTAATGCATTACTAGGTGGTTGTCCTGCATCCTCAATAAACAAGCTTCAGTTAATCCAAAATGCAGCTGCCAGGGTTCTCACTAGATCCAGAAAATATGATCATATAACCCCAATATTATCATCCCTGCACTGGCTACCTGTTCAGTTTAGAATAAATTACAAAATAGTATTACTTACATACAAGGCCTTAAATGGTTTAGCTCCCACATACCTAACCAGTCTTCTGATACGCTACAATCCACCACGCGCCTTAAGATCACAAAGCTCCGGACTTCTGGTAGTTCCCAGAATTTCAAAATCTACAAAAGGGGGTAGGGCTTTTTCATATTTAGCTCCAAAGCTTTGGAATAGCCTTCCAGACAGTGTTCGGGGAGCAGACACGGTTTCTCAGTTCAAAAGTAGACTCAAGACGCATTTTTTTAATCTGGCATACACATAACTCATCCCAGTACTCATACTCCAGTACACCTATACCGAATGGCAACTACGCTAATTCTCCCCATCTGTTCTGTATTTCTCTACCCATCCCGAGGCATCGGGAGATTTTGCCAGCTTCAGTAGACAAAGGCCGACCCTGCGAGGTTCCTGAGGCATCCAGAGAAGGACCAGCTCCAACTGGATTCAGCTTTATGATGGTTGGAGCTAAACATGCTGCTCCTGTGCTTCCAGTGATCCAGACCTCATCTGCCCTCTACACCTACTGACTCGTCCCTATGCTGAACTGGTCTTCATGTCAATTTAAATAATTTCTGTCATATTGAATTTTCACCTGCACAACACACAAGATGTTATATCATTTCTATCTGTTATCGCCCAAATGAGGATGGGTTCCCTGTTGAGTCTGGTTCCTCTCAAGGTTTCTTCCTAATGCCATCTCAGGGAGTTTTTCCTTGCCACCGTCGCCGTCACCCTTGGCTTGCTCATCAGAGAAATTTCATTCATTCGTCTCATTATTATCTGCACATTTTTCTCACACATCCACACTTCCAATTATTTTCTTTTCTATAATTATTATTATTATTTGTTTTTATTTATTTATTTTCTATTATAATTTTATTTATTTATTTATTATTTTATATATAATTATTCTATATATAATATATAATTTTTTTTTTTTTTTTTTTTGTTAAATTTCTTTAATTTTTGTGAAGCTGCTTTGAGACAATGACCATTGTTAAAAGCACTATATAAATAAAATTGAATTGAATTGAATTGAAATAGCACCAGTTGCACAGCTCCCGATGTACGCAGGACGATGTCTTTTGGCACGCTGACTTATGAAGGTTGGTACTCCCTGTGCCTGTGCATGCAGCCTTGTGCTGCCATCTGTTGGCGTGTTACATGACTAGTCTCGAAACTTTTTGATACCACCTTGTACATTAAAAAACATGTAAGCATATTGAACCCATTTCAATCTTTCTCTCGTTCTATTGCCAGATCATTTTCTAATTTAAGGCATTAATTTTTTAGAAAGCAGCAAAATTGTCTGGCAATACAATGAGACCAAAAGGCTAAAAATACCAAAATACTGTATGTCTACAGAGTTCTGGCTTGTGATGTCGAACCAGTCGGCATTTCGCCTGGCCATCTGTCTGTGGTTTTATAATGCCACATCATATGAGGTCAAAAACCTGGAAGACAGTTTTATCTGTTTTCCACTGACATTTGTGTTCATCAGCTATCCAGCGGGGAAACAACGCGAATCCTGGTCAAATCCTGAGCCCCGGGTGGTGATCACTGCTGCTAGTGTAGTAACCATTTTATCTCATGTGCTGTAGCAAGATCAGGAAAAATATAATATAATATTCTGTAAATTTAATACAATAAATATCCAATATAAGCCATACATGATGTAACTGTATTATGCTTGCTAATCTACAGTACATGCAGGGGTTAAATTGGGCCAGGGCTGCTGTTATGTTTTCATTAGCTTTATTAAGCTTCTACAGCATTCATTTACGTTTTGGTATATTTTTGTTAAAATATCTGGTTCCTCAAAGCTGGTTCCTCGAGCATCACCTACAGGTAACATGCTTTCCACCTGTGGCTTGTTCTGATAGATATTTATTTTAGCAGTGGTAACCCAGGGGGTTATGTTTCTGGGTTACTGAGCACAAGGTAGGCTGCTGCTGTTGGATCTTTCAACAAGCCCCTTAACCCTGTCAACTCCAGGGTGCTGTATCATGACTGATCCTGTGCTCGGATCCCGGCCCCGATGCTGCCACATGCAAAGAAAGAATTTACTGTGCAGTAATACACTGCACATGTGGCAAACAAAGACCTAACTTAACTTATGATGGCTATATATACAGTATAAAGGCATAGAGAGAAGCCCAGAGAGAGCACCCAAAAGAGAAGTTCACTCACAGCACTCTGTGCATGTTGAATGAAAAGCAACTATTAAATTCACAACGAGTGCTAAAAGGCCAAGGTGAAGGGCAATCTTAATGCTTCAGCTTACAGTACCAAGACATCTTGGACAATGCTATGCTTTTTATTGACTTTTGGCAACAGTTTGGGGAAGGCCCTTTTCTATTCCAACATGACTGTGCACAAAGCAAGGCTATAGTATAAAGACGTGGTTTGATGAGTTTGGTGTGGAAGAACTCGATCGGCCCTAACACAGAGCCCTGACATCAACCCCATCGAGCACCTTCTGAAACAGGGATTGTGAGCCAGGCCTTGTCGTCCAACACCAGCGCCTGACCTCATAAATGCTCTACAGAATTAATGGACATGAATTTCCACAGAAACTCTCCAAAATATTGTGGACGGCCTTCCAAGAAGAGTGGGGAAGCTGTCGCAGCTGAAAAAGGAGGACCAACTCCATATTGAAGTGTATGTATTTGGACACAGTGTCAATGCAGGTTTGGCCAAATACTTTTGTCCATTGGGTATACAGTAGGTCAGGAACTGACTGGTTTAATAACAGAGTGTAAGCGACAATGATATTCTGCTTCATGAGAGACAGTGTTATCCTGGTGCTTGACGGGTTTTACAAATGCACTTGACAATACAATTCTTGCAAGAACTATTCCAGAACAGCTGACTGTCATGTCTTAAAATAACAACTGTCTGTATCTAATGCCATATCTGTTATTTCATAGTTTTGAAATCTTCACTATTGCTGTAAAAAAACAAATCCAAACTTGAGTTCAAACTTTTGACTGGTACTGTACTGTATGTGCTGAGTGTGTGGGGGAAACGCATCCTCGTACCACACGATGCATAAAGGAGCGCCGGCTCTAACGCACATGCATTTCTAGCACAAGAGAAGATTGTAAAGCAATAAATCGATTATAAATCAGCGAAATTCACTAAAGCGCTGATTTCTTTTCTTACAGATTGATCCTCAGCATCATATATTTTAAACGCAAGTGTTTAAGGGAGGTTAAATATGCTTCTGTTTTCTGGAAATCTTCTAAACAACAACCACACACCGCCAGCTCTATAAATCATACAGAATAAATACCTAAAAAAACATAACAGCCAGTCTATTTATGTAGAGCTTTCTATTAGAGAAACGTCTCATGCTTCTGCAAGCATGATGGATGACTCTGCATTTCAAGGTGTGACTACTCTCTCCCATCACACACACACACACACACTCGTCTTTTCCTCTCGTCAGAACATCTTGCTAAAAGCTATCATTTTGCATGTCATTCCTCATGCACCCAAACAGAAAAGAGAAACAACCCGACCCACCCTGCCCCGTCCTAATATACACCTGCACCCGCACCTGCTGACCCAGAAAAAACATGATGATGTTTATTTGCCCCCTTCTGATAAATGGGTCGGAGGAGTGCACTGAGAGCAGACTCTGAGTGAGCGAGAGAGAACTTTGTCCTCCTCTCTCAGAAGCTATAAATGAAATATAAAAAGAATATTGTTCCAAGCTTATGACAAAAAAGCATATAAAGAGTTTTTATGCTGGTGGCGTAAGTGCAGTGTACAGAAGACAAAAGCTTCGGGTACCATTTAGTGGAAAAAGTGAGTCTCTAATAATAAATCTTTGTTTGCTTTTGGTGAGTGTGTGTGTGTGATGACAGAGAGAGTGACAGAAAGTTGTAAGTTTATTAATAACAGTTAGGCTAAATACGTTCTGTTAGCCATGGATATCCCCGTCTGAAACCTACAGTATTTTGTAAAGATCAACCGAACCCGTCCGACCCCATGGGTCAACCCACGTAGAACTATTGCTTCTTAAGTCTATAGAAGAATGTGCCACCATTAGCAATGGGGTCAGCCCCGCCTCCTCAATGATGTAAGATTTTTCTTCCTTCCTCTGCTCAGAGTTGCTCTGAGATTGGTCCAAGGTAAGACTCCTAGCTAAAAGTTTTTAAGGATTTTTAACTCAGAGGATTTTTAAAAGCTTAATGAATATGACCTCAACAAGGTCTAAAAATCTAGTGCTTAGAAAGGTTTAGATGAGCCCCTAACATGAGTTATAAATTATGACCACTGTGATAATATAATTTGTTTCATAGTGGTGCTCATCACATTAACACTTTTGCACCACAGACTCTCAAAAGACAAAACACAAGATAATCATTTATTCATCTAACCAACAACACATGGTGCGTTTACATTGATTGATCCTAAAATGATAATAATAATTGGAATAAAACTGCATCATGTAAACTCCTGCTTGGATGTTGCACAATGTGACCCGATCAGGCCTGATCGGAGTGAATTTCCATATAAATGGTGCGCAACCCTTTGATATTCCCTTTTAAACCCTTGATCCGATTGTTTCTCAATTGTTGGAATAAATATATTCCTTCGGCGCACGTTTGCCCCACGTAGGGTTCACATTAGGTGATGTGACGAGTTTCCGGGAGGGAAAATTCGCTAACATTCCAGGGCCGTATTCACAAAGCTTCTTAAGCCTAAAAGTTGCTCCTATTGACAAAATTCTAAGAAAATTCTTAGAATTATGACATTTTCTTAGAATTTCCCCTTAAATTTAGGATAAAATCTTAGTAAAGATAAAAAAGATTCACAAAACATCTAATCCCTAAAAACAGCTCCTAAGGTAAAAATTGTAAAGAGTAGAGACGAGGACTTTTAAGAGGCTTAAGAGTTTCTATAGCAGAGGACAAAGTGGTGGAAAGAAGAAATATTTTCCAAACAATAAATGTAAAAGTAAACACTGCTCTTCTGTCCAATTTGGTTTTCTTGTTCTTTTACTTCCTTCCATCTCTCTTGGATTGTTGGCTACATACCATGCAAAAGCGCAACTTTAATAGACTGTCCTGCAATCATTCATTCATTTTCTATACCGCTTAATCCTGTGTTCAGGGTCGCGGGGGGCCTGGAGCCTATCCCAGGAGACTTCGGGCACTAGGCGGGGTACACCCTGGACAGGGTGCCAATCCATCGCAGGGCACACACACATACACACACTCACACACCCAATCACACACTACGGGCAATTTAGGAACGCCAATTAGCCTAACCTGCATATCTTTGGACTGTGGGAGGAAACCGGAGAACCCGGAGGAAACCCACCAAGCACGGGGAGAACATGCAAACTCCATGCACACAGAGACGGGAATCGAACCCAGACCCTGGAGGTGCAAGGCGACCGTGCTAACCACTACACCACCGCGCCGCCTTCCTGCAATCATGTAAACTGTAAAATCATTTTTGTTATTTTGAGAGAAATACTGACCATGTAAACATCATTGCTGATTACTGGAGTTAAGTTGCTGCGCAAGAATCATATTTTCTGATTCGTCCAATATGTTCGTCTAGCCGAACCTTATAACATATTCCATTATTTTACATACAGTATTTCACGGATTCATCATTTGGAACATTGTGTGAGGTTTCTTCATGTCAAATTTGTGACAAGAACAATCCCACTGACAAAAAAATAAAAAAAACTTCCACCAGGTACCTGAGCCTGGAGTGGTGAAGCGCTTTAGATCTTGTCAGTGCTGAATACATTTTTCCCATCCGACATCGAATCATCATGTTGAGGACTGGCTAAGTAGCTCATTTTTACCTGCCTTGCACTACAGTACATTTAAAGTGGACATGCAGGCAAATCAAACTAGGTCACTTCGAAATTGCATTGTGGACAATAAAACAAATGAGATTCCTCTTTCAGGTATGAAAAAAAAACCTCCACTTTAAAATGGCCTGTTTTTGCTTTGAAATGATTCGTGATCCCAGATGAGCCATGAAGCAGCACACAGAAGAGGATTTAAGCTCTGCTGACTAATAGACCATGAGAGGGGATTGAGTGTGTATGTCAGCGGGCATGGCTTTACACTGATTTATTTGTTATCTTGTACTTATGGGAGGAAAAGCATAAGAATCCGTAGCTGCTCACCGGCCTCCGGCAAAACATGAGCTGAGAGACGGAGAAAGAAGATACAGTAGATGAGCCGACAGAAATGGGGACTGGGAGAGGAAAGAGAGAGAGAGAGAGAGAGAGAGAGAGAGAGATAACCACTTTGCTGGTGCAGCAGCATCATAAAGGCAAAAAGCTTGTCCTTTGATCGTCCCGTCTTCTGTCATCCACTGCAGAATGAGACACGCGACTAAAGGAATTAAGATGGATGGCACTGACCATTCAGATACACGTGTTCACTGAACAGCTGGAGAAATGATGCAAGATTACAGAACAGTAATCTGCCATTAAAGTATCGTCTAAAGCTTTGGTTAAACGGCCCTGTGGAGCTTCATGTATGGAACGTGCATGAATAAATTAATATGATTTAAGACATTTTATTTTTAATTTGTGTACCCACCCATCCATCCATATCTATACTGCTTATCCTGTATCAGGGTCAAGGGGACCCAGAGCCATGAAACTTAGGGCACAAGACACACCCTGGGTGAGGTGCCAACAAGGCACAAGGCACACACTCGCACACTAAGTGCTATTTGGAAACACCACTTAGCAATTGAGATGTCTTGAGAAAACATGAGATTTGAACACCTGGCCCTGGAAGTATCAATTCTTCACTTATTTAAATCTAATCTAATATGTAAAAATAAGGGTTGGCCCAAGAGTTGGCCCAAAGTGACTAAAGATTGGCTGTTTATGTAACATCTCAGCAGCGACCTCATTTCCCCTCTTATCTGATCCAACCACTCAGTATTCAGCATCACCAGAATATCATCAGGGCCAGTATTTAAGTTTCTTAGAATTCTCTCAGACAGCTCCTATATTAGGTTAAAAAGTCCTAGCGGGGAGTCCTAGACTAAAAGTGATTTAGAAAAATTCTCAGAGCAACTCTGAGGAAGGAAAGTACAAAAACCTTAGTGAGGAGGTGTGGTTGCTAGAGATGACGCAGCAATTCAAGGACTGTGATTGGTTTATTAAAAAATCTGCTACGATCTTAAAATGTGCTCTTTGTGAAAACAGAATACATGATAATAGAATAGACAGTGAAATCATAATGTTTGTATATAAAGAAATTGTATAATCATGACTACAGGCTACTTTATGCAAAGTTTCTGTTATAGCCTAAATATCTTAAAGTTAATTAAAACAGCCAAATGTTGAAAGTGTCTACTTTTGAAGGAACCAATTTCCACACAGTAGTTACTATATTTAAGTTCTTACATTTATTTACCATATGATTTTATTACACTGGAGCCTTGGATTACGAGCATCATTCGTTCCAGAAGTGGGCTCGTATTCCAAAACATTAAACCAAAGCAAATTCCCCCATAAGAAATAATGGAAACTTAAATTCATTCATTTCATTCATTCATTTTCTATACCGCTTAACTGTGTTCAGGGCCGCGGGGGACCTGGAGCCTATCCCAGGAGACTTCGGGCACTAGGCGGGGTACACCCTGGACAGGGTGCCAATCCATCGCAGGGCACACACACATACACACACACACACACACTACGGGCAATTTAGGAACACCAATTAGCCTAACCTGCATATCTTTGGACTGTGGGAGGAAACCGGAGTACCCGGAGGAAACCCACCAAGCACGGGGAGAACATGCAAACTCCATGCACACAGAGACGGGAATCGAGCCTGGCCGGGGAATCGAACCCAGACCCTGGAGGTGCAAGGCGACAGTGCTAACCACTACACCACCGCGCCGCCGGAAACTTAAATTATTCATGTAAAATGTAAAAATAATTAACACAAAATATAAAGTAAAAATAAATTTTCCCCCTTCTCATCTTACACAGTAAACCTTTCTGAGCAGCAGTGAGCGCATACTAATGGAATTACTGCTGTAAAGTAAAACAAACAAACAATTGAATCGGCACTTTACCTTTGAAAAGAATTGCGACAGAGCAGTGTTTGTGTAGAAACACTGGGGAGGGGTATGAAGGCGAGAGAGTGTGTGCGTGTGTGTGAAGGGGCACAGATTAGTGTCAAATTACGCGCGCACACATAACGGCAGGCTGAGGGAGAAAATGGATCTTTTACCTCTCTAATGAGACTTTTTGCTTTACACGCGCGCACACACATGTATTATAATAAACAGTAGACACACTTGTACACACGCACTTTCAAACACAAAACAAAATGTGTTTTACGCACACACACACACACACACACACGGTCAAAGTGTTATAGTAAACAGTACACGCATGCACGGATGTTGATTATACCAGTAAGAGACCCGTATGAAGACCCAGCAGGGGAGACGATTACCCACAATTCCGCAGTGCAAGAGAGAGAAAAAACGTTGGCTCAGTTGTGATCAGGTGACGCTCGGCGTCAAAACAAGAAGCGCATGTGTGGTACATGATACTCTGTACTTGTAAACCAAGACTTAACAAGAAAAATAACAAGAAAAAAAATTGGACAGAAGAGCAGTGTTTACTTTTACGTTGAGTGTTTGGAGAATATTTCTTCTTTCCGCCATTTTGTCCTCTGATTTAGAAATCCTCTTAAAAGTCCTATTCTCTAATCTTAACAATTTTTACATTAGAAGCTGTTTTGTAGGGCTAAGAAGTTTTTTGAATCATTTTTATCTTTACTAAGATTTAGTCCTAAATATAAGAGGAAGTTCTAAGAAAATCTTTTGAATTTCATTACTAGGAGCAACTTTTAGGCTTAAGAAGCTTTGTGAATATGGGCCCTGATCATTATCCACACCTGTTTATTAATGGTTCATGCCTTAAACTAGAAGTTTTATTATGCTTGAATGACTTAAAGGTCACTGAGCTAATTCCTCAAGAGTACATTAAAAATACAAGAAGTTCTGTCTCTTTGGAAGCAAAATATGAAAAAATGAGGGGTGGCTCAAGACTGTTACACTGTACACATGGGAGAATGAACATTAACAATAATACAAAACGATAAATATTATGAAAAGCGTATGTTTGTGCAGCTTATACTTTTGTAGTGAAAATGATTAAACGTGCATGTGGTATAGTGGTCCCTTGGTGTCATGACAGGATGCCAAGCTGAAGTGAGATGTATTTACAGTATAGAGTAGTAACAGGTACCTGTAGCTGGGATAAATGATGGCATGATCATTAGTAGACGGAGGCTAATGAGCCACAATATGTCAAGGTCCATCAGGCCCACGAGTCTCCACTCTGCTGGTTCAGAGCCAAATTACTCACTAAGTCATGCATTAAACACAGGCTTTGGCTCCAACCTTCGCTTTTGCCCTCTCCTCACCCTTAGGCTTAGGGGTTTAATGAAGCCTGAAATGTCTGCAAGATATTTTTTGCTTTTGGAGAAAGACATAAGTATTAGAAATATAGATTTATTTCTTAAGTTAAAAAAAAAAGAACGGTGAAACTATCATAAAAATAAATGGCACAGTAATACGTCAGAGATTTACGAGACTTAGCTTATTGATGGGGCATAATTATTATGCTATACTACATTGAAAATGACAGTACATAAAAGGGGGAGTAATTACTGAGGACATACAGTAAGAGGCATGTGCCATTACAAAGTCCTTAAGGCATGTCCAGGCTTTATGTCTTACTTCTGCAACAACCGTTTTCACCGTGCTCTGATGCAGTACCAAGGGAAAAAAAGCTCTCTCTCTCCTGCTTAGATTCATCTGGGCTTCTGTACTGTACGGCTGCTAAGAGACCGAGCCCGGCCTCAGCCTGTCAGCTATCGTTATGGCTACCATCGATTCTTTTCAGCTTCATCTGTGTTACTCACGGCCTGTGAAATAAGCAGATTTGGTGAACTTCACACAAATGAGTGTGTAATGAACTCCATCTCTGACCCTGAACTTCTCAGAACTCTGTCATGTTCAACAAAGAAAGCAATAAGCCAGGGGAAATCGATCTGTGACTGATGTTTAATCAAGTAAGATCTCAACGATAATAGGGATTTTCCATGTATCGGTACTTTACTTGAGTAGCTGTATTAGTGGATACTTTATAACTTTTACTCTGGTTAAAAGCACAGCAAATATCTGTACTTTTACTTAACTATTCAATAAATTTATTTTATTTGTATAGCGCTTTTAACAATTCACATTGTCGCAAAGCAGCTTTACACAATCAAAAGAATTATTTAAGTTTGTATGAGATGTGAACGTGTATGAATCAAAATGATAAGATTGTTCCTGATGAGCAAGCCAAGGACGACGGTGACAGTGGCAAGGAAAAACTCCCTGAGAACTACATTTCTGCACGGTGTTGCGTTACTTAACCACAGTGGTGTGTAGTACAGTATTTCAAGCAGAAATTTCACAACCTGTTATAAATAATTATGTGACTTGCCTTTCCTCTGGGACATGTCTATTGCAGTAACAGGTGTTCGAAATCAGAAACGGAAACAGTACAATCGGGACAGAGAGAGACAGCAAGAGACAGAGAGAGCCCTGTACATTTAGTACATACTGTAAGCTAATTTGAAGGTATTTCTGTACTTTTACTCAAGTACACAAGTAAATGGATGACTTCTACTTTTACTTGTAGAATCTCTACTTTTACTCAACTGTAGGATTAGATTTTAGATGTTGTAGATTTTCAAGTGTATTTTGTGCACCTCTGATTATTACTAACATGAAGCAACAGAATGGATCCAAGAAGAAAGAACATGCTGCAACTAAAAAACAACCACCCACCTACCAAACCAACCAACCAACCAACCACCCACCCACCAAACCAATCAACCAACCAACCAACCACCCACCCACCAAACCAATCAACCAACCACCCACCCACCAAACAACCACACACCCACCAAACCAATCAACCAACCACCAAACCAATCAACCAACCAACCATACACCCACTCAACCAACCAACAAACAAGCAAACAAACCAGCATAATACCAGTTTTTTTAAATTAAATTAACAGGTTAAGTAGGTATCTTGTCTCCTGGTCTAACCTGTATCGTGTCTATAGTAAGAAATAAAAATACAAAGAGCCATTCTTGCCAAAGCTCACTAAATGCCTCCCTGATGCACTGCCACTCCACTGTGGCTTTAATGTTTAAACATGTGGCCGCCTCAACTAAACTCTCATTAATTCATACGGATTAGTGTGTCCTTGGCATTGTTACTCCGACCATCCGTCTTACTGTACACGCATCCATATGGTGACACTGACGCAGAACTGGTTGAAGAGGAAAAAAAAAAGAGGAGCTCTCTCGCGGTGTGATTACACCACCCTGTGTGTGACTGATCAGCAACGACCAGGCTTCACCAGAACAGCACAAAAGCACGAGGACACAGGCACAATTTTCCATTTCTGTTTTGTGCTGAAGTGAAATCAGTGGTGAGGCAGAAAGGAACTGAAGTACGCTATGTGCTCAAGGTGGAGTGGCTTGCTTGCTTGGTGGAGTACAATAGCATCATGCTTTCTGTTTCATAGAAACCCTGACACAAACATGAGATGAGCAATCAGGATACACCGAGTCTACCCTGGCATTACAGACTGAATCTGGCCACCGAATTCATTTAAACATTTGTAAAAATATATATCACTGATGCGTAGTTCACGCATAAAGAAAACAATGAAAAAAAAAATCATGGTTTTCATTCATGTGCGCCTTTGTGACGCATTCCCACAAGAACTAAAATACAGCTGCCATTAACACAACGGAACCAGCTCGCTCATCTTCCCAGGTCGTTGTGTTGGCCTGATGAAACGTAACAATATTTTTGATTGGTCAACAACTCCAGCTAATGAAATCGATCCGTATAAAGGATCTGTTTTTGCTTACTTCCTTAGCTGCCATCATGCCACCAAAACAGAAACTAAGATCTGACACAAATAAGCGAACGATCATCTCTGTTTTTGGACAAAGTGACGAAAAATAATAATTCTTTGAATACATCTTCACCTACTGCAACTGTCTTTGCTAACTTCCGTGGGAGCCATGATGTATGGCTGTATGTCTTCACTAAGTCTTGCAGAAAATGCAAAAAAAACACCCACAAAACTTTTTAAATTTGTAAAAACTTGCTTCGTTTTGGCTTTTCACTGTTTTCAGAAGTTTTGAACAGCTCCTAGACATATGTGCAACTTAGCTGGCGTTCGGTATCATTTGTTCGTATGCTGATGCAAATTTTTTGCAAAGTTTAAATTCTTACGGCGGAAATTTGTAATGCAGGGCATTCGGATGTAGAGGTTCCACTGGATATATTCCTCCAAATACAGTATATGTCTAGAACTGCTTTTGCGATCTCTATAAATCAATGGCAGTTTTCATCACAGTCACAAATATTAATATGCAGTAACATTTAACATTCACTGGTAATTAATACTGATTAAGTCCTGCTTGGATCCATTCTCAAATCTGGAGGTGTTGATTAATCTTAAATTCAGCTCATTTATTTACGGACCCATTGTTCTAAGAAAAAAAAAAACATGTTTAAAAGTACAGTATGTACTGTACATCCCTCAAACCCATAGTTTTGATTAAAAAATGATCACTTCTATATTTAAAATACACATATAAATGGGAAACCTGTCCTGAGGCACGAGCATATTGTATTTAGAGTGTATTTACTGTAGTTTGCTCTAATCAAAGTTAAAAGTAAACCTTATGTAGGGTGTGAATGTTTTGGCCAAGCTGTGTACATACACGATCAGTTTCTTAAATATTCACAAAAACTAAAGCTGAAAATCTCCAGTTTAATATTCAAGTTTTATAATTTTGTTTCAACTCCATCATACTATTGTAAACAATTAAAACTATAGCAATGTCAAAATATTCATGAAACTGACTGTATAGTGTTTCTTTCTTTTATTATTACTTTTTCGAAAAACAGCTGACAATTTTTCCCCTTCCACTAGTTTATATATAATACTGGAAACTCTTATAGATTATATAGACCTAATACACAACCTGTTGCTGCTGTAACTGTAATGTGAAACTGCAACCTACAGCAAAGTGAAGAATTGGTGAAGAATTGCTCTTTATATTTCTCAGACACTCCTACAGTAATCTATAACAGGAACTACACTTCAGGTTGTGCTTTGGGAGGAGAAAAAAGAAAGTTTTTTTTTGTTTTGTTTTTTAGTATGTCCCCAAATGACTTCCCAGTGCAGCACTTTTCTCTCTAATACCACACAATACCATCACTAATCATTGTGGGTTCCCTCAAAACTGGTTTAAAGCCCTGGTTCCTCATTTCAGTTCTGCTTCCATAACAATATGTGTTCTTTTTTTTCTTTTTAAAGACATGTAATGATGGTCATGACCATCTGTGCAATGAAAAAAATGATTTACTGCTTGGGGATAAAACAAAGTCACACCAGGTGCGTCTAATATCCTAGATGCAGCCAGTGATTATAATACTTGGCAAAGATCTCTTGACATTGTGGCTCAGAGGAGAAACGCCTGTCTTGTTGGCTGAATAAAAGTACGATATCAACATTCATGCACTTAGAATAAGGAGGTATTTCTCCTAACTGGATCAATGTTGAGAGATTATTTTTATTAAGCCAAAGAGACAGTAGTTTCTTCTCTGAGCCACAATGTCATGACATCTTTGCTGAGTGTTATAATCACTGACTTGATTCAGACGGCTCCATCTTGAACTCTACAGTAATGTTCATATGTTCCATATGTTTTAGGGCTGTTTCGATAGCCAGAGGATTTTAGTCATCTTTTGTTTTGCTCTTATTTTTTAACTATATATATATATATATATATATATATATATATATATATATATATATGCTCAGGATTGTGTTTTGTGACAGATTCTTTTTTAGCACAACAATATGATGAACTACAGTAAATCATATTTAATTTTATCCAATTATTCAAACATGACTGAGCAAAAAAATACAAAAATGGGTCACATAGGAAGGCAGGACGTTGGCATAGTGGATAGAACTGTCGCCTAGGACCTCCCGGGTCCGGGTTTGATTGCATGGACTTTGAAATCATGTTCTCCCCGTGCTAGCAGTCCAAAGACATGCTACCTGGCACTCGCAAAATTGGCTGTAGTGATCACGTGTTTTTATGATTGTTCTACATTTTTGTGACGTCATTCCCATATTCAGGTAGTGACAAAATTTACACGTAATGATTACTTTCCGGATGCACTGTAGTTTTCACAGCGCATGACTTTTTCCACATTTTGTTATGTTACAGCCTTATTCTAAAATGGATTAAATACATTTTTTCCCCCAGAATTCTACAGACAACACCCCATAATGACACCAAGAAAAAGGTTTACTTGAGAGTTTTGCAAATGTATTAAAAATACAAAAAAATAAGAAAGCACATGTACATAAGCATTCACAGCCAGGTCACATTGGGACCTTCAAAGCAGCAAAAAATTTTCTGTAATCTTCCCCAGATTTGTCCCCCGAGACAATCCTGTCTCAGAGGTCTACAGACAATTCCTTTGACTTCATGCTTGGTTTGTGCTCGGACATGAACTGTCAACTGTGGGACCTTATATAGACAGGTGTGTGCCTTTCCAATCATGTCCAATCAACTGAATTTACCACAGGTGGACTCCAATTAAGCTGCAGAAACATCTGAAGGATGATCAGGGGAAACAGGATCATCAGGGGAAACAGGATGCGCCTGAGCTCGATTTTGAGCTTCATGGCAAAGGCTGCTCAATTTTAGTTTTTTTAATATATTTGCAAAAATCTCAAGTAAACTTTTTTCATGTTGTCATTATGGGGTGTTGTGTGTAGAATTCTACGGGAAAAAATGGATTTAATCCATTTTAGAATAAGGCTGTGACATAACTAAATGTGGAAAAAGTGATGCGCTGTGAATATTTTCCGGATGCACTGTATGTCTACCTGATATTTACAAAAACCCAAAATGCATGGTTTGACGTCTGACGCCTCCCAGTTAACACTTACACATTAACACAAAGACTTCCATATAAGCACATGTATTTGTTTAAAATTGTCACTGCCCTATGCTGTGCTGCCAGCCTGTATCTGTGTTTCAGGCCTTGTTCACACGGGCCTTAAATTTTTGGATAAACGAACAAGCTCTGAACGTCCTATACGTTGATGTTGCGTTTTGTAGCGGCGCTCGATTGACTTCTACACTGTCGCTCGTTTGTCTCTGTCTAACGCCAGCCTGCAGCCCAAATTGTAGTTTGTGTGTTTAACCTGTGGGGGCAGTGTGTCGGGAACTGGATATGAAAGCCCTTGTCATTTTATTTGCGGTGCCTCCTTTTAATATGGACCATTTTCCTATATTAGACATTAATCTTCTTGTTTTAAAAATTATAATTAAATTATTATATTTTTATATAATATATACTTTTTTTTTTTTATAATACGGCGACATAGGGAGAGATTAAGCATTAAGCATTTTATTTTTGCTTTTTTTCCCCATATTTCCCTCTGTATAGCATGTAGGATCATGGGATATATCCGGTCCTCCGGTAAAATGGACGCGGAGAAAACGAACTAGATGCATTTTCTTTGTGTTCGTTGGGATTTGAACGGCAAGAAAAAGCTGCATGCAACGTTTTTTTTTAACGCCGTATAAACGCGTAGCCGGACAAAAGCACGTCACCAAAGACCGTGTGAACACCGTCATTGACTCCTATGTGTAGAAAACCCTTGGCGCTTCATCCGCGGTCACCGGAAAATACGCTCGATTTTAACTCCCGTGTGAACAAGGCCTTAAGGATTTAAACAGGATGCGAAAGGAAGAGCTTGCATTTGATTCCAGCAAACATCTTAAAACTCAAAACTGCTCCTATATCATTTACTTGGCACACAAAAGTTTAAGAGGCTGATGAAAAGGCACAGAGCGTCCCTGAAGTCCCATTAAAGTGAAATGCCACTGTGATTCATTAGGATGGAGGTAGGTCGATATCGACTTTGAATAATTTCTTTCTGCTTTGAAATGCAGTTCATATCTATCCGTGCTTGAAATGTATAAAAACGGAACCTTGTTTTATTTCCTCAAACAGACCAATGAAAAAAGATATTTATGTCAGGGTGTTGGAGAGTCACCAGGCCAAGAATGTCAGTAACTGTGTGGAAAACACAGACTGCAATAGGAGGAAGATTTTTTTCTTTTCTTCTGCATTGTGCAGACAACTGCAAACTTCTCACAGGAATAATGATACTGCAAGACCAACTAATGAATTAGCCTCAATTAGCTTTTATCTTGAGGAATTACTCAGTAAGTCCTCCTCCTGATGTAATCAAAGCTGTTACTAATACGAAACAACGTCTTAACTAGCCGAGACATCATCTCCTGGACACACTCCCTATGTGGACACGGTGTTCTGAATGAATAAGGACGATATATATATATATATATATATATATATATATATATATATATATATATATATATATATATATAATGTGTGTGTGTGTGTGTGTGAATACATGAAAAAATTTATACATTGCTGATGTGTACAGACATAAAAAAACAGCCGTTGTGACGGATGTCATGGGCCCGAGCACTTTCATTTCATTTCATTTTTTAAATACTTTCCTGGGGAATAAAATGCCTTTTTAATGGGTCTCTGCATTATACACAAACGTTTCACAGAATAAATAAATTACAGTAGCAGCATGTGACATTCCGCCACAGAAAATATTGCTTTCCAATTTTCTGAATAGCGAAAATTCATCTTCTCAGCTGACAACGTGATCCCCATGTCATCACCGTTGCAATCCTAATCACATTTCAACACCCAAAAGAGACCTATATATATATATAAATAAAACAAGCATACACACATATGCATCTGCCCAAAGGCAGTTCTATAATATTCAGTATGTGGAAATGTTCTTGAGGGAAATCAGTCAGCCAGCAGCCTGGATCAAGTTACAGTAATAATGAAGGCAACGCCATAAAGCAAATGCTAGGCCAACATCAGTCTCTGAATTGGGGTCGAAAACTTCTGAGAGCAAGTTTCTAGAGCTATTGCAGTCTTTACACTGTATATATACACACACGAGTCAAAACCGAGACGTTTGATTGTGCAGAATATCAGAAAACAGTTTTGACAGTAAAAACGTCCTTTATTTCTCTATACATTGCCCGGCTACACTAGTGCACTTATCAAGGTGTTTTACTAGTGCATGCATACCATCATGTTTTTCACAGTACATCATGATTGGACTGGCTGTGTCACATCTGAAACACTGGCCTCCCAGAAACTACTTTAATGGTCCAAAAATGTGGAAATGGCTTGGAGTGAGGTCGGGACTGTACGGCTCCTGTAATATTCCCAGAGACCCATGCCTCTCTTTCACAAGCTGGCGAAAAGGTATCCGTTGATTTCAAGGATCAGGCTCCATTCACTTGCAGAGTGTTTACTGGAATGGAGGGGAAACTAGCCAGTTGTGGGTGTGCCAACTGATGTCATGTATGTAGAAGAGGATGGATAGCACTTTTCACCAAGTAAAAAAATAGATAAAAATTTTAATTTCTTGGTTTTTCTTGGTTAATACTTTGCTACAAAGCCTAGGTATATTTGTTTTGCAACATTGGCTTAAGCATACCTCTACTATACTGCACTCTATTCACAATCTATTATAAACACTTTTCCATGCCTCACTTAGTTTAATCAGCAAATCAGACCTGTCTAAGATCCCAACTAACTCAGCTATCTTAGTTAAATAAATGTATTTCAATAATGCTACGTATTTCAGATATGCTAGTATTTGAGAACCTATTCTTTAATAACGCTCGTGCTAACTGCATGACTGCAGACACCTGTTACTCTGTTCATGCTGGAGATCAGGAAGTCTAGTGCAGCAGCTGTTTACCTTTTTGTCCTTCACACCCTCGTCGTCTGTCTTAGCAGCATCTAGGTCGGTGACGCCTCGGCTGAACTCGTCCACCGTGCTGTCGGGGAGCTGCAGCTCTTCTGCATCGATGTCTGTCTCTTCAGCCAGTGTCTTCTCAGCACCGGTCAACTCCCGGTCTACAAACAATTTACCATCAGTCTTATTGATCTGTATCAGATTAATTTACCAAGAAGACAAAATATTAAAAGAGTTAAAAAAACATGGATATTAATCTTGATCTTTTTTAATCTATATGCATATTATAACAAATATCCCACTTTCATTCAACGTTTAGGATGCACTTGCTGGCATGCGCAAATAGATTATCTTTCATTATACAGAAGACATAAAAACTTTAACAATATGTGGGATATTAGAAACCAAATAAATTGGCGAGCCAGCCAGGAGAGCAACATTGAGGAAGCTCAGATGGGACCAGGGATTGGCAGCAACCTGCAGACCATCAGCCTCCAGCAAGGACAGAAGACAAATCTCTCCATCAGTGGTTCATCATCTTTGGAATACACACTTAACCAGCTGGGAAGGAAAATTCCTGAAGCCCTCCTGAGCTGAATAAGTTAATCCTAATAGCTAAGACTATACGGTGAAGCCTAAACTGTGGCTAAGAGCAGGTTTTCATGTTTAAAGAGATTGGGTGAAGTAAAGAAGTTATTGTTAAGAGGGCTTTTTACGTATGTTGAATAAGTTTGGGTGTTGATCCGTGTGGATACCGATGGTGGTGATTAAAGAAGTGTGTAGAAAACTAAAAATACAGAAAGACCTTTTTAAAGATGTCTCTCGTTTATTAGTTCACTTTAAATTGCAACACATGAATAAAATTAGAACAAACCACACTGAATATATAACAGAAATAAACGGATGTAAATTGTGTAACTGCAATGATTCAGTAAATTCTTCATGCGGAGGATGTACTGAAGGTTTATTGTTGATAGACAGAGATGTATGAGCGAACCAGAGGCTTATTCTAGTTCACTAAAATAACTACAGTATAGGGAGCATTAAAGCTGCATGCTTGCCCTGTGGTTCACTACTGGCTCACTGGAGTGTTGATGATGCTTCTGACATTGTCACTGAAGCAGAGAGGCTCACATTGTGCTGGAGCTGATGCTAACAGGAATGTCATACCACTGTGACAGTGATGGTTACGCTAGCGTTGGTGCAGGGACTGGGTCTGGGACTGGGTGACTCTCGTGTTGCCGAGTGCTGGTGCGTGGGAGACAGGAAACTCATATGCATTTCAAAAGGAAGAAGCTCCGGGGGGAACGAAGAGCCACAGAGCAGGATAATATAATAAGCCTGATCTCTCTGCTTAAGGAGTGGAAAAATAAGAGCCATTGATCATCACAAGCAGTGCTTGACTAATTCTCTCTTGTTAAGCCTGACTGTCCTCAGTATAAAACTAAAAAGAAAAGATAGAAATATACATATGACTTTCTGTCTATGCGATGAATATCAAGGGCATGTTTAATAGTATTCGCTGAACCAATCTCGCAACTTCCCATTCCTTATATCCTGAAAAAAGGACCTATTTAATATTTTAATACGACCGTAACAGTGCATGTGCCTTGCACAGTCAATCATTTTGACCCATGAGTTGCAATAGAATGAAATATAACAGATAAACATACTTTATCTAACAGAATAGCTTTACATAACTGCCTAATTTACTTCTTCGCTTCTGTTCAACAAAAAAACCCCACTTGACATTTTAACTAATAGCATGAACCTTTGTGCTTGCGATTTCATGACTTCAGATGTTCTGTTTGAATAAAAAAGCATTTTCTTCCCAGTTTGTCTTTTTGAGAAAACCAGCACTATCTATTACAAACTCATGCTGAGTCAAAAAGGAAACCATTAACCTTAATTTGACTTACAGAGTTTCTGTAATGAAGATAAATTTACTCAATGATATTTACAGTACTGTGCAAATGTCTTGAGCCATCCCTGATTTCTCTGATAAATTAAATAAAGATATAAAGTACAGTGGTGTGAAAAACTATTTGCCCCCATCCCGGTTTCTTATTCTTTTGCATGTTTGTCACACAAAATGTTTCTGATCATCAAACACATTTAACTATTAGTCAAAGATAACACAAGTAAACACAAAATGCAGTTTTTAAATGAGGGGTTTTATTATTTAGGGAGAAAAAAAATCCAAACCTACATGGCCCTGTGTGAAAAAGTAATTGCCCCCCTTGTTAAAAAATAACTTAACTGTGGTTTATCACACCTGAGTTGAATTTCTGTAGTCACCCCCAGGCCTGATTACTGCCACACCTGTTTCAATCAAGAAATCACTTAAATAGGAGCTACCTGACACAGAGAAGTAGACCAAAAGCACCTCAAAAGCTAGACATCATGCCAAGATCCAAAGAAATTCAGGAACAAATGAGAACAAAAGTAATTGAGATCTATCAGTCTGGTAAAGGTTATAAAGCCATTTCTAAAGCTTTGGGACTCCAGCGAACCACAGTGAGAGCCATTATCCACAAATGGCAAAAACATGGAACAGTGGTGAACCTTCCCAGGAGTGGCCGGCCGACCATTACCCCAAGAGCGCAGAGACAACTCATCCGAGAGGCCACAAAAGACCCCAGGACAACATCTAAAGAACTGCAGACCTCACTTGCCTCAATTAAGGTCAGTGTTCACGACTCCACCATAAGAAAGAGACTGGGCAAAAACGGCCTGCATGGCAGAGTTCCAAGGCGTAAACCACTTTTAAGCAAAAAGAACATTAAGGCTCGTCTCAATTTTGCTAAAAAACATCTCAATGATTGTCAAGACTTTTGGGAAAATACCTTGTGGACCAACTTTTTGGAAGGTGCATGTCCCGTTACATCTGGCATAAAAGTAACACAGCATTTCAGAAAAAGAACATCATACCAACAGTAAAATATGGTGGTGGTAGTGTGATGGTCTGGGGTTGTTTTGCTGCTTCAGGACCTGGAAGGCTTGCTGTGATAGATGGAACCATGAATTCTACTGTCTACCAAAAAATCCTGAAGGAGAATGACCGGCCATCTGTTCGTCAACTCAAGCTGAAGCGATCTTGGGTGCTGCAGCAGGACAATGACCCAAAACACACCAGCAAATCCACCTCTGAATGGCTGAAGAAAAACAAAATGAAGACTTTGGAGTGGCCTAGTCAAAGTCCTGACCAGAAAACCCTCAAACAAAGCTGAATTACAACAATTCTGCAAAGATGAGTGGGCCAAAATTCCTCCAGAGCGCTGTAAAAGACTAGTTGCAAGTTATCGCAAACGCTTGATTGCAGTTATTGCTGCTAAGGGTGGCCCAACCAGTTATTAGGTTCAGGGGGCAATTACTTTTTCACACAGGGCCATGTAGGTTTGGATTTTTTTTCTCCCTAAATAATAAAACCCCTCATTTAAAAACTGCATTTTGTGTTTACTTGTGTTATCTTTGACTAATAGTTAAATGTGTTTGATGATCAGAAACATTTTGTGTGACAAACATGCAAAAGAATAAGAAATCAGGAGGGGGGCAAATAGTTTTTCACACCACTGTATAGGTTATCCCCCGAGTGGCACAGTGGTTAGGAGGAAACACATGATAGTCTTCGACCCTCCCTGATTGAATAGTAGACTTGATGTGGTAGACCCCTAGCAACGAGTGGGAATTGAATACGACTAAATTAGGCAAGAAAACCTGGAAAAATCCCACAAAAATGATATGTAGGCTAAATTGTATAAATAGGATCAAATGTTTTACTGCAACAGGCTGCAGTGCCTAAAGACCTAAGGAAGGTTCATCCATCTTCTATTACCACTTACCATGTACAGGGTTGTGGGGGACCTGATGCCTATCCCAGAAAACTTTGGGTACAAGGAAGGGGACACCCTGGAGGTGGTGTCCAGGGTGCCAATCCCTCACTGGGTACACACGCTGCACTTTGGGAACAGTTGCTGTTAGTCTTTCGGCTGCTCCAGTTGAGGAGTCGCCACAGCGGACCAACTGATCCGCACAACAACTTGGCACAGGTTTTACGCCAGATGCCCTTCCTGACGCAACCCTCCCATTTTATCCAGGTTCGGGACCGGCACTGCATCCAGTGGCTGGGGTTTTGTGCAATGGCTGGGAATCGAACCCAGACCTTTCACATGGTAGGTGAGAAACCTACCACTGATGACATTTTGGAAACAATAAATTGAATGTCTTTGAACTGTGAGAGGAAACCAGAGTACACAGAGGAAACCCACCAAGCACGGGGAAGCACATGCAAACACCACACACAGACCTGAGGTGGAAATCGAACCCACGACCCTGGAGGTTCAAGGCCACAATGCTAACCACTACATCACCATGCCAACCATGCATAAAGATCCAATAAAATCCATAAAAATCAGTTGTTTCTGTTACAACATCAGCAGCAACCTCATTTCCCCTCTCATCTGTTCCAACCATTCAGCATTCAGCATCACCATTATTCGAATTCCCGGTCTGGGGTGCGTTTCCCGTACAACTATGTAGCTCTTTGCTTAACCACCATAGTACGATGCAACGTTGAAGAAAATAACTAACTAGTCACAAGTGTTTCCCAAAACCATAGTACCTGTGTCGCACTTCCATGGTTAGAACTTTGTTGGTTTGAACCGTCGTTCTTCTTCTTCTTCGATACAATTGCGGAGTAGTGCAATAGGCACATATCGCCCCCTACTGTATAGTGTGTTTATTTTTTCTCTCTCTCTCTTCGGCTCGCATTCAATGCGCTTTCGCAGTGACGTAACGTAGAAGTGGTGTAATAATGTCACAAACGCAACATTTTTCATTTTTCAATATTTCATTTGAACTCATTTTTTATTTGGTATTGATACATCAGTACAATTAAAATAAAAAGAAATGATGGGTTTTGAAAACGCTGGGATTGTGTTGTGAACACCTGTTACCCATTTTGCTCAATATTATTTCCTATATAAGTCCCTTTACATACAGCCATGGAGTAATGAGAGTTGACGTGAAAAAAATTACACGAAAACCACAATTTACTAAAAAAAAAAAAGAGCTTGCAGTTACAAATTCGGACAAAAAAATGGAATGAAATCGCACAAAAAATGTATGCTTCTGGGAATGGGTATGAGAGAAGCCCAGAGGAAGTCAGAAACAAGTGGAGGGACTTTGCAGGTGTGACCAACTGGTGGCTCAGCGGTAGCTGTTCTGCTCGCGGGGTGTGGACGGCCCGGGTTCGATTCCCAGCCAGTGCCCAAACCCCAGTTTGTTGATTTATTTGGGTACATTCATTGAATATATATTGAGTAATATTTTAAATAGGCTTACACTATGGTAGTGCATACATTTTACAATTTCTTAGTGCTTAACACTTTGTGCACTGTATAACATTCAGATAACATTCATTATAAGTGAAAACCTCTAACATAATACTACAAATATTGTTATGAGACATTTCTCTTTGGGTATATTTAAAGATACTCAGTTAAAAACTCACTTTTTCCTCGCACAAACGAAACCAAGGCTGTGTTCCAACCGGCATAAATAATGCTTCCGTAGGGCACTTCGAAGGGAGAATAATTGCGATGGTACCGCTGTTATATCGTTTAAAGTGAATTTGTAATAAAAATAACCGAAAAATTAATAACCTAATATCTGAGCACCAAAACATTAAGTTTTCCAAATCGCTCAAAGTGGTTGGGAATTTTTTTAGAAACTAATAGTGCGTAGGGTCGTTAACTGTGAATAGAACACACCCAGCCGCGGCAAGGAACTATGCTTCTAACCACAGGTCGAAGGCTGTAGTTCCAACCACGTAAGTTTGCGACGCTGTTTGCGAATGTTCGTTTGAACTATGGTTTCGGGAAACACCTAGTTGTTGAACTATGTTGGTAACGACGGAACTTGCGACCATAGTTGGCTAACGATGCTTTTGGGAAACGCACCCCTGATCGTCAGTCATTACCTAATGACACGAGAGTGTGTGCGAATGACCAGGTATAAGTTTTACCTTGTAGGCCGGAGTCTGTGCAGGTCTTGGGGCTTTCAGCATCCTCCTGGCCATCTGCGTTCTGCTGAGTATGCTGCAGGCTGAGTTTGTGACAGACCTCGAACGCTTGACCCACTGTCCGCACGATCCGCATGGCCTGGCTCTGCGAACAGCAACGAAACAACTCGATCATTTGGGAAATGTACAACAAATTAGCTTTTTAATGTTATCGCTGAGAATGTGCAAGGTGTGAGCAGAATGAGAGAGAGAGCGAGAGAGAGAGCTTGACTGACTGGCTGACTCGCTAACAAGTGAAAAGGTAGAAAACTGCTGATGCCAGTGCTGTCAAATAAGAGATTGATTTTAGATGTAAGGTTGTGAGAGGAAACACATTTTTGGGCCCGTCGTCTCTTTTACCCAAGATGAAATCAAGATCTATGTGTAGGTAAAGAGTGTGTGGGTCAGGGAACAATGTTTTATTCAGTGTGTGACTAGTAATTCAATACTGGTTTATTTCTATAGCACTTCTAACAAAAGGTATTGTCAAAAAAGCAGATTTAGAGAACTCAACATGTAGATTTAGATCCCTAATGAGATGATATCCAGAAGAAAACCTGTGTGTGATACAGGATAGTGAAATTAAAAAGACATAGAAGAAGAAAAGGCAAATAGTACTAAGTGTGTCAACATGATGATAATATTCTTTCCTTTACCATCGACCCAAGGAGGTCAGCAGAGTGAAACGAGTGCGGGTCTCGATGTACAATAGTTGTCTTGTTCAAGGTCTAAAAGAACCCGGCAGCTTCTCAACACCAAGGCTTGGTTCACATTACAGGCCACACTGTTCAATTCTGATTTGCTGGTCAGGACAGATTTGTATGTCATGATGGTTCTCATTCATAATTTGAAGTCTTTTACTGTATATGACTCTAATGTAGACACATCTGTTCTTTGAAATAGCACGCATGTCGACATCAATAGACTTTAGCTCACATTATCTGGGTGAAAACACATCATATTTCTATGACCACTCATGCATTTGGACGCAATTCTAGTAAAAATATGCTTGGGGTTTATCTCTGGAGGATGGCAAGCACATAGTCAGCTGTATTTGTTGAAGTCCAGAGGCAGGAACAAAGCCAGACACCTTGCTTCACACGCTTTTGGCTTATGGTTAAGGCTGTGGGTTACTGATCTGGAGTTCAAGCTCAAGCACCGTCAAGTTACCATGGTTGAGCCCTTGAGCAAGGCCCTTAACTCCATCAGCTCCAGGGGCACTATAACCTGGCTGACGCTGAGCTCTGACCCCAGCTTCTTAATTGGGAGACGTAAAAAATAATAATTTCACTGCGCTTTAGGGTACATGTGACAAATAATTGAATCTTAATCTTAAGCAACTATTGCTAGCGGTGCTATTAAATCCCAATGCAGCCAGTGCTGATTGACCTCGTGAGAGCTTTACACATGCACAGAGGCATAAAAGTCGCATGAATTCCAATCAAACTACTGACATGTGCACTGATCAGTCATTACATTATTGTATGTTTGCCTAGGTTTGGGGTCCCCTTGTGCTGCTGGAGAGGCTCAGGCTTCTTAGGGCCTCTAGAAGTGTGCCGTGGTGTGTGGCACCAGTACACTAGTGGTGGTTCTTTTGGGTGTTGTTGGGCCTCTGTGGTTGGGTGATTGATCAGTTTGTTGGCAGTTTTGGCTTTGTCTGCTCTGCCCCGTGTGCAGCAAGTTGCGGAGCACAGGGTGCTCTGGTGTATTTTTATAGTGGCCAGCATTAACCTTTTTTGGCAATTAAGTATTTGTAGCATTTCTAGGATTGGACCAGACGGGCTGGTCGTCGTGGGCATGGGCGAGCCTTGGATACGCGTGATTCTGTCACCAGTCAACTGATAGACGATGTTATTCCATTCTCGTGGTGGTGATGTTAAAGTTTTGGCTGATTGGTGTATGTGAACTGTAAGGGGAAACCAAAGAACCTGGATGAAAATGTTTTCCTTCTGTGCCATCTGACTGATTGGCACCTCAAAGTTTTTCCCTTCTAATTTGCAAAAAGTAAATTGCACGCTTTTTCTCTCCTACAAGCTAGGCAGCACTAAAACACTTAACATTTAACGGCGCTTGTTCTGTCAAATAAATCTAAATAAATGGCTTTGAAGTAATGAGACTGACGGTATGGTTGATGTTATCAGTGCAGTGTGAAGCCTTCTTCCTCGGAAGAGCTCTGGGAGGCTTATTGCTGCCGAGGTACAGCTGCTGATGTGCAATGACTCTGAACGCCAATGAAAATGTACTTTAAAGTGATGAACGCTGATGCTGAAGAAAGAAATGAACCAGCGATCCAGGAGAGGCTTCGATCTCTGATGAAGAATTACTTTCCACAGAGACCCGTGTAAAATAATGGGCCACTTTTGAGCCGGTGCGCTCCCAAACGGCCACGCGTTCACCTTCTGAACCTGTAGACGCTGCCCTGAAATCTCTCATTGAACCAGCAGTGGGGGAACAAGTGGATCTGCGTGTGTCAGGACACTATAATTACATCCTCGATCTTTTTAACTCATTGCTTTGTATTTAGAGGTGAGAGTCGATGCCAATGGAAAGAGCTTACTCTTCCTGAACATTACCAGCTAGTATGAAAGTCGCTTCATCTAAACCCAGCTATAGGATAAAAAGCTCTGAAAGAAAAGCTTGGAAATGAAAGAGACCGCTACAAAAATGAATGACATTTTTCCCAACCTTCCCTTCTTTAGTTATTTAGCTTTAGGCTCAGTAGCTTTCATTTCATGATGCTGTTTGTTTTCAGGTCTCATCATATCATATTTAAAAGTCTTAGTGTTATGGTTTTCATAATAATACAGTATGTGAATCAAACACACAACCATAAGACAAAGCGATCAGATCACTTCCAAGTACATTAACACTATCCCGCTGCATCCTGTATACAGGGTCGCGGTGACCTGGAGCCTATCCCATGAGACTTAGTGCACGGGGCGAGGTACACCAAACAATAGTTGCACTGGGGAAATAAAACTTGATTCCACCACAATAAAAACCACTTTCAGATAACTGAATGAAATCATTTCTGGCTGTGAGTTCGAGCTACTGTATAAATCAGGGCTGAGTGGTATATAGCCTGCTTAAGGTACTGTACACTGCTGTATATACCACCACCAATCAAAGTTTGGACACACCTTCTAATTCCATGCTCTTTCCTGATTTTTATTTCTATCTACACTGTCAAACAATGCTGAAGCCGTCCAAAGTGTGCAATAATCTCCTTTGGACATATGATATTGAGATGTGTCTGCTACTTATGCTCTGTAAAGCCTTCATAACTCCTCTAACGTTCTGTAACGACCTCTCTCCGTGCGTAAACCTGAAATTCGCTATTTGTTCTGTCTTGTTGAAATACAGTATGCTATGGTGCAAGTGTGATCTTATAGCGTTATGCTTACAGTAAAAGTCTATAAAAATGTGATGTGTAAAACATTCTCTCACCCTCCATTATCAGGGTAAACCCGCAATACAAAGAGTGTTATGCTTTAAGCCTTCACAGCCCGAAAAGCCTTCTGCCTCAAAAGGAAGCGCGTTTCAAGCTCCATTCATGCTGTGTACCCGAGAAAAATAGTACACATCGAGGCCATGTCTTACGCTTGAATATCAAGCGTACGAAAAGCTACAGCTCATTCCCACATTTCAGTGAATACACATGCACAAGATGCTGTGAGTTGCTCTGAGGTTTCAGTAATGTCTGTGTAAAGGTGATCTGAAAGTGTCGACCATATGAGGAGATGGTCCTGTGCAAGAGTTAGGAACGCCAATCAAACAAAGTGCAAATCTTTTGGGTTTTTAAATATTTTAATCTCTCACTCACTCACTCACTCATCATCTATACCGCTTTATCCTTTATACAGGATCGTGGGGGGACTGGAGCATATTAGGGCATCTGGCGGTATACACCTTGGATGAGGTGCCAATCCATCACAGGGCACACACACACTCACTCATTCACAGCCAGTTAGCCCAATCTGAATGTCTTTGAACTGTGGGAGGAAACTGGAGTACCCAGAGGAAACCCATCAAGCACGAGGAGAAGATACAAACTCCATGCACACAGACCCCGAGGCGGGAATCGAACTCAGACCCTGGAGGGCGACAGTGCTAACCACTAAGCCACTGTGCCGCCCCATATTTAAATCAGCTCATTTAGATATTTAAATATGCAAAACAGTTGCGCTCCATTTGTTCTCTAGCTTTTTCTGTACCAGTCCATTAAAAATGCTAAAATCTATTTGGAATGTACCAATTCAGCAGAAAAAGAAAAACAATTGCAATCTGAACAATGTTAGTGTTAGCAGAAAGGATCCTGATCTTACACCACATTTTTCCATTCAACTACAACAATGATGGGGGGGGGGAGGGGGGGGAGTAATCTCTGAGCATGGTGTTAATAATAATATCTGATGCATGCTCATCACCACTATGTGTCCGTTTCCACAGCGAAGAGAAAACACCTTCTTTTCCCAGTGGCATTTACACAGCTGCTCAGGGCCAAACTAATAACTCACATCATAGGTGTATTTATAGCTGCCAATTTGTGACTCAGTTACCCAGTCGTACAGAATCCGGGATTATGTGGTGTGCTCATGGTGCCTGAGCCATGTCGGAAAATTCTAAATCAGCCCCTTGGTCCAGGCAGAATGTAATATAGATATTCATCGTATCGTATTTTTAAAAAATGAGCTGGGAATTTAACAACGGAAAAACATTTTTTAAACTTTTTTTTTTTTTTAATAAAAATAAATTGACTAATGGCGACAGAGTGGCTTAGTGGTTAGCATCTTCAGGGCTGAGGGTTTGATTCCCACCTCAGGTCTGTGTGCATGGAGTTTGTGTGCTTGGTATGTTTCCTCCGATTAATCCTGTTCCCTTTTATAGTCCAAAAAACATGCAGATTGGACTAATTGGCGTTTCCAAATTTCCGGTAGTGTGTGAAGGAGCGCGTGAGTGTGTGTGCCCTGTGATGGATTGGTACCCCATCCTGTGTGAACTACCATGCCTTGTTTACAAAGTCTCCTGGGATAGGATCCAGGCCCCACGTGACCCTGTACACAGGATAAAGTGGTATAGAAGATGAACGAGTGAGTGAGTGAGTAAATTAACTATTATATTATGGAATAAAGCATTATTACATCGTCCTAATGAAACAGCTAAACAGTTAATCTGATTGAAATTCGAACATTCGAACATTCGTTCATTCATTTATTAATTTATAGCAGTTCATGTCAGAACGTCATACTAACACATCCACACACTATTTCACTCCTGGCATAGCTACTGGCATGTTTTGGGAAGGTGAGCTGAAACCAGAGAATCAAATAGAAACTCTTGTTAACATGAAGAAAATAAAATCAGAAAAAGTAACCCGACCTCCGGATCACACTGCAGCACCGTGATCCCGCACCGGTGCACAACAGCAGAGATTAATTACTAACAAATAAAAGAAACCAAGTACAGAATGGATGCTAAGAAAAAAAAAAAAAACTTAATTAATTTTCTCTGCACCTGGTCACAACTTCTAACTAGAAATCGAATTTTTAAACAAGACTGGGATCGTAATCTACATCTAATTAACCCACGATTCTCTCTTTTCAACCCGCTGACTATCCGGTGCCTGAAGCGTGGAGCGGCCGTTCATGCAGATAATCAAGAAAAGAACAGAGCTAACTCGTCTCATCTCGACAGAGGCGATCGAGCCCGGTGAAAGATCAGCCAGAGGATCTTTTTTCTCCTCTCACCTTTCACAGGCTATTAAGATGCCAAAGATCTGCTCTGTGCCTTCTGCTCTTTAATTGATCCCCCAGGGTGTCACCTTCTTTAGCAGCTCTTCATAACGACATGCCAATTAATAGTGAAGCACAAAAACAGTGGGTTCCTGGAGCTCAGCTCTCTGGGGAGAGCGCGGTAATAGGCAGACAAGTCTTCAGATCTACACCAGTCAGCCCAAACCTAATTCAGGCGGGTTCCCCCCCCCCCCCCCCCGCATGTGTGTCAGTTCTATTCTCTATAGTCCTGTCTCTCTCATTTATAATAGAAGAAAAACATGAGGGTTTTCAGCATGTATTCTGAACGAGGGATTCTATTTCCATGGTATCTGAGGACATTATTTTCATTTCACTGAGATTTAGATTTTTTTCGATTGCAGATGAGTCCGAGAGAGAGAGAGAGAGAGAGAGAGATGATTAGCGAGTTTCCCTCTGTCTCTATTTTGCATTGATTTCTTCTCGCCCTACATTTATTCCTAAACTCATAATCAGTTACTCCTTAGTTTAGTTTTTTTTTCTTTGGACACACCTTCTATGTCCATGATCTTATCTGATTTTTATTTCTTTCTACATTGTAAAATGAGACAGAAGGCGTCCGAAATATGCAATAATCTCATTTGAACAGTTGATATTGAGATGTTTCTGTTACTTACGCTCTGTACATCCTTCATAACATCTGTACATCTAATCGGAGGTGCTGTTTGTTAATTGATGCTTTCTGAGGCTGGTGACTCTAAATGAACGTCTCCTCTGCAGCAGAGGTAAGTTTTGGTCTTGCTTTCCTGGGATGGTCTTCATGAGAGTTTCATCATGGTGCTTGATGGGACTTGACACAATACTGTTCTTGCAAGAACTATTCCAGAACAGCTGACTGTTGCTGTTGTTACTTAATTACAAAATTCCAGATGTGTATTTTCATAGTTCTGACAAAATGTTCTATAAAGTAGAAAATAAATCCAAACTTGTGTCCAAACTTGTGACTGGTACTGTAGACCAATTTTTCATCAGACTGTAAAACTGCCCAATGGAAGCGGAGACGCTAAGAAGTAAAATTCTGTAAAATGCACATGAATTGTCAAGGTTTTGTCTCACCTGAAGGAAGAAGAGCACATTAGAACATACAGTAACACTTCATGATGTCCTGTAGGATTAGTTTGACACGATAAATCCAAATATTTGACTTTTACTGATTTTTAACTATTTTCCTCTGGCACACGATGTTGGCTAAAACTAAACATTTAATGTCAAAACTGCTATAATGAAGATTTGTACTTCCAAGTTTTAGGCAAACCATGACACAAGGCAGCCATATTTCATAGCAAAGGTTGATGTGTCGTACAAGGCCAATCGCTTGGTGCAATATGAGCTGCCATACCGAAACTACACACTGTCCTGATGCACTGATGGTAATATTTTCAAAAAAGAAAATTAAGTAGCAAGAATCCAAAAATACACAACCTTTCTGAGATACACATGCTGTGTGTAGGAAGCTGTTGTGTTTTCTACATGTATGTCTGGTTCTGTCCATAATTCTGTTCTCCATTGAAATTACAAGGCACTACTTTCTGTTAAAAGCACTACAAAATCACAATAAAACCATGACATGTCAATGTTTGTACTAAAACTCAACCAACATACAGTAATACTGATATTAAATTCCATCTATCCACCTAGCATCCTCTGTAGTACAAATAGCGACCATGGAGGCAAATGGTGACTATTGTATTTATTCCCATGTTAGGATCTCAGGTCAACACACACATTCGCACACTACGGGCAATTTGGGAACCTCAATTAGTCTAATCTGCATGTCTTTGGACTGTGGGAGGAAACCAGAGAACATGGAGGAAACCCACCAAGCACGGGGAGAACATGCACACAGAACTCCAATAAGCGGGAATCGAACCCGGACGCTGGAGGTGATATTAAGTTGCAGACTTAAATAAGCAAAACACAAATGCAGCCTGTTTTATGCATTAAGACAAATCTGTTGGAGATGCAGATACAACCTTTTGCAAAATCACACAAAACTGACTTATATAGTTAAAACAATTTAAACAAAAAATATGTTTGGCATTTGTGCTTTTTCCACACCCTCGTGTCTCAGAACAGATATTTCTGATATTTTCTGTAATATTTTTATCAGTTTGCAATAGCTCTTTCTCTATTACAGAAGAAATCTTAAAACTACACAAATGGACATATCATCTCATTTTGCTGTCAAACTGTTCGGAGATGTGTATATATATAAATATAAAATCACAGAAATATCACCATGAAGTGACTAACCTTCTTCTTGGATTTGAAGACGTTGCATCTGAACACGTTGCTCTGGCCGTCTCGGGCTATATAACTGAAGATTTTCAGATCTTGTGAATCGTGCGACACATAGAAGATCCTGTGGGGGGAAAACAAACATTCATTAACATTTCTTTCTTAATTCAGAATGAAAGTAGTGCTGATATGTACATTATTTTTGTTTTACAATTTTTAGTTTCTTACTGAAAATGCTGTCAATAATGTACCACTGAACAAATCTCTCAACGAGAAGAACTGGGATGTGAAATGTGTGCGGATTACACTGTGATATCAGTCTGATAGCACAATCATTTGTAATTAATGTTGCAATACGCTATGGATCATCATCATCATCATCAGCATCATCACCCTATGATTAAACACAACCCTTTAGGTGCCTTCCTTTAAAAAATCTAGAAAAAGTGTGATCGAGAGAGCAAGAGAAGATTTTATCACCTATTGTTGCTGAGGTTTGCGGTGTGTTATTAAAAAGACTCACAAAAGAACAGTGTGTGTGTGTGTGTGTGTGTGTGTGTGTGTGTGTGTGAGTGATATTGCTATTGTCACTCATTTGCACCTCAGTAGTCCTGTACTGTAAATTTCTTTTCTTCGTTAAGTTGACCATGATGCCCGTCAATCGCCTGCTTTATATCGCACTCTCTCACACACCATACATGAGTAAGCTGTTATTTTCCCTACAAGTGTCCTCAGAGTAAGTGACAATCAGTAAAACTGTACTTCAATTTCTAGGTCTGGGTGAAAATTGTCCTGTGTAGAACCGAACGGCTTTTTCACCATCTGGAGCAGAACCCCGAAATATCTACAGCACGGCTCACCAACACTTTAACAGCTCTCAGCAGCGAACCCTGTGTTCAACGTATTTCACTATTTCTTTAACAAGTTAACACGTGTCTCCGAGCTCTCCTGAAGTGTGTGTCCAAGCTTCAGCTGAAATATCCCTCAGATAACGCACCGCTTCAAACATCAACCTCCTGCTGTTTTACTCTTCTTATTCTTATTAGAAAACTGACTTGCTTGTTTAAACCTCAACCAACACACAAATCAAAAAAGCAGGGAACGCTTTACACACATGCCATCTAAAAAGTGAATTTTGCATGAAAGGTAGAGATGGAAAAAAAAATTGATTCAGTACAGATTCGTACCATAATCCTTTTGTGTCACTACACAATAATTTTTCAAATTCAAATACAGTACTAGATGTGCCTGCAACTTCGTTCACGTGGAATTTAACTGCACACTCAAAAGTGTGTTTTAAAAAATGTATAGCACCTTTTAAGTCTTCCCGTGGGCCTATAATGTTACCTCAGGCTCGGCCAAATACAATATCTCTTGGCACGACAGAACCGTAAAGCCTCTTATCTGACTCTGTGCGTCAATTAGTCTCAAACTCACTCATTACACACACAAAACACAGTGAGCGCTAAGTAGTTGAAAACGGCGTGCGTTAGAAGCCGCACGCACCAGCATGCTCACAGCCGCTCAACCCGCGCACGCTCACCGTCACGTTGAGTGTCACATTTGAGGAGGTAAAATGTCACCATTTCTTTATAATCCTACAGGTGGCGCACTCTGAACTATTTACACTTTTACACTTTGTGTTAGGAGTGACTTATTTGCTAAGTTTGTTTAGAAATATTTATTTATTATTTAATTATGGATGACCGGGATATGAGATTAATTAAATTTTAAGGTAAATGCTAAAACTCTTGTATTTGAAGTTAGTTTGTATTGTTTGACTGCAGCGCTTGAGTGTTATAAGGAATTAACAACTGACATTTGATTTAACCTTTTAAACTCGATTTAAATGTTGAAAATTGTAACAAAATCGAGAGGAAATGTAATATCGAATCAGGATATTTCTAAAACCGTGATACTAACTAACAGAATTACAATACAAATGGAATCGGCACCGAGGTATCATGATATCATATTGTGTTTCCCATTCGTAAAGATGAGTCCGCTTTAAAAACAACAACAACAACAACAACAGTGCTACAAACTAAAGGACAGTTTTGGACACTTGTATACTGTTACTTCCTCATTCCACATAAATTTTTACAAGCATATACCTTTTTTTTTTATTATTATTTTTTTCAGCCAGAGGAATAAACTAAATTTATTTCTTTCAACTAACAAAAACCCATTTTTTATTAAATGTGCAATTATATTGCAGTTCACGATACTTCTAGTTAATGGTGTAATGCATCGACACTGTCTGTATCTGTTTTCTCCTTTAATTATCCATGTCTGAATTTGAAATTAATTTGTCTGAATTAGTCCAAAACTAATTTTTTTTAATCCTCCTTGCAGTTATTATGGGGGATTTTCCCCAGATTTTATCCCTAATTCAGCTCCCCGTCACTAGGGGGCTCCCACATTAAGGCTACTACTACCATTCAGTCAAGACTATCAAGTGTTTCCTCCGAACCATGTGACGCCAGTCAACCGCATATTTTCGAACTGCTCGCTCACGCACCATTGGGGGCAGAGTAACACATTCGGAGGACAGCGCTATCCGCTCCTTCCACTTGCGTGAGCTCACAGACGCCCCTGATTGATGCGAGAGCACTTAGTACCTCTCATCCCTCCCCTCTGAGAGAGCTCGGCCAATCAGCTCCCTCTAGACCTCCGGCTGCGAGAGGTTACAGCATCACCAGGGAACCGAACCAGCGATCTCCGGATGATAGGGCGAGCACTTTACCACTGCGCCACTCGGAGACCCCAATTATTTTTTTTCATTCATTTATTTTACGAAATGCAAATGAAAGAGTAGCTTAAAGTCACGACTCTGACCAAGCTGTTACTGAAGGACACTGCATGATTTAGGAAAAGCTTGAATGCATTTTTTGCCACATCTAAATGGATTCCTGTCCTGATGCACACTTTTGGTTTAAACCAGATGAACCTTCCTTTACCAAAAAAAATAAATGAATGAATTAAAAAAGTTACCAGAACGTTTATCTGTTCATTCTGAATAATGTATCTGTATTTGGTTACACCTCTAATATAAAACATAAGAACTCTGATAATGGTGGATTGTGGTTTCTGTAGCGAAATGGGAAAATCACAGACCCTCTGGCTTAACACTGCATGTCTGCAGACCACACACACACACACACACACACACACACACACACACACACACACACACACACAGATAACCCTGAATATACAGTACGCTATACTTAAAAAATCTGAGCAGATTTTAAATACTTTTTTTCTTTATTTAACGAAAGCCAGAAACCCTGAACATGAACAGTATTATCACTTCCAGCTACGAGGACAATCATCATATCAGATGAACACTGTATAGTAAATGGAAGAAAAGTGCAGCGAGCGCAGGCGAGGTTAAACGCCAGGCAGCTGTGAAGAGCTTGATTCTGTGCAGGTTTTTATTTCAGGGAAGCCTGGAGGAAAAGTTTACCAGCTTTGAGTCAGATCATGAGAAATGATGGAATTGCGGAGGAGGAAAAGGGAGTTGTGTTTGAGCTCAGCTTTACACAAACACTGATTTCCAAAAGAACAGATTCCCCATCAGTAATAATCGCTCCATAATGCGTCTGTTTTGTAAAGAATGAAACATGACATGGTGTGTCGGTGTAGGAAAATAATCAAAGACAGGGTGCTGTGATGCGCAGCTGCTGCACTGTTATAACCCTGAAGCTCTGAAGATTGTTTTCCTATAACAGCCTGACCTGAAGTTTTTTTTTTGCTCTTATACAAGCTCGATAATATTTATTTACACTAATGTTTATTAACATTAATAAATATTATTAATGCTAATGTTAATACATATTTCATTTATTAACATAGAGTCATGGCCAAAATTGTTGGCACCCCTTTTTTCAAAAAGTATCAAGTATTTCTCACAGAAAAGTGTTGCATTAACACATGTTTTGCTATACACATGTTTATTTCCTTTGTATGTATTGGAACAGAACAAAAAAAAGGAGGGAAAAAAAGCTAATTTGACATAATGTCAAACAAAACTCCAAAAATGGGCTGGACAAAATTATTGGCACCCTTACCTTAATATTGGGTGCCAATAATTTTGTCCAGCCCATTTTTGGAGTTTTGTGTGACGTTGTCAAAATTGTTTTTTCTTCCCTTTTTTTGTTCTGTTCCAATACACACAAAGGAAATAAACATGTGTATAGCAAAACATGTGTTAATGCAACACTTTTCTGTGAAGAATACTTCAGGGGTGCCAACAATTTTGGCCACGACTGCGTAGCACATTTTTTACTGTTTTATATAATTACATTTATACCTTAATCGCCAGCTCCGCAAAAGGATCGTTAGGGCCGATGTAGACGTGGACGCAAGTGCAGGTGAGAAATGCAGGATTTAATTAACTAGAATGAAACAGCAAAAAGTCGTAATAGTAGTCGAAGAAACAGGCAATGATCGTGCGATCGGCAAAATCACAATACACTAGGTCAAAGTCAAGCGCGTGAAACCAATCAGAAACAAGCATGGCTTGATGACGTCTACACGGTACTTCGAAACGTCCCTCCATTGCCGAGTCCCATTTAAACAGCTGGGTAATTGCCGCAGGTGTGTTTAGAACGCCACTGACTTGGATCGTGATAGTTGGACGTTGTAGTTACGAACTTGTCTGTTGTACTGTTTTAGCTGGACTGACAAGGATACGAGCAAAATACCTGCTTAAATAAACAACCAGATCTTGTTCATATGTTGATGAATGGCATCTGTGGTTGTATAAACGCAATATCGCACTCAAGGTCATGCTGTTGTGCTGAATATCGCTTAAAGAATGTGTTGTGGAAAAACATCATGCAAGGAACACTATTACCTTTTGATTGGTAAAATGTAAACACTTTAGAAAATGTACACTTTGTTCTTTTTTTTTTTTTTTTACATCTAGGATAATTATAATCTCAGAACATGCAGGTCTCTGCCAATTATCGGGACAGATGATGTATTCAAGCTGGAACAACTGTCAAAGCTGCTGTTATAGCAAATTCATCAATTCATTCTGCACCATCGATATTACTCATTCAATAACACAGAGATATAAATTCCAATATAATACTCTGTGTGTGTGTGTGTGTGTGTGTGTGTGGCTCAAACTACAGTATGTCCATCAGATAATGGCTCTGCTGAGTCACGGCTGATTATTTCGTGCAGATCAGATTCACCGTGGACTCGGACCTGCCTGACCTTTCCGGTCGGACCTCGGCTCGGGAGATTTCTTTCTTCGGGTTTTGCATTTTCTTTCCAACACAAGCATTGTACTGTCCGACCCCCTTCCCTGCTAATTTGCTCGGAGGACAGTTTTCGCTCTGTGCTTCCGCGAGAAGGCCCGGGCGGCGTTCGTGCTCCGCGTCTTCATCGGGGGACGATGTGGGGCGTCAGTTTTCAAACTAACAGCAGCTGCGGAACAATTATGTCTTCCTCCTCGATTTATCATGACTGAGAGCAAAAACAGCAGACTGGGTTTCTGCTGAGCTCGGGGGGATTCATCTCAGCAATTGTTCTGCATGAAGGAAAGCGATCGACTGTGGTTCGCACTTATTATCTTTAAAGGATTTTACTTGGGCGCAATTTGGAATTATTTAACAGCGCTGGGCTTCAAAGATACCGACATGAGATATACTTTTTAAAGTCTTTACCACGATAAAAACGACCAGCACATTAAGAAATGTTTCAAAAGCTTTGAGGCAAACCAAAGCGACGCTTTATTAATTAATGATTAAGAGACTCAAACTGCCAAACATGGTCGCACTCTTCACCCCTATAAAAAACAACAGAGCCTTTGAGAACTCGCAGCGTGTTTGTAGATCTGTCCTGCTGTGTTTTTGTAGGTGATCTGATGCACAATAATCCGCCTCTGGTCCTAAAGCGATACATGACCGACGGCAACTCATGAATCTTTCAGAGCGCTGCTGTAGCCGCTGTTATAGGGCTTACGCTCGTGACAAAGACTTTTAATGTGCATTAAAGCTGAACACAATTCTAACATTTGGCTTCATAAAAGGACGCAGCGACTCCTGATGCTAGTGCTTAGTTTCGGTTGAGTGGCGAAGGTAAAGAAATGTCATCACGACTCTACAGGGAACGGCTTACTCACGGAGTTGAAGGAGCTAAAAAAAAAGAAAGAGAGAGAGAGAGAGAGAGTGAGAGAGAGAGAATAAGAGAGTGCGGTTGTGTAAATGCCATTGTACACGTCTCATTCACCTCTCGCACACCTCAGCCAAAACCCCTGCGCGCCATTTTACACGCTCGCTTTATTTACTAACGGTAACTTTCCTCATTATGATCACAGATTATCTTCTGGAGTCACGAGTGATTAGCTGGGTCGAGCGTGAAACACCCGAATACTGTAACGGATTAGCGACGGTATGATAATATTTCATCTGACTGGGTCGCCCATGAAATGTACGAGAATGTAGAACAACCACAACTTATTATCCACAAACAGATTATAAAATAAGAAATCAGATAAGAAAACATGACTGAATTTGTCTGTATTTTGGCCAGAACTCGCTCTTTCAATGATACTGTATCTTTATATCAGGTTATACAGTACATTGGAGGAACAGAAAACATCTGTATTTCTGTCCAGACAATTTTGTCACTGCAAAACTGGCTGTACAGAATTTGATGAGACTTTGCCAGTCCTTAGAAACTTGCCTGAAGTTAAACCTGCGCTATACAGTAAATGAAATGTGTGTGTGTTAATGCTCCAGCTGAAACATCCCTCAGATTACATTGTCTTATACCCCAAAAGCACTCTGTTTCACTTTCTCAAACAAGGTGTTTAAGTTACTGAGCTGCTGCTGAGACACGCCCACCAGGACCCTGAACACCGTCCTGTAGTCCATGAGTTTATTGACTTGTGTAAATCCTCCTTTTTAAACATTAATGTACTGTAGCAAAAACATAGGAGATGTGTATTGATTTTAGTAAAAACATATATATAAATAATATCCTCAGCTTGTCTCCCGTGTTGTAACAGACGGTCAGGATGTGGAATTGGTGCAGCGGTTTACTGTAACTATTTGGCCAACAGAGTGAGTTTTGAGCCCCAGGTTCATGCTCTGTTCAGAGTTTAAATGTCGATACTATCTTCCATGGAAATGGTTTATTGTTGTTTTATTGAATCAGTTTTTCTGCTGGTGGGGTTTCGGTCAAACAGAAGAATCGGTTGCAGGATATTGGGAAGGTATGCGCTGAAATTGCTGGTACACCGTTGAATGACCTTCAGGAACTGTACTGTATAAGGTCAGGTCCTTGAAGAAAGCTTGATCAATCAAGCCATCAGCCATCCGCCCCTGTGATGTGCATTTAGGTTGTTTCCATCAATTCTGCCACGATGGAGAACAAACAGGTTTAAAAGGTCATTTATTCCTGTTGCTAATTTTACAATTGTGTTGATATTCATGTCTGTGTTGGTTTGATGTTGCAGGTGGCTGTGAACCAAATTACTCCTTTGGGAATGATAACATTACCCATAAACTTTGAACCAAAGCAACACGCCAGGGAGGGATCTTCTTATATGATGTCACAATAGGGGGAAAATATAATTGGCTTGTTTCAAAAGCAGCTGAAGCTGCAGCCCCCGCGACCCGACCTCGGATAAGCGGAAGAAAATGGATGGATGGATGTTTCAAAAGGACAAACAGAAAGGAATGTTTTTTTTCCCCTCATTTATCTTTTTATTTTTGTTTGTTTGTACCCACACTGGAGACCCATCTGAACATCTCACCATGACTAAAAAGTGAATGTTGCATAACAGTTCCCCTGTAATTTGCGTTACAGCTGCCACTACTGTCGAAGATGCTGTTATAGGTAATTAATCAATCCTTTCCCAGTCAACATCACTGTGAAATAAAATCAGACTCTCATTAGAAGCATTCGTGCAGCGTGTAGAGAGAAACTCTGATGGCTCTCTTTTTCAGGCAGATAAAAATAAACACAGTTCTGACCCAGTTTCAGTCGTTTCAGCCCATGTCAGAGTTTTGGACGGACACGTTGTCAAGTTCCAGCAGTGCGATCCTGCCAGGATGATTAATGCATGCTGATTGGGCTGGCAGGGAGGAGTTCGAGGGAGGCCGTGGTGCTTATGAGGACTGCATGCCTGCAGCTGGTAAGAAAACAACAAGCGAGTCTAACCAGCACAGAGTCCTTTCAATATTAATGTGATTAAATGTTAGAAACAGCACGGTGACTGGGGACGCATTCTTTCTCTCAACTGAAGGTAATTTAGAGAGGTTTGAGGATTTCTTTCTGCTTTGTAAACATGTGTAAGAAAATGTACAGGCGGTCCACTGGTGGTCATTATATTGAGCTAAGAAATACATGTTTTTTTTTTCTAAGAAAAGCTTTTTGTTTGAGTTTTTGTTAGTGCATTTTATAACCCAGATAATATATATTATAACCCATATATACACTGAGAGAGAGAGAGAGAGAGAGAGAGAGAGAGTATTGGACTATTCTGCATGTATGTTTGACACATGCCTTTCTGTGCATCATCAAAAAAATGAAAAAGGAACAAAGATGGATAAGGAAGAATAAAGAAAAGAAAGAAAGAAAGAAAGAAAGAAAGAAAGAAAGACAGAAAGGGATAGGACAGGAGAATTTAGAAAGGAGGAAGGTGAGAACAAAGGACATGAATGAAGAAAAAATAAAAAGAAGAACGAAAAAACATGATGAAAAAAGAAAGAACGGGAGAAGGAAGGAGGAGTGTAGGAAATAAAAAACAAAAATGGAAAATAAAAAGGGGAGAAGGAAGAAAAGTAATGGAAGGAAGACAAGAAGAAAGGTAAGGTAAAGAAGAAGTTATAAAGATAAAAGGAAAGAAGAAAAGTAATAAAGCAAATGTAGAAAAGTAAAAAATGAAAGAAGTAACAAAAAAAGAAGGTAAGAAAGAAGGGGCAAGGGAAGGAAGTAAGGGAGGTAAGAATGAAAGTAAAGATGGAGACAGTATATGTACAGATGTACGGTATATTTCTATTTTTATCCTAGTTAAATAAAATTTTCTATCTGATTTCTTTTAATATTTTTTTCTTATAACCTTTAATTCTCTTTTTAAGGTCACTGGCGGTCGTGTAAGCATTTCACTGCATATCGTACTGTGTATGACTGTGTATGTGGCAAATACAATTTGAATTTGAGAGAAGAAGGAAAAGGGAAGGGAGCAGAAAAGCTTGAAGGAGGAAAGAACAGAATTATAGAAGAAAAGGTAGAAAAAATTTAAATAAGGAGGAAGTAAAGAAATGAGAGAAGTCCTTCAAAAAGTTTTGTGAATTGTGTAATATCGCAATAACAGATAAAATTTCCCTAGTCACATGTGGAGTCTTTTAAAGACAGGCGTTCTGGAAAGCGCGAGCTTTGTGCCTTTCACCCGGCAGATGAAGAGCTAACAAGAGACGCGCTCGATTCTGGCCTGGACTTGATCTTCAGCTGGTGTTTGATTTGCTGCTGTGAGCAGACATAATGAAAGCCAGGCTTTCCTGACTCTGACATTCTTCAGTGGGGCCTGCTGGGAGGTTATCAGTAGGGGAGTGACAGAAGCAATGCTCCGCCTAAACATTTATGCTTTTCATTAGTGCGGCACAAACTGCCACAAATCATGAAAACAGCTGGCTGGCCTTTTTACACCTCCAGGAATCTGGTGCGGCGACAGCGAGCTCTGAACGGCAGCTAAGCCACAAGAATGCAGCCATGAAAGCCAGCCGTGTGCACTGTATGCTCGCTGTGCCGCTATTGACAAGCGCCCCTTTTTCACAGCCTGGATCAATATTCCATCTAAATATACATCGCATAAGGTCATGCCTCTGATACATTAGCTAAAAAGGATACGCTAGATGTTTGTTTTGTGCCGATTATTGAGAAAATGACAAAAATAAATCTTTTTCTCCATTACTGGAAGAAGACGTATCATTTGTCAGCAGGACTCCGCCTCATTTTGAACTTGATTTTACTGCACACGTGAAAGAGAGAGTGAGAGAGACTTCATGTGCATTCCATCTTTAGAATAAAAGCCTCGATTAAAGTGCCTTTAGCTAGAAAAGAATTCAAAAAGCGCACATTAATATATATAGCGCCCTTCCACCTACTGTTGATTACCTCTAGACTCTGAGCTGCATACAGGATTCCACGGCTCGGCACAGGAACACAGACCTGAATAAAATCCCCTACACTTGGTGGCTCAGGTTGTTGGTTTGGTGGATCTGAAGATCCGGGGTCGAGCCCTGCCGTCGGTTTGTTGCCACACCTCATACTGCACAGCTACTGCATGCGGTGCCGCTCCCAAGCCCGGACAAAATGGGAGCGTTGTGTCAGAGGGAGGGTATCTGGTGTAAAACCTGTGCGGGTCGGATGGTCCGCTGTGTCCTTGATGAGTGGCCAAAAGAAAGTTACGCTTGTTTCATTCACACACAGTGATGATGTTCATTATCTTTGACAATTCTCGGCCTTAAATTAACACAGAAACAAATCTGTGTTGGAATGATTGATTTTAATGAAAGTAAAAACTCCTTATACGGAAGTCCTGCCAGTGGGGGCTGTTAACCGGGAGGCTTCAGATGTCAAAGAACCAAGGATGAAGAACCACTTTACTTAACCAATTTACTTTCAAAATGTGTAAATGTTACCGCTACCAGAATATGGGAATGACATCACGAAAATTATTAATTTACAAAATGCTCATTTCATTATTTTTCGATCATGAAAACAACCGGATACGACCATAAAAATGTGTTCGTGTGTGTGTGTGTGTGTCTATGGCATGACTTTGCCTGTGTTACTTTTTTCTTTTTTGCTTAGTCATCTTTATATAATTCCTTAAAATGAATTTCATCATATTGTCTAGACCAGAGGCGGCGCGGTGGTGTAGTGGTTAGCACTGTCGCCTTGCACCTCCAGGGTCTGGGTTCGATTCCCCGGCCAGGCTCGATTCCCGTCTCTGTGTGCATGGAGTTTGCATGTTCTCCCCGTGCTTGGTGGGTTTCCTCCGGGTACTCCGGTTTCCTCCCACAGTCCAAAGATTAGGCTAGGTTAGGCTAATTGGCGTTCCTAAATTGCCCGTAGTGTGTGATTGGGTGTGTGAGTGTGTGTATGTGTGTGTGCCCTGCGATGGATTGGCACCCTGTCCAGGGTGTACCCCGCCTTGTGCCCGAAGTCTCCTGGGATAGGCTCCAGGTCCCCCGCGACCCTGAACACAGGATTAAGCGGTATAGAAAATGAATGAATGAATGTCTAGACCAGGGGTCGGCAACCTGAGGCTCCGGGGCCGCGTGTGGCTCTTTCATTCCTCTGCTGCGGCTCTCTGTGGCTTTGAAAAATACATAATGAGTATTAAATTTAAATGTATTTTATTTTAGTTTGTTAGCTTTTTAAAAAATATATATAATTCTGTATTTAAGATTATGCTGATCTTGTAACATTAAAATAAAACGTGTTTAATTTTTTGTCGCTCAGAATATGCGTCACAACTGCCGCTGTGCGACACCCGCCACAATTTATGGAGCTTTTCGAAGCCCCGGTTTTATTCTGGTTGGCGGCTGACTGCACGCTCCAGTACATGAGATAAAAGAATGATGTCACACGGCATTTTCGGGTTTGCTGCAGGCGGATGATTTAAGTTTGGTGTTTTATTTCATGTATTCGAGGAGGACTGAAATGGACATTGAGTATTTCATTTGAAAGTATCCTTCAGGCCGCCGTCTTTTTTTTTCAGTTCAAAATGTTTTTGTTGCATGCAGAAGTACGATTTCGTTTTCTCTGTAGCAGTTCATTGATTTCAGAATTGCAACACACTATATATATTTTTTTATACAGCATAAAGGAAAGTTATATATACAGTGTTATCTCTATTTTCGATGCCAAAAGGGTGTTTTACTCCTTACTGCGCTATATGTTTTACTCCTTTCTTCATTTGCATACTGAGTCCCTTTAACTGTAACTCTCCCGACATGCACTTTATACTTCAACACCATCTACATTGCTATTCAAGCTGGTTTTCTTGTTTGTCTTAAATGTCCATCTCGAGCCATGACGCAAACCAAATTTCCCATCTGGAAACTTAGGAAAAACACACACACACATAGCTCTCCCGGGACATTAACTCATCACTCATGTGCATCAGGGAGCAATCTGACGAGTAATCACTGTTTTTGTCCCTTGTTTGATTGTCACTAATTCCTCGTGTCCGGTCTGAAATGGAGAAAAACATGGCTCTGGGTCTCGCTCTTATTCTCACAAGCTGCCCAAGAGATCAGTAATTAAGAGCCATGCACTGACTCCTCTGCACTCCCACTGACATGGCTAATGACACCTTACTTCTTTATGTCCATGCTTATCTAACACACACACACATACACACACACACACACACACACACACACACCACCAAACAGATGTCACCGTCTACTGTGGTGGACAAGTCACTCTTTAAATCTCAAGAGTCCGACGTTATGAGGCTTGAGAACAGTTTCTGTAATGCTTAGGTATTCTGGTGGTTTCTGCTTGCAGCACATAATACATTATATTTTCATCATTGGAACGTGCGTCTCCAGCATACCAACCAAGCCGAAAACTGTATTCCTGTGCTCGTGCCTTCCTGCCATCACCTATTGGTAACCAGCTGCTGGTACGTAAGTATGAGGGTTGACTACTGTAGGTTAACTCACTGGAGATGATTGGGGTCGTCTTCTTAACTACTTCTGTGTTTAAAGAGTGACCTCAAACCAGCATGGCTAATCAGATTGAAACATCGCTCTTTTCAACTTTATATTCGTTTAAAGCAGTATTAGACTTTAGACAAGTGGGATAAAAAATTAACTAAGCATTAAAAAATTGGCAATAAAGTCCATATTTCTAATAATAAATTTATGGACACAAATTAGACATGTACTTCACTACATTGGACAATGAAAGCAATTCTTGAAATTTCAAAGTAGGCATCAACCATTTTCCCCCAATGGCCCAGGGATTGAATGCACATGTCATCTGAAGGAAGTCATCTGGGGACATTGCTGAGAACTGCCTCAGTCCGTGTGCGAGGAATTGTCCTGTACACCTCCTCCTTTGCGCAGCCTCACAGGACAAAAATCTCAAGAGATCTAGACTTCTTGAAACCATTCATGAGGTTCATGTTGTCCCAGCCAGTGTCTTGGAAAATGCTGGTCCCCCCCGCAAGCACAGTAAGAGTAAAATGAGGTGGTGCTCCTGTGATACTACAAGTTCTATAGCCAGTAAATATTGGCTAGTTAATTTTTTTTACCCACCCTGTATACAGACGGTTGGTTAAATGTGTAACACTGGCATCTCCGTTTTGAAATTTTCATCCCCAACATTAGCCTTACCCCAAAATTTCCCTATGTTACTATTTGTGTTATGCACCCTTTAACATTTTAAACATTTGAATGGTGCAAACGTTTTAAAGAAGCCTGTATGTCCATGAATGACTCAATTAAAGGAGTTCCTGGCAGGCCAGGGTTTCAGCCGTCTAATCATGCTGTAGATCTGGCATACTGAGAAAACTTTCTACCTTGATGATATCCAAGTGCTGGTGAAACGCTGGGTAGCAGAGGATTATATAGAGAACTAAAGGCAGTTTTTTACTCGAAACCCCCTCGGATATTGAATAATGTACTGAAAATGAAAACCTGAATTGTGCTATGGAGTGATGTGTGGAGGAACACTCGGGGGTCAGGCAGAATTTGAACCCAGCTCCTGGCTCTCACACTGTAGAGTATCAGTTTTAGCCTTGTAATTGCATGGTTGACTGGGAGCCGCGGCTAGCGGCTGCTGTCCAGCATCAAGAGAGCATCTCACCATATATTGTTACCTTGGGAAAATATTGAAATGCAAAGTTAAGGCTTTGCTGAACGCAGATTGCTTTCCAATGCAAACAGAAACAAGAAAGGGAACATGTGTCTATTCCTTCGGTCCGCTTGTATACAGTGGAAGATGAAGCTGTTTCTTACTCAGACTGCCGTTGCTGTTCTGCAACTTCACGGATGCCTGGAGTTTCAACAAGAAAAACATCAACTCAACTCGAATTTTCTAAAGACTTGGCATGACTTGACAAACTGAATATGTTCCTCATCCACTTGCTTCGTCAAAATGTTCATCAGAGTCAGGGAGACATATTGTCATAAATTGGGCCAACTGTAATCAAAACAGGCGAATAAAACATGGCCTGGAGGAAACCCAACAGTGTCTATGGGTTGCACAATCAAAGCAGCTTTGCAGACCCTTTTTAAATGTGATATATAGATAGATAGACTGATGACAGGTGACTAATATTAGCAGTACAAGTGCCACTTCCATCTTGTTTCATTGTTAATCAGTGTAGTGTAGCTCTACACCCCAGCCATGTGTGTAACCCCTGAAAACAAAGCACAGCGTTTTCTCCTGAGACTCATGCACACTGTGAGGTTTAACAGCACCCTTTCTGTACGCTTTTACATTTTATTTTATCAAATCTGTTTGAGAAAGTTTTACGGATAATTAATTCTGAAAGCACATTTCTTTAAAAAAAGAAAAAATGCTGAAAGTTCGAAAAGTTTCAAATTGTCTCAGTGGAAAGGCTGTAAGTAATTGACTGCAAACAGAGCACCCCCCTGTTGCTAAATGTTTAATCATCCAAAGAACCTTAAGCAAACATTCTTCCTCCATGAAAATGCTTAAATATATTTGCAATCTCCATTCGCAATTACATCCTTAAATCTCGGTGAAGTCATGCCTTCCATGGCTGATGTTTTACCAATTAAACAATGTCACAGGTGAGAAGGATAAATTCACAACCCTAATTTTGTATCTCACTCACCGTCTATACCGCTTTACCCTTCGATCAGGGTTGTGTGGGTCTGGAGCCTATCCCAGGGGACCTTGCTCACCATAGATGGGGTGCCAATTCATCACAGGGAACACATACATACTTATTCACACACTAGAGGCAGTTTGTGAATGGCAATTAGCCTAATCTGCATGTCTTTGTACTGTGGGAGGAAACCCACCAAGTATGAGGAAAACATGCAAACTCCATGCAAACAGCCCCAAGGCGGAAATCGAACCCATGCAAACAGCCCCAAAGCGGGAATCGAACCCATGCAAACAGCCCCAAGGCGGAAATCGAACCCATGCAAACAGCCCCAAAGCGGGAATCGAACCCATGCAAACAGCCCAAGGCGGGAATCGAACCCATGCAAACAGCCCCAAAGCGGGAATCGAACCCATGCAAACAGCCCAAGGCGGGAATCGAACCCATGCAAACAGCCCCAAGCGGGAATCGAACCCATGCAAACAGCCCAGAGGCGGGAATCGAACCCATGCAAACAGCCCAGAGGCGGGAATCGAACCCATGCAAACAGCCCCAAGCGGGAATCGAACCCATGCAAACAGCCCCGAGGCGGGAATCGAACCCATGCAAACAGCCCCGAGGCGGGAATCGAACCCATGCAAACAGCCCCGAGGCGGGAATCGAACCCATGCAAACAGCCCCGAGGCGGGAATCGAACCTGGATGTGCAAGACGATAGTGCTAGCGCTAACGCTGAAATACAGTTGTAATCACCTTGTGATGATGTTCACCATACTGTAGGGACAATATTGTCTTTTGAAAGTTAGAATGACTGAGACAAAATGGCGTTGACATTACGTTGAATGCATGAACCAAAGACAACCTCAAAAAAACAACATTTAAACTACTTTTCAGTAAAGGTTTTCTGGTATTTTTTTGTTGTTATGCATGCACAACTCCTAGCATCAACAGTTTGTTCCCTAGTGATCCACTGGTAAGCATGAGGCTGTTTGAGTCCCGCTCAGGCCATCAGTTTTACTTAATATTAATATCTATATTGTTGTGAAGTCAGTTTTGTAACATTTTGCTGAGGGCATTTATTAAACCTCATGTCCACTGTCATGCAGTTCAGATGTTCTCAGTCCTGAAGGTCCACTGGCCACTACCACAGTGCATCTGATTTCCCAAAACAATCAACTAATTATCTATTAATTAACTAAAGTAACAAATCTAAACAATTAACATAATTTTCTTAATTGAAGTGGGTGTGGTAGAGCAGGAAAACAGTCAAATATACAGGTTGAGAACCAGTGATGTAGTCAATGTTGTTAAAACATCAACCTAAGATCAGCAATATCCCAACATCTATTGACAAATTAACGTCACCACAATGGTATGCGAACAAAAAAAGTAATGCTGAAGCATCTCTAGCTATATACTATTAATATTGTTACATTTTTTATCTTTTTTTCCTTCCAGACAGTTGAAAATTTTTATACACATCTCACTGCATTAAAACTTCTTCTACTACTACTAATAATAATAATAAGAAGAAGACGAGAGGGGATTGGTAGAAGCTATCACCCAATATAGAGATATCGATCCTTAAATAAGCAACTACAGTAGGCTAGCGCCTGGGCTAGCTTTAACCAGCCTTCCCCAACCCAATCTTGACCCCAATACCCCACCCTACTCTCATCTTAGACCTTTAGCTATTCCCTTTCCCAAGTGGTGTCTTGAGCGGGATAGTTTTAATACCAGCAGAATTGTGGTGTACAACCAAAGAACTGGTTTACATAATAATAATAATAATAATAAAAACTTGCATTTAACATCAGTAAATCATACCCGATAATGCTAATCTCTATAATTAGTAGGCACCTACTGTAGCTAACAGGTAGACTGCAATATAAACTGTAACTTTATCTTCAGGGTATGGATGTTCATCTTCTACAAGATTTGGTAATGATAATATATTACACACATTTATATTAGTTTAATTTCAAGTTGCTGTCTGTGTGAAGTTTCACGTTTCCCCCTAAACAGACAAGTCCAACTTGCACAATGCTTCTTTGTTAAAGCTTGCTCTCTGGAATGCAACTGTCCACAAATGCATCGATGTAGCTTTCGGTTTAAAGAAGAGCCTGAAAACAAGCTAGTTTTGTCGATATCTGCCTCCTGCTCGTGGATGGTGTAAGCAAACACATGTGCTCCATTTCGCTCTGATGCACCATGGAGCTCTAATCATACGGCCACATGCGGCGGCTGTGCTGCTCTGAAATTCCTGAAGATGCATGTCTTGGCTTTCGCAGTGACACAAGAGCAAAAGATGACTTTCCTTGGGGATACGGTCCGTCCTCGGTTCCTACTTTATCATCTGCTCTCCAGAGAGCTCCGTTCATAATCGCACAGCTCCAGAGCCGGCTCGGTACAATTCATTAACCATGCCCCAGTCTGCGCTCTCCTGTGGCTAATTTGCTAGTCCAGTGTGAAAGCTTTTTATGCTCTTAGTGGCTGCAACACTGCATTTTAAATATGCTTGATGAGCAATTCAGAGTAAAAATGGACGAGAAGAATCGTACACAAAATAATCATATTTTGACTGTTCGGTTTTTCAGTGTTTCAGACAAAATTTTAGGAAAAGTAAAAATATCAAGTGTCGCTCCTTTCTCAGGATTTTTCTTTCCAATTTTACTTCATCTCTAGGTATTAACAATGCTGCTTTAGTTTCTTCAACACTGCATAATCATTGTATATATACAGTATGTAATGGAATTAATGAAATATGATGCAATTTAATAAAAAAAGAAATGGAACAGAATTAAAATCAATATCAATAAAATGGAACATTATGGAATAAAATACAATAGAATAGAAAAGTGCACAATATACTTGAATGGAAAGGTATTTAATTATTCATTCATTTTCTATACCGCTTAATCCTGTGTTCAGGGTCGCGGGGGGCCTGGAGCCTATCCCAGGAGACTTCGGGCACTAGGCGGGGTACACCCTGGACAGGGTGCCAATCCATCGCAGGGCACACACACATACACACACTCACACACCCAATCACACACTACGGGCAATTTAGGAACGCCAATTAGCCTAACCTGCATATCTTTGGACTGTGGGAGGAAACCGGAGTACCCGGAGGAAACCCACCAAGCACGGGGAGAACATGCAAACTCCATGCACACAGAGACGGGAATCGAGCCTGGCCGGGGAATCGAACCCAGACCCTGGAGGTGCAAGACGACAGTGCTAACCACTACACCACCGCGCCGCCTGGTATTTAATTAAATTAATGAAATTGTATTGAATGGGATTGAAATAAACTGCATGGAATAAAACTGTATAGGGAGTGAAATCAATAGAACAGTTTGGAATGTAATGAGGTGGATTGGAATATAAAGGAATAGTCCTGGTCCTGATCCTGGACAGGAATTAAATAGAATAAATGGGAACTGAGTACATTAAGTCCCCTACAGTACAAGCACAGGAAGTCTGGAAGCAAGTGCAAAAGCAGCGGCGATGACCCTGGTACTGCTAAGAAGCGCCAAGCAATAATGATGGAGACAAAGGTGAAAATAATTGAGAATGGAACAAAGTGAAAAGATGGCAGACATTGCTTGTTCTTTTAACATGAATCGTTTAACCTTCAGCATGATTCTAAAGAACGTTGTACTGTAATATACTGTGTATAGCCGATTGTGTTAGTATCCTAGTACCTAGACAATGTTCGTTTGAGTTACGAACAAATTTGACTTACGAACGAACTCTCAGAACTGAACTCGTTTGTATGTAGGGGACAGTTAATCACTGATCACTTTATTTTTCCTAAGTTGTTTTAAACGATTGTCTTGGTGATACTTCTTATTCATGTCAAAAGTTGTTAATTATTACATCATTAACCATATCCTTTGTCTAATTTGTCCTATTCCTAGTTTCTATGTCTGCAGCTGTTTTAGGATTGTATAGCATTTTGGTCAACTATGTTGTGTTAAAAGTGCTCAAAAAATAAATTTGTCTCTGACTTTGTGCCTATGTCGTGGATAATCTCTAACATTACGTCAATTTTTCCTCTAAATCCTTGATAAAAATTGCAGTACTTTATGAATAAATAGTTTGTGCATGTTCTGTACTAATATACTGATACATTAGATATTCTAATAAAACTCAATTCCATTCTATTCTTCTCTTCCATTTGTCCTTCTTGTAAAATGTAACACATTTTGATATGCAAATAATCGTGAAAATGCATGCAATTCTTCAACATCATCTGGCCACTTCTCACAACATTCAGTGTGTAACTACTCCCTCTAAAAACCTGTCAATACCTGGCTGTCCATTTATTTTATCTTATAGAATTTTTTTTTATCTTGCAAAAAGGCCTCAAATTCACAGCAGACCGATCACACAGGTGTCATTGGACTAGACATTTCATGACTGCTTTTTCAATTCAATTTTGCTCCTGACACAAGGCCACACTTCATTTCTAGCAAAAAACTCCCAAATACCTGGGTGTACAACCGGTCGATATGAGGTGACAGCCGGAGACAGCTCAATAAAGCAGAACTTAAAACAGAGAAGAAAAAGACTATTCTATTAGATTACAAGCTGCATAATCGAAGCAGTACTGGAGTAATGATTCCAGTGCGTTATTATGGAGTTTAGACCACTGAAGACCACAAGCGAATAATATATAGAGATCCAGCAACCAGGGTTGTAATAACAAACAAACAAACAAACAAATCACATTATACTTAACTCAGTACATACATACAGTACATACTGTACATACAGATATATATATATATATATATATATATATATATATATATATATATATATATAAATTTTTTTTTTGTATTTTGGTCCATCCATGTGCAATCCGGCACACTGGGCGACGGATACTCCATATCAAAACAGAAATGTTTCTGTGGTAGTTACGTAAGAGGTCAGGCTGCCAGCTCGACGACCAATTGTCATTCACAGACTATGGGCAATTTGGGAATGCCAATTAGCCTAACCTGTAGAAAACCCACCAAGCAAAGGAAGAGCATGCTAACTCCATCTACACAGACCTGAGGCAGGAATCGACCCTCCAAGTTGGAGGTATAAGTTGACAGTTCTAACCATTAAGCCACCATGCCACATAGTTCTCACTCTCTCTTTATATACAGTGGTGTGAAAAACTATTTGCCCCCTTCCTGATTTCTTATTCTTTTGCATGTTTGTCACACTTAAATGTTTCTGCTCATCAAAAACCGTTAACTATTAGTCAAAGATAACATAATTGACACAAACTGCAGTTTTTAAATGAAGGTTTACGTTATTAAGGGGGAAAAAAACTCCAAATCTACATGGCCCTGTGTGAAAAAGTTATTGCCCCCCTTGTTAAAAAATAACTTAACTGTGGTTTATCACACCTGAGTTCAATTTCTGTAGTCACCCCCAGGCCTGATTACTGCCACACCTGTTTCAATCAAGAAATCACTTAAATAGGAGCTACCTGACACAGAGAAGTAGACCAAAAGCACCTCAAAAGCTAGACATCATGCCAAGATCCAAAGAAATTCAGGACCAAATGAGAACAAAAGAAATTGAGATCTATCAGTCTGGTAAAGGTTATAAAGCCATTTCTAAAGCTTTGGGACTCCAGTGAACCACAGTGAGAGCCATTATCCACAAATGGCAAAAACATGGAACAGTGGTGAACCTTCCCAGGAGCGGCCGGCCGACCAAAATTACCCCAAGAGCGCAGAGACAACTCAACCGAGAGGCCACAAAAGACCCCAGGACAACATCTAAAGAACTGCAGGCCTCACTTGCCTCAATTAAGGTCAGTGTTCACGACTCCACCATAAGAAAGAGACTGGGCAAAAACGGCCTGCATGGCAGATTTCCAAGGCGCAAACCACTTTTAAGCAAAAAGAACATTAAGGCTCGTCTCAATTTTGCTAAAAAACATCTCAATGATTGCCAAGACTTTTGGGAAAATACCTTGTGGACCGACGAGACAAAAGTTAAACTTTTTGGAAGGTGCGTGTCCCGTTACATCTGGCGTAAAAGTAACACAGCATTTCAGAAAAAGAACATCATACCAACAGTAAAATATGGTGGTGGTAGTGTGATGGTCTGGGGTTGTTTTGCTGCTTCAGGACCTGAAAGGCTTGCTGTGATAGATGGAACCATGAATTCTACTGTCTACCAAAAAATCCTGAAGGAGAATGTCCGGCCATCTGTTCGTCAACTCAAGCTGAAGCGATCTTGGGTGCTGCAGCAGGATAATGACCCAAAACACACCAGCAAATCCACCTCTGAATGGCTGAAGAAAAACAAAATGAAGACTTTGGAGTGGCCTAGTCAAAGTCCTGACCTGAATCCTATTGAGATGTTGTGGCATGACCTTAAAAAGGCAGTTCATGCTAGAAAACCCTCAAATAAAGCTGAATTACAACAATTCTGCAAAGATGAGTGGGCCAAAATTCCTCCAGAACGCTGTAAAAGACTCATTGCAAGTTATCGCAAACGCTTGATTGCAGTTATTGCTGCTAAGGGTGGCCCAACCAGTTATTAGGTTAAGGGGGCAATTACTTTTTCACACAGGGCCATGTAGGTTTGGATTTTTTTTCTCCCTAAATAATAAAACCCCTCATTTAAAAACTGCATTTTGTGTTTACTTGTGTTATCTTTGACTAATAGTTAAATGTGTTTGATGATCAGAAACATTTTGTGTGACAAGCATGCAAAAGAATAAGAAATCAGGAGGGGGGCAAATAGTTTTTCACACCACTGTATACAGTATAAACTCATCTAGAAACTGGTGACAGGATCATGGGCACCCAAGGCTCACCCATGCTTCTAGGGCACAAACACCAGCCTGTTCAGTTTAATCAGAAAGAAAGGCCAATGGAAGGCAAATCTGAAAAAAATCTATTCGAGAGCCCATGGGATGTGCCGGACAAATGAGTCTGATCCACCCAGAAACCCACAGCACCCAAATGATCCGCTACCAACATCCTGGTGCCCGACACCACAGCACACCCCCAGAGGCAGTGCAGTATAACGAATACTACTATACAAACTCTCACATACAGTCATAAAACTTTTCCACTATATAAATGCATATCTACTGGTTCTTATCAGATTTTTTCTTACCTAAGGCCTTAAGATCACCACAAATCCCATCACGATGTATCTAATAAACCATGGCTTAGATGAGCAGCTTTCGGTTTTGAGATAAAGAACGTTACTGCTACTAGATAAAACTGTGCTTGCTCTGTCCGTTTAGTCCATAATGGTAAAGAAAATGCCTGTGCATTATCATTTGTCTTTCAAAAAGGGGCAAAGGTGATCCTACAGTCCGCTCTCTATGTCCCTTTCACAAACAGACACACATATAGAATAGAGATGAGCCCTGTTTGTACATCACAGGAGGTATGATACTGCACATTGCTCTGGCCTCATCAGAGGCTAATAATGTTCCCACTTTTAATTCATTCAATCCCTTAAAAAGTTTAATGGCAAAATTAGAAATCTTAAAGAAAACAGTGAAGTAGTGTTCAAGATGAAGCGGTCAGCTAGTTATAGCTCGTGACGTGAATCCTGGCTGAATGGTTTAATAAGATGAGATTGGTCTGGACCTTTGTGCCACTACTATGTGGAAAAAAGCCCTGCTGCGGCATGTGGTCTGTCCATGAGAGAGAGAGAGAGAGAGAGAGAGAAATATGGACAAAACTGACCACACAAATACATTGATATATATTTTTTATTTTTTTATACTGTATATATTATAATTATTTTCCTTTAAAGAAAGAAAGAATTACTGGTGGAATATCAGTGTTAAACATTTAATTTTAACTGTTGTGTGGGGTTGTGCAGTGTGGGTCTGTGTAGTGTGGGGTTGTGCAGTGTGGGTCTGTGTAGTGTGGGGTTGTGCAGTGTGGGTCTGTGTAGTGTGGGGTTGTGCAGTGTGGGGTTGTGCAGTGTGGCGTTGTGCAGTGTGGGGTTGTGCAGTGTGGGGTTGTGTAGTGTGGGGTTGTGCAGTGTGGGGTTGTGGCAAATGGCCAACAGCAGCGCTTGAACCCGAATCCTCAGATGTTAGACATTTTACGCAATTATTTTTTTTAATTAATTTTCAAATAAATTGATTTAAATTAGGGCGGCGCGGTGGTGTAGTGGTTAGCACTGTCGCCTTGCACCACCAGGGTCTGGGTTCGATTCCCCGGCCAGGCTCAATTCCCGTCTCTGTATGCATGGAGTTTGCATGTTCTCCCCGTGCTTGGTGGGTTTCCTCCGGGTACTCCTGTTTCCTCCCACAGTCCAAAGATATGCAGGTTAGGTTAATTGACATTCCAAATTGCCCGTAGTGTGTGAATGAGTGTGTGTATGTGAGTATGTGTGTGTGCCCTGCGATGGATTGGCACCCTGTCCAGGGTGTACCCCGCCTTGTCCCCTAAGTTTCCTGGGATAGGCTCCAGGCCCCCGCGACCCTGTATATAAGGATAAAGCGGTACAGAAAATGAATGAATGATTTAAATTATTTTTCATTATTTTGAAATAATCATTAGTTTTAATCCACAATGTAACTCCATTTCCTAAAACATTGGAACAGTATGTAAATTGCCAATAAAACCAAAAAGTCTACAACAATTTATAATTTAATGATTTTGTATGTGAATTCAATTGATTGTTGAAAATATGCATGTTATTTATATAATTTCAAATTTGGTGGCTCCAAAAAAAACAAAAAATGTTGACACAGTTGCCCGGGTACAAATGTGTAAGTTCACCATTTCTGTTAATAACACTGGAGCATTTGGGAACTGAAGTCACCAGCTGGTCAAGTTTAGCTAGCGTCAGTTTCCCCCACTCGTCTATTAAGCAGGTCTTCAGCTGCACAATCGTACGGGGTCTTCGTTGCCACATTTTGCACTTTCGGAATGCGCCACCCGTTCTGTATTGGGGCAGACGGGCCAGTCTAGCACCCGTGCTCTGTGTTTAGCAGCCCTGCATGTGTAACCTGAGCAGATTACATTCCTGTATACTGTACTGTATGTCTCTGAAAAATATGGTGTTTGGATGGCAGCACATGCTGCTCCGAACAGAACATATATTTTTCTGTATTAATGGTGCCCTCACAGCCACGGGCGCTGGCACACCCCCAGACCATGACTAATGCTAGCTTTTGGACCTGACGCTGATAACAGCTCGGATCGTCCTTTTGGCTTGGATGGCTGTTGTTTCCAAAAATTTAAAATGTTGACCAGTCGGACCACAAAACAGGTTTCCAGCGTGCCGCTGTCCATCTCAGACGAGAGAGAGCCTAGAGAGGTCATTGACGGAAGTCCTGGTTTGCCTTGAACGCCTCTCGTACCATGAGCCTTGTCGCATCTTGGTCTTGGAGGAACATTGTTTAGTTTCATTGTGTACTGAACTGTATACGGTTGAAATGACAATACAAGCCGACTTGACTTGAGCCCATTAATATAAACCTGTGGTTTGAATTAGTCGACGCTACTTCCAGAGCCACTTTTGTAGAAAATTAATCCACGTATTCCGAACAATCACAAAAAAACTATTGAATTGCAGTGCAGCCTAAACAATAGGCAGCAAGGATATGTCGTTTGCATTCACAAAGTGAAACAACAGCGAAACAACCTTGTTCTAGTAAAATGATAGCCATCTGGCTCAGGAGAACGGTGGGGGCGTAGAAACCTGTCAGTATTTTCATTACAACTCCAATTCATGTCATGGTAAAAAAATACAAACTGCTCCTTGATTTCTATCTGCACATTTACAACTCCATTCTCTTCAGCAATCTTTACCAGAGGATGTAGGGAGGGAATAAAGCCTCAGACGAGTCTATTTCTGACGCCTCTTATCAGGGTGTGTTTAAAGATATAAGTGGTGCATACAGGGGCTAAAGCATGTGCATGCGGTTATGTGTGTTTTATCAGTGAGATGGTGAGAGAGAGAGAGAGAGAGAGAGAGAGAGAGAGACGGAAGGTTAATAAGCCACACTGAAGAACTGCTTTCGGGAATGCAGTCACCATGACTAACTACAGAGGAGGGGATTTGACCTGAGCTAATTAAACCACACTCAGCCATAAAAATAATCTCTTGTAAATGACTACATTACAGCAAATCTCCGAGTGTTCACTGGCCCAGCTGGTCCAAGCTGTGTTTCACACCCTTCCCCTCATGAGCACTTCATAAACACAAGCCCTTGATCTATGCACTGGGGATGCAGCGGTGAGCAGGGTTCAAATCCAACAGAGTGTGTTGGGCTCTGTGCCACGCTGTACTGTATATATACACTACTGTTCAAAAGTTTTAGAACACTTTCTAACTCCATGATGGTTCCTGATTTTTATTTCTTTCTACATTGTAAAGGAATGCTGAAGGCGTCCAAAAATGCATGAATCTCCTTTGAACAGTTGATATTGAGATGTTTCTGCTACTTCTGCTCTGTAAAGACTTCATAACGCCTCTAATCTGAACATATATGAAACTTGGAAGGGAGAAAAAAACAGATTTGTAAAAATCCATTAAATAAAGTCTGCATCAAAATGTTTGTTTATCACATTGCACTGTGCTGGCTTACAGTATCTGCATTATTGTCAGAAATGAGAAAAGTATTGAGAATGAGAATGTGCACTTGTACATAATTATATTTATAGCAATACACTGTTTTGTTTAGTGATGTATTTTCTACATTCTACAACAATACTGGTTAATTAGGTAATTACGTAACAACAAGAAAAACAGCAGTTAGTTGTTATTTTAAGACACAGAGGTCGGCCTTTCTGTAATAGTTCTTGCAAGAACAGTATTGTCAAGTGCATTTGAAAAATCCGTCAAGCACCATAATGAAACTGGCTCTCATGAAGGCCGTCCCAGGAGGACGAGACCAAAACCTACTTCTGCTGCAGACGAGAAGTTCATTTAGAGTTATCAGCCTGAAAAATGACCAATTAACAGCAGCTCAGATTAGAGGCGTTATGAAGTCTTTACAGAGCAGAACTAGCAGAAACATCTAAATATCAACTGTTCAAAGGAGATTCCAGCATTTTTTGGACGCCTTCAGCATTCCGTTACAATGTAGAAAGAAATAAAAATCAGGAACCATCATGGAGTTAGAAAGTGATCTAAAACTTTTGAACGGTAGTGTATATACAGTAAAGTATATATATATATATATATATATATATATATATATATATATATACACTGTATATACACACTATATATATAATACTGTACATAGGCACTAGGCATGATGGGTGCATCACTTTATCCGCCTCTCTTCTTACCCTGGTCATCACTCTGAAAGAGAGTAAATCTGTCCTCATGAGACCACATGACCTTTTACCAATGCCCCACAGTCCATTTGTTCCCCAGTAAGCCCCACTGATAACAGCAACAAAGCTTTTAAGTCCAATTTCCATACAGTATGTTCTCTTCATAACGTGAAATGTTCTTACATCCACCATTAAACATAGAGTTCTAACTCTTTTTTAAATTGATTTCAACAAACATTTAAGAGATGTCCGATTGCAGTTTGTTTAATGCGTTTTTCAGTCCTTAACCCAGTTTTAGTCGTTTCAGCAATCTCCTCAGTTGTTTTCTTTGCTTGATGCAGGACTTCTGAAACAGAGTGATGTCTTGGTCCCGACCACAGGATATGTCTTCTGACGTTGTTGTTTAAGGGATGAGAAGCTGCTCACTGCATCAGTTAGAGTTAAATAACTTGCTGCTTGTGAATCATATTAATCACTGCAGTAATTATCCAATGAGAAGATTTAACCTATTTGCTTAGTTATGCTCAGGTGGTGACTTTTCTTTGGTCAGGCTGTAACGGTTAACCGCTAGATGGCGCCAGAGCGCCATTTATACTTTTGTTGGTTTTTGAGTTGTAGTTTGTTTTTCGTTTAGTTTTCACTTCATTTCCCAGTTTGCACCTCGGTCAGGTGACGTAGAAGATCACCTGAACCGAGGGAAGTTGATTTGATTAGTGCTTGTGTTTAGTGCTATAAATAGCCTGGCTGGACTCCAGTCAGGCGTCTGGCAACCGTTCATTTTACGTTAATCTGTGTTGGAGTGTTTATGTTTTGTTTGACTTAAAAAATAAAGAACTTTGTTAACCGTCAGCTTGCCTCCGCGATCATGCCTCGCACCCACTCCAGACGCAGACAGAGAGGGAAACGTGACAGATTGCCAGACCTACCAAGAGGCATGGCGGAGGATCCCCTCCTGAAGTTTTTTGGGGGGGGCGCAGTGGCCATCTTGCCCGAGCTGACGAACTGGCGGTACAGCGAGGAGGAGGACTACGGCTGGGACTATAACATCGGGCTGGTAGAGGACGAGGAGGAGATGTACCGCAGCTGCGAGTACAGATTGCTGGAGGAGCAGGAGCACCTAGGAGAGAGCAGCGAGGAGAGAGAGAGAGACACACCACAAAGCTGGGAGGGCTGCAGGCTCGCCATTCGGCGGACGCCATTCAGGGGCGACGCGGCACGGGGTCACGTGGTTCCCCGCACTGGCCGGAAGAGAAGGGCGAGGAAGCCCAAGTACGGCGGTGACGAGGGGGAAAGAAAACCCCAGGCAGAGCAGCAGCAGAGAGAGGAGGAGCTCATGTGGTGGATTCCGGAGCCGGAACGGGTGAGTGAAATGCTGGAGTATGTAAAGGAGCTCCAGCAGATGATCCTCCACTTCGAGGAGAACCGTGAAGCGGGCTCGGAGCTTTCTCCCCCCTCGCCAACACTCAGCAGCGAGCTAGCGTGTCAGCAGCCGCTGCCCGAAGCACCCGTCTCACCGCCGCCTTCCAGCTTCGAGGACAGCGAGCCAGCGTATCAACAGCTGCTGTCCGACGCACCCGTCTTACCGCCGCCTTTCGGCTTTGAGGACAGCGAGCCAGCGTGTCTACAGCTGCTGTCCGACGCACCCGTTTTACCACCGCCTCCCGGCTTTGAGAACGACGTTGAGCCGTCGTTGAGCTCCGTGCACGCTCCAACGCTGCAGGCGAGCTCCGTGCACGCTCCAACGCTGCAGGAGAGCGCCGTGCACACTCCAACGCTGCAGGAGAGCGCCGTGCACGCTCCAACGCTGCAGGCGAGCTCCGTGCACGCTCCAACGCTGCAGGAGAGCGCCGTGCACGCTCCAACGCTGCAGGCGAGCTCCGTGCACGCTCCAACGCTGCAGGCGAGCTCCGTGCACGCTCCAACACTGCAGGAGAGCGCCGTGCACGCTCCAACGCTGCAGGCGAGCTCCGTGCACGCTCCAACGCTGCAGGAGAGCGCCGTGCACGCTCCAACGCTGCAGGAGAGCGCCGTGCACGCTCCAACGCTACAGGCGAGCTCCGTGCACGCTCCAACGCTGCAGGAGAGCGCAGTGCACGCTCCAACGCCGCTGTTGAGCTCTGCAAAAGCTCCAACGTCGTCGTCGAGCGCAGTGCACGCGCCAACGCCGCTGTTGAGCTCTGCAAAAGCTCCAACGTCGTCGTCGAGCGCAGTGCACGCTCCAACGCCGCTGTTGAGCTCTGCAAAAGCTCCAACGTCGTCGTCGAGCGCAGTGTACGCTCCAACGCCGCAGTCGTCGAGCTCCGCACAAGCTCCAACGACCAAAGCACCTGTTCTGCCGCCGCCTCCCGGCTTCGAGGATAGCGAGCTAGCACGCCAGCAGCCGCTGTCCCATGCACCTGTTCTGCCGCCGCCTCCCGGCTTCGAGGATAGCGAGCTAGCACGCCAGCAGCCGCTGTCCCATGCACCTGTTCTGCCGCCGCCTCCCGGCTTCGAGGATAGCGAGCTAGCACGCCAGCAGCCGCTGTCCCATGCACCTGTTCTGCCGCCGCCTCCCGGCTTTGAGGACGACGTTGAACTGGCGAACGCACGGCACGCTCCAGAGTCGTCGTCGAGCGCACTGCACGCTCCAACGCCGCTGTCGAGCGCCGAGTGCGCTCCAACGCCGCTGTCGAGCGCCGAGTGCGCTCCAACGCCGTCGTCGAGCGCAGTGACCGCTCCCACGCCGTCTACGAGCGCAGTGACCGCTCCAACGCCGCTGTCGAGCGCCGAGTGCGCTCCAACGCCTCCGTCGAGCGCAGTGACCGCTCCAACGCCGTCTACGAGCGCAGTGACCGCTCCAACGCCGTCTACGAGCGCAGTGACCGCTCCCACGCCGTCTACGAGCGCAGTGACCGCTCCCACGCCGTCTACGAGCGCAGTGACCGCTCCCACGCCGTCTACGAGCGCAGTGACCGCTCCCACGCCGTCTACGAGCGCAGTGACCGCTCCCACGCCGTCTACGAGCGCAGTGACCGCTCCCACGCCGTCTACGAGCGCAGTGACCGCTCCCACGCCGTCTACGAGCGCAGTGACCGCTCCCACGCCGTCTACGAGCGCAGTGACCGCTCCCACGCCGTCTACGAGCGCAGTGACCGCTCCCACACCGTCTACGAGCGCAGTGACCGCTCCCACGCCGTCTACGAGCACGCTTCCAGCTCTGCAGCAGCCGAGCACTTCTCCAGCCCTGCAGCAGCCGAGCACTTCTCCAGCCCTGCAGCAGCCGAGCACTTCTCCAGCTCTGCAGCAGCCGAGCACTTCTCCAGCTCTGCAGCAGCCGAGCACTTCTCCAGCTCTGCAGCAGCCGAGCACTTCTCCAGCTCTGCAGCAGCCGAGCACTTCTCCAGCTCTGCAGCAGCCGAGCACTTCTCCAGCTCTGCAGCAGCCGAGCACTTCTCCAGCTCTGCAGCCGAGTACTTCTCCAGCTCTGCAGCCGCCGAGCCCTTCTCCAGCCCAGCAGCCGCCGAGCACGCTTCCAGCCCTGCAGCCGCCGAGCACTTCTCCAGCTCTGCAGCCGCCGAGCCCTTCTCCAGCTCTGCAACCGCCGAGCATGCTTCCAACCCAGCAGCCGCCGAGCACTTCTCCAGCTCTGCAGCCGCCGAGCCCTTCTCCAGCTCTGCAACCGCCGAGCACGCTTCCAGCCCAGCAGCCGCAGAGCAGTCCTCCAGCCCCGTCACCCAGCCTCCTGGATAGGAGGCTAGAGGTAGAACATTGGGTTGGGTGTCCGGGGCCTCCGGTGATGCTCCGGAGGAGCATTTTTGGGAGGGGGGGTAATGTAACGGTTAACCGCTAGATGGCGCCAGAGCGCCATTTATACTTTTGTTGGTTTTTGAGTTGTAGTTTGTTTTTCGTTTAGTTTTCACTTCATTTCCCAGTTTGCACCTCGGTCAGGTGACGTAGAAGATCACCTGAACCGAGGGAAGTTGATTTGATTAGTGCTTGTGTTTAGTGCTATAAATAGCCTGGCTGGACTCCAGTCAGGCGTCTGGCAACCGTTCATTTTACGTTAATCTGTGTTGGAGTGTTTATGTTTTGTTTGACTTAAAAAATAAAGAACTTTGTTAACCGTCAGCTTGCCTCCGCGATCATGCCTCGCACCCACTCCAGACGCAGACAGAGAGGGAAACGTGACACAGGCGATGTATAAAAGCCTTGTTAACAGGTGTTAAAAACAAAGCGGAAATTTCTCCTTGCAAGAAATAGCTACAGAGAGAGAGAGAGAGAGAGAAAAGTTCATAAACCTGACTATGTGTGATGGATGGATTGTGTGTCGTGGCATTTAGGAGAAAGATGTGAATTTGCCCGTTCGATTTATGCAAATAATGCAGTAAGAGAAGCTGATGGCCTTCACCCGGAGGGTATAACAGCTGATAAAGCCTACTAAATGCCAGGCTCTGTGGGAACACAGCCAGAGATGCTCTGACGAGGTGGTCACATTGAGACATACTTCATGCACTCTTTCTACCAAGTTGGGATGTTCTGAGTTCCTGCAACTCAAACTACTAGTATAATGAATCCAGAAAATATATTTAGAGCTCAAATTACAGGATCCTCTGAAATTACTGGCACTCTTCATACAAATGAGAAAAACTTGATATATAAAATGCACAATATGCCATAAAAGGTGACATGCTAACATGCCTTGGTATCCAACTATTTATTTACTTTTTTAGTAAGATAGAATTTTTTTACATCAAACTTATGAAAGTTTAACTAGCTGTCTATTGGTTAGTCAATATTACAATCACCGAAGCTAGCACAGCTACTACTTGCTTACATTAGCATTATGTAATGAATTTAACATTGCCTTTGAGTTTGAGTTCAAGGTTTATAACACTGATGTGAGAAATTTGCTATGCTTGCTTGGGTAATATTAGCTGACCGTAAGCATAAGCATGCTAACATTAGCTAATATTAGCATGCTGCTTTCTTACATTTGACAGAAGTGCAACAATGCCACTGTTATTATTTATATTATTATCAAAATATTATTAAAATATATCAAAATATTATTATTATTCATTCTTTTTTATTTATACAGTATGTATATATGTTTGTATATTCTAAACTATTCACACAGCATAGCATCCTGAGATAATTATTGTTTAGAACGGTAAGATAATCTGGAATAAAAATCAAATAAGGATATTTATAAAGTCACGATACTAACAGAAGTCCAATACAAATCGAACCGGCATCTAAGTATCGTGATACTTTTAAATACAGTTAAACAAAGCATGCTTGTATATTAAATCACTTGTATATCAAAGCTAATTTCCCCATTAGAAATAATAGAAACTCTGATGATTCGTTCCACAGCCCAAAATATTCATATAAAAATAATTAATACAAACAATAAAGTACAAATGAAACAAATTAACCTGCACTTTACTTTTGAAATGAATCATGACTGATGTTAGTCGAGAGAAGAAGCAGGAGCAAGGGGGTAACACACACACACACACACACTAACGGAATCATTCTCTGAGTCTCTGGTTACTGTAATTTTCTTCATTCTGCTTGACTTTAACAGGGAACCTCTCTAATGACTTGCTTTTTATCTATTTTAGGGACTTTATATACATGTTCTACAGCCTGGGAAAGGTATATATGTGCTCTAGTTACTAAAGTCATAATAATCCTGCCATGACTTTTGACGTCTCCTGGTTTCAGCAGCCCTGTGACAGGGCCAATGTTGTTTTGATTCAGTACAGCTCCCTGGAGTAAAGGCCGATTGTTCAGGCATGCCGATAAGCTGTCAGGTGTCTCTGCAGCCTCTATCTGTGTGTTTATGTGCGTTGCGTGTGTGTGTGTGAGAGAGAGATAGGGCTAGGTGACTCTCTTTTTCACCTATTCTCTCTGAACAAAAAGCCGGACCAGGCTGCTCTGCAGATTGATGATTCCTTGTTCTCCATTTTAAGGTTAAATCAAGTACGCTTCACACAACACACACCACGATAGGAAGAGATATTAAAAAAAGAAAAGAAAAAACATTCGACAGCATCCAAAAAAAACAGGAGAGTTTCAAACTTTACGGATCACAGCCCAGTAGCTGAAAACACCACACACCCCCTCACACACACACACACACACCTGTAATCTATCATTTTCAGATTATGAGCTTCCCCGCTGGTGTGTTGTAATTCATTCCTTATTCTGCAGTCAGAGGCTCAGTTAAGTGCTTCCACTAATGAATGCTGAGTAAGACAACGAGGACGAACGAGGACGACTGCGTGGGTATTAGTGAGCTGCTGCATGTTGTGTTACACACACCCTAACAAAGCAGGGAACATCAAGGGTTTATGGCTCTTCTGTGCTAATGTCCCACATGTCTCACATTTCCTCTACTTTCGGGAAGAGCAAATGTGTTGTGTGATCACCGAAATGTGCTACAAAGCAAACGCATTGACTTTAATCTGCTGGAATTATAGTGCTGTCCGAACGGACCGGGCGATTATCCATGTGAAAATGCCAGCACTGTCAGCATTGTCCATGAATTCATTTAACCTGCGTCTTTTCCCAAAGCATGATTTAAAGCATTGTGACTCTGAGCAGGTGGCTTCCCAGGATGCTTCATATCCGAACACTCACACGTGCGTAGCAGGCTTGGGGTGATCGATGATTGTATCTGGAATCACTGACACATTCAACAGAATCTAATTTCATCCTCAGCAGCATATCATGTTCTCATGAAAAATAAAATCCTCACACTCGAACAAACCTGTTGTTGCTTCCTGTGGAATATAATTCTCAATGCTGATCTCTAGCCTGAACAACACGCAAGGGTTATGAAATGGAAAAAAAAAAAAACACCACCTATTCATATCTGTATTTATATTAACGATGTGCCAGTGACCGGATGAACCTTAGTCTACAGTACCGTCCTGCATTTCTTCATATTTTGCTTGCAGAGAGACAGACTTTGTTTTAAAAAAATAAATAAAATGTATGTAGTCGTGACGAAAATTTCTCCAGGCTTCCTGCAGGACGTTTTTGGCTCTTATTTTAACTTAAGGTACGTATGAACCAGGTTGATACTGGTGATGCTGGATGCTAAGTGGTTGAAACAGACGAGATGGGAAATGAGGTTGCTGTTACACAAACAACCTTTTTTATTATTTGTTCTATTGTATATTCAGGCGCTTTGCAGCCTGACGCAGTAAAACATTCGCTCCCATCTCTTTTATTTAATCTACATAATTTAATTTATAATAATCTCCCCAGAGTCGTGCGACCGGAACATTTCAGCAATTTTGAATCAGTCACGTTTATGTCATTTTGCAGATGCCCTTATTGAAAGAAATGTACATTTTTATCTCATTATACACATGAGCAGTTAAGGGTTAAAAGCCTGGGATGTTTTGATAAGTTCGTAGTCCAACACCATAACCACGTAGCTAACTCTTCTCAATCCCAACCACAAGTTTAATCGTGCTGTCAGTGAGGACGGGCGGCATATTTGCACTCTCGGAGCAATCGAGAGTAGATTTTTTTAAATACAAAATCAGAATTGGCCAAGAAAATTGCAATGGGTGCATCACTAATGTCTAACTCATTCAAACATTACGTTTTCATAACAACCACATACATAAAACAGTACTGGTGGTCTGCTTTCTGTTCATACTCACCCATTTTTTATTGGTGTAACAAGAATGAGAAAATGTGGAGAAAAAAAAAGGAAAAGGCAAAGGATTAACACACCATCAGGCGGAAAAGCATTTCTGTGATTAAGTTGGTTAAACAGAACCAAAATCTTTTCCCTCTGATTAAAAAAGAAAAGACATCATTTATCATTTAACTTCCTCAGATACCTTCATGAAAGCATTTATAAAATGTGAGTTTTGGATTTACTAACGTCCCAACAAGTACTTTCCAGTTCATTCCTCGTTACCTAACTGTCCAAAACCTCAATGTTCCTCATCACACACACTTTATATGAAGTACTTTACAAAAATCCCCAATTTACATAACAAAAAAAAAAAAGAAAGAAATACTTGGCATTCTTTAACAAATGCATCTTGCATAGAAAATTAAATAAAGAAATTAGCAGAGACTTACTGAACTGTCATTTATGCAAATGAATAATTTGGTCTAATTGACACAGACGTCGAAACTAATTACAAACAAGACCGGCTCTAGTAACAGCAGGCGACTAATTCACTAAATGCTACAAATGTCGCCTCCTGTGTTGATGCTCCGGTGTTTCCACACACACATGATATTTAGGTGCAATAAAGTAAAATAAACCCTAACCCGAGTATGATCGCCGCTCCAGTATGGCTGGAAAAGTCAACTCTCTCTAGAGAGTCTCTAGACACAATCTTTTTTCACACTTGTACAAAGTATAACAAAATAAATATTTGGACTTTTTTTTTCTTTTCTATTATTCTGACAGACGATTATAGTGATTGTCACAGCTTGTTGTTCTCCCTGTAAGTGTTGTTTCATCCTGAGACTCTTTACTTACCTTCCTCATCATTAGTCTGAGAGTGTGTTGTGAAATCGTCCAGGTTTGGCTCCTCAATGTTCTTGCAATAAGTGTAGTGACAAAACTGCAAGCAGCATTCGAGTCACACTGGGACTTGTGATGAAATTTCTCCTACTGTAAATAAAGGTGTAAAACCGACATTTACAGAAGAGTTCACAAGCACAGGACGGTGATGAGACTCTGAGCTCACTGCCGTCATCTTCATGAACATCCAGCGAGTGGAGCGCCTGATTCTTAAAGGAGACATACAGTCTCAATTTTGCATAGGTTAATATGATTCTTTAGGGTCCTAATGAAAAGTTTGTAATATACTTTAATTAAAAATTCTCAATTGTTGTGTAAAAAAAACATTACTTTTACCTGGTAAAAAGTGGCTCTGTTCTCAGCAACCTGTTTCAGTACATGCTCCTTTAAATGTTAATGACCTCTACTGAACCCGCCCCCCAGTTCTGTGGGGCGTGTCTTCACAATACAAGTGGGGTATAGCTTTGACAACAGTTAAAAATATTTAAAAAAACTGTTAAAAATAATTTTACATGATGTTAGAATTATTTTATATATAAAGGAGTTATTTCTACTCTCTTGCTCTCTTCCTCATAGATCTGATATTAACGTGTTAAATCTTCACTGCTGCTTATCTTCCTGTTTCCTCTTGCATCTGTTCATTCATGCTCACCTTCCCATACTCTCCCTCTCTCTCTCCCTCACATATTTATACCGATCTTTTGCTGTTAATAAACACAGACCTTTCTGACAGACAACGTGTGTGTGTGTGTGTGTTTGACTGAGTCTCTCCTGGTTTCAGAAAAGCTTACCGAAGCATAGCGCACTCGCCTCATTACTAAACGAACTTTAGAAAAACTTTATAAATATGTAGTGCAAAAAAAAGCATGTACCTTAAGCAGGAATCGAACCCGGGTCTCCCACGTGAAAGCGCCGAATCCTAACCACTAGACCACCACACTACAGCAACAAACTGCACACCACACTAATGTAGGCGCCATTTTGCTCCAGTGTAGAAAAACAATGGCCGACGGCTCTTTTTTCACTCGGGGCGGGTCTTTGCTAAAACACCAGTGTCAATCAACTATAGTAGGCGCGGCCTCTGTCGGTGTGAGTTCACACCGACAGGCTTTTGAAAACGGGCTGATTTCAGAAGGGGCATCTTATATTATTAAATTAAAAGAAAATCGCTGGGCGGCTCTTTATCACTGTAGAGTGGTTGTGTACACCCTCTCCTAACACACAATGCAGTCCAAACAGCTTGAAAAAGTCCATGTAGGTTCCCTTTAAAAATCTACAGACAACTTGTTACCCGTCAGAACTCTACACACAATCATTCATGAAAACCACTTGTACATTACAGAAACTTATGGAGTTATTTCTACCCCCCCCCTGTACAATCCTGATTATATACACATATACACACTTATTATTAGATTTCCATCTCTGTATACTACAACTAATGGACAGGATGTGAAGGAATGAATGAGAGATATTTTCACTCCCAACATAGCAGAATTTCTTCACCAACCCAAACTCTTAGTCAATATTAATGATTTCCCACTCAGTTGGTCTCCTGTCCAACGTAATCAGTGATCGAATTCATGTGATAAAGTGCTGAATATTCCAAACCGTATCGAATGGAGTTTGATGGAAAGAAGCTGAAGCCTCGTCTGTAATCTGCTGCAGCACCGAATCAAAAGCGAATGCACTTGTTATTGTAACAAAGATGTTTTTCTATCCAGAAATAGGCGGAAAATAAACTGTATTAGACCTACCTGATGTGACCTGTAATTGGCTCATGTGCTGGTGTTTTCACTCATTACAGAGAAACAACAGGCTGTGATACTGTGGAGGAGATGATTGTTTTTATAGCCACTAATGATGAAGCAGAGCTCAGTTTTATAGTGAGTATAACATTTAATGTCTAGGTTTAAAAAGTTAGTTGTTTGGGTCAAAAATATATCCATAATATATATACAGTATATACAGTATACACCTCTGTTCTCTCTCTCTCTCTCTCTCTCTCTCTCTCTGATATCTAATTTAACGTGTTCCTGAACAAAATTAAATAACTTAAATGATGTTGATTAAATTACAGAAATTAAAGTGCCTAAAGATATAATGTAACATTTATCTAACGACATATTTATGTAACAACCTCAGCAGAAACCTCATTTCCCCTCTCGTCTATTCCAAGCACTCAGCATTCAGCATCACCAGTAAACTAATCACCTGATCACCGTCTGCACCTGTTTCTCACTGGTTCATGCCAGTTGAAGGTACATTTGTTTATGCTTGAATGATTCATAGGTCACTGTATGGCTTGACAAACCAGGAAAGTCCTTCAGAAAGTCTAGCACAGTACTGTATACAGAGAAAGAAAGAAATTAAGTTCAGAGGCAGCTATAGTCACCACCGCACGAATGGCACCCTGCGATCACTCGCCCATGCTCACTGGAGATGATGCCCAAGTGCTGCATCACGTCATCTGCATGATTCACTTTAATTAAGAAAGCTAATGCCCAAACAAACATCCATACAGTATCAATATAACATATTCGATCAGGATGTTTAAAATGGTCCTAGCAAGAGTACAATATCAACACGGCTCATGATGTTCAAACCCCTGATTAAAACTGCTGACTTGCTGTATTTCCACATTTTTTATTTGCTTGGTCTCGGAGTCCGTCATGGGAACATGGATAAGAGATTTGTCTCGATGCTTTCCTACCGATTCTTCATTTTTACCCTCAAGTTTCATGTCTCCTTCTGGCTTAATCCAGAACTTTAAAGCCTAACCGCAATCCCTCATTATCTGAGCTTTTGATCCGGCATGGTTTGTAAACATCACCCACTGCCTGACGCAGCTACATGCCTGGCAGCCGGGAACAAGCTTCGGTTCACCTTGAGAAACACTATATCACATCAAGGGCTTGACATGAACATCCGTCCCACCTGGCAAATGAGTTTAATGTGGCACTGGAGGGCAACTTGTGCTTTAAAAACCATTTCTGTAATATTATGGCAGTGCATGGGGGGGAAAAGGGTATGTATCTCTGTGTGTGTGTGTGTGTGTGTGTGTATGTGTGTGTGTATGTATATATATATTTACAGTAACTGCTGTGTATTCCAATTACAGAAAAATAAGCCCAGGAGTATAATGGAGGAAGGATTCATAACACTGTACAATAGACGGGGAATAAATGGAATCTACTAAAGAGAACAGCATTATGGGACTGTATTGTGCAAAAAAATAACTTTTAAAAAGTTAATTATGCTTAACTTTTTAATTAGTGCTGTTAAGAAACATTACATCATGTGCATTTTAAAACTTTATATACAATAGTTAACATCCCAGTCTGACCTTTGACCTGTTCACTCAATGTTACCTTGATGTAATTTTATCAAAGTTGTTCAAACTTTTAAAAACAACATTGTCCAAACGGTGGACGTCATCGCAACGTTATTACAACTATATTACAACTATATTACAACTATATTACAACAGTCATCCTGTGCTCGGGTTCCTGCTGAGTCTGTGTTTCGCTGTGCATCATTTTTATTACTTTTTATCAGACGTGTGTCTGATGTTCTGGAAATTCTGTCTGATTGTCCTCTGCTTGGTTAATTTTTAAGTGGATGTTTGCTGAATTGGATTTGTTAATAAAGCATGCACTTACATGGGATTACAATCACAGACACGGTTTCCTTCTACTGTTGTTCAAGGATTAACATCAAGTACTTGTGTTTAAAGCTGGTGATCTAGAGACTATTGAAGAAACAAGGCCGCCTCAGATGCTAAGATGATGTTTTTATAATCAGTACAGAAACTTCACATAAATATCGATGTACTATGAATGACTATGAACACTTTCTGTGTGCAAACAGTGAAATTCCTCAAGTCCAAACCCAAGACCCAAGGAGTTCCAGCAAGACACTGTCCAAGCTGTCTGTACTTTGGTCAGAACTTGGTCTTTCAATGATACCTTTATGTTTCATACATCGGAGGACCCGAAATCAGAAAAATGTCTGTCTGTATGTCTGTCCAGCCGATTGTGTGACAGCATCACTCAAAGCTGTCTGGACAGAATATAATAAAAACTTTGCCAGTCCTTTATTATTTGCCTGAAGGCAAATCTGCGCCATAAATGAAATCAAAATGTTAATTGTAAAAAAAGTTAAGTAATTAGCAGTTATGTGTCATATTTTACGTCATAGCATCTAGCGTTTTTTTTCCCTTGAGGTGGGCGTGGCTATACGCGTCACTCAACAGAGCCAATCAATGTGATAGTTTTTTGTGAGTATGTGGAAGACAGAAATGGTTGTAATGCGCCTATAAGATGCCACAATCCTCAACCAAACACAAACCAAATCGCAACACAGTATGGATTACTCCAAAAAAAAAAAAAAAATAATAAAAATGTCATGTATATAAAACCTGAACCTTGTGCCATACAGTAGATTTAATCAAAATGTTGATTAGAAGGGAAGGTATGAGCCGTTACATAACAGATACTGATCAGCTTATTTTTAGCTTTAACCTTTCTATAAACTCATTATTAAAGCTAATAGTCTCTATTTCATCCTAATGATCTAGCTACTGTATGCTGTGTACCGTCACATCACTGCCTTATATATACTGGCTACATATATCCTTCTCATTAGTTGTTCTAACATAATCAAAGGTCTTGAAAAATCCCCCAACACAAATTCAAAGTCATTTCCAAGCCTTTGTTACAACCCCAAGCAGTACAGCGCACGAAAAGCTGCAAATTGCTCCTTGCTGTCGTACAGAGGCAGAACTCCAGCTGTGATCGGAAGCGTTCGAAACATCTGAATTGCATGTGTATTTTTAGTGCCTGGAAACTTGCCTGTAAATGGGGTCCTGCATCACCATCATCTTGCTCTCGTCCCACGTCCATTCCTTTTTCTGCCGAAATAAAAGAAAGAAGAAGTTTTTACGGAATGACTAATGCAGTCACTAATGCAACTAATAACTGCACTGCTTTATGATTAATGATGGCACAGGCACAGGTTCCAGATCATTAGTGAATAAAAATGGACTTCCCGGTGAGCGCCGGTGAGTAGTTTCACATCAAATTAACATTTTTAAACTACATTAAAATAAAAAAATGTTTTTATCCCCATGACCTTGTAGATTTTTAGACACATCAAAAGCTCAGGAAACATTTTCCCAATTATTCTATACATCAGAAGCTTTACGTCATTCTGAGACTCACTCACCCTCTCACCCACTCACTCACCCACTCACTCACCCACTCATTCTCTCACTCACTCACTCACTCACCCTCTCCCTCACCCACTCATTCATCCTCTCACTCACTCACCCTCTCCCTCACCCACTCATTCATCCTCTCACTCACTCACCCTCTCACTCACTCACTCACTCACCCTCTCACTCACCCACTGACTCATCCTCTCACTCACTCACCCTCTCACTCACTCACCCTCTCACTCACTCACTCACTCACTCACCCTCTCCCTCACCCACTCACTCACTCACTCACTCACCCACTGACTCATCCTCTCACTCACTCACCCTCTCACTCACTCACTCACTCACCCTCTCACTCACCCACTGACTCATCCTCTCACTCACTCACCCTCTCACTCACTCACCCTCCCACTCACTCACTCACTCACTCACCCTCTCCCTCACCCACTCACTCACTCACTCACTCACTCACCCACTGACTCATCCTCTCACTCACTCACCCTCTCACTCACTCACTCACTCACTCACCCTCTCACTCACTCACTCACTCACTCACCCTCTCCCTCGCCCACTCACTCACCCTCTCACTCACTCACTCACCCTCTCACTCATCCTCTCACCCACTCACTCACTCACCCTCTCCCTCACCCACTCACTCACCCTCTCACTCACTCACTCACTCACTCACCCTCTCACTCATCCTCTCACCCACTCACTCACTCACCCTCTCCCTCACCCACTCACTCACCCTCTCACTCACTCACTCACTCACTCACCCTCTCACTCATCCTCTCACCCACTCACTCACTCACCCTCTCCCTCACCCACTCACTCACCCTCTCACTCACTCACTCACTCACCCTCTCACTCATCCTCTCACCCACTCACTCACTCACCCTCTCCCTCACCCACTCACTCACCCTCTCACTCACTCACTCACCCTCTCACTCACTCACTCACTCACCCTCTCACTCATCCTCTCACCCACTCACTCACCCTCTCCCTCACCCACTCACTCACCCTCTCACTCACTCACTCACTCACCCTCTCACTCATCCTCTCACCCACTCACTCACTCACCCTCTCCCTCACCCACTCACTCACCCTCTCACTCACTCACTCACCCTCTCACTCACTCACTCACTCACCCTCTCACTCATCCTCTCACCCACTCACTCACCCTCTCCCTCACCCACTCACTCACCCTCTCACTCACTCACTCACTCACTCACCCTCTCACTCATCCTCTCCCTCACCCACTCACTCACCCTCTCACTCACTCACCCTCTCACTCACTCACTCACTCACTCACTCACTCACTCACTCACCCTCTCACTCACTCACTCACTCACTCTCTCACTGACTCACTCACTCTCTCACTCATCGTCTATACCGCTTTATCCTGTATTCACGGTCGTCTATCCCAGGAGACTTGGGTCACGAGGCAGAGTACATTCTGGACAGGGTGCCAATCCAACGCAGGGCGCACACACATATACACACTCACACACCCATTCACACACTACGGGCAATTTGGGAACGCCAATCAACCAAATCTGCATGACTTTGGACTGTGGGAGGAAACTGGAGCACCAGGAGGAAACCCACCAAGCACAGGGAGAACATGCAAACTCAGCACACAGCACACAGAGACGGGAATCGAGCCTGGCCGGGAATCGAACCCGGACCCTGAGGCGACAGTGCTATTCTGAGAAACAACGTCTCATTATTATTACTGCTAATTATTCCATGAAAATAAACAAAAATGGTTTTTATTTAACAAAACAACTGACAGAAATACAGTACAAAATTTTACAGTTTATTACCAAGATATATTTTGGAGCTGATTACTGAACACAGTGTATTATTAAACACAAATTAATTCACATAAATAGAGTAGAGTCTGATATACTATACTATATAAAGCTTTATATGGAATGGCCTGCAATTGCATGAGAAGCATTCGAACTAAACTCCCTTTATTTCTCTATATAATCCCGTCCGACACTAATCAACTAATCTCAGCGTCTCACTAAGTGCCTGGACACCATTAAGGCAGCCACATGCATCGTACAGTCCGGGCCCCGCTCCAAGCTCCGAGTTTCCACATGTTAAAGGAGTTCCTGGGAGTCCAGGGTTTCAGATGTGAAGCAGGCAGTCCAAACATGGTTCGAGCGTACTGAGAAAACTTTATACTTTGATGGTATCCAAGCTCTAGTGAAACACTGAGATAAGTGTATTAGTGTAGCAGGAGATTATATAGAGAAATAAAGGGAGTTTTTACTCTCATAGCTGTGATCTGTTATCTGAAGGCCATATCCCATCCCTCCCACTCAGAGAGCTGATTTCCCTTTTTCTCGGACGGCTGTGACGTCATCGGGATTCGAACTCACAGTCTCCCAAGGATTGTGTAAAGTCTTTTTGTTGAACCGACCAGTGATTTTTCATTCTGGACATGAATAAAATATGGACAGCAGAAGAACAGCAGTTGATGGCGGTTGACATAATGCAGAAAAGATGAACATCTCAACTTTCTTTGATCTGCCAGAAAAGGCAGAAACCTAGCAAAACATTTCACCACATAATGGCACAGATCTCAGCTTTAATCTGTTTAATGATCTTTAATCAAAAACATGCTGCCTACATTACAAAGACACGTCTTGAACTTACACACATTCTAATGAGAAACTGGAAGTTGATTTTTTTAAAGGGAAAATGAGGTCAACATCATTTGTTTACGAGTGGATGTTACAGATGCTGATCTCACACACACACACACACACACACACACACACACACACACACACACACACACACACACACACAACACACACATGCTCCAATCGCCACCCGTTTGCTGATTTATATCTACTTCCTGTCCTGACCAGCCTGTGCAGTTATCCTTTTCTTTATACCAGGAAAATCCCTCAATTTTTAGAAATATGAGCAATGTTCCAAAAAAAAAAAAAAAAAAAACATTTAAATGTTTAGGATAAACATTTCTTTACCATACACATTTTATATAACCGTACTGTATATATATTGAAAACATATTTAGTAAATAAAAGTAGGTTAATTATCCTTTTTTTTTTTTAAGTAAATCTAACAATCCACTCATCTCAAAGGGTGTTCAAGTCAATCTGGGATTTCATCGTCTTATAAGAAGAGAAGAACTTCATCCTCGCTCCAAACCATCTCATCATGTCTGGGCCATTAAAGGAGTTCCTGGGAGGCCAGGCAGTCTGATCATGACTCCCGGCGTACTCAGAAAACCTTCTATCCTGATGGTATCGAAGCACTAGTGAAACACTGGGATGAGTGTATGAGTGTATCAGGGGATTATATAGAGAAATAAAGGGAGTGTTTACTCTCATAACCGTGTTCTATTATTCTGTACAATCAAAAGTCCCGCTTTGACTTGAACGCTCTTTGTACAATATGGACGCTGCATACTGTTACTCAGCGGATGCTCGAGCGAACCAGGAACATGAACAGTCTCACCTTTTTCTTTTTCCGCAGCAAAATTTTCACTCCGTCCACAGAGACCATGATGTTGACTTTCTTCTTCTTGATGTTCTTCACTTTAAACTCATACTGTACACAAGACAGAGAGAAGAAGAAAAAACTATTAAAAAAGGCCATTTCTTTTAATTTGGCTCACAGAACACGAACATGAACGTTATCAGGGTCAGTCTATGGAGAAACAGCTTTACCTCTGCATCACTTATTCCTCCTTTCATATTAATGAAATGAGATCTAACTAACTACAGTATATCTAACCCAACAATTTTTGAAAGGTGCTACGATGAGGAGAATATTTGGGGAAATTAAAATGTGAGCGCGGGTGCCTCTAGCTTTCATAAAAAAAAAAAATGGTCTAGCGTCTCATTAAATAATGAACAGCCTGATGTGTGAAGTATATCAGAGTGAGTGTAAATCCCTCTTGGCATCTGGAGCTCTGTCGGGTTTCACACTGGCGTCTGAGTTACAGTAACTCTGCAGAATGCGGTGGTGTGGAGCGACGTGCGTTCCTATACAATACTGAGGACCTGTTCACAAATTAGTTAGGTTGCGTTGTGTTTTCCAGAGTGTTAATATGCAGTGAAACCACACTGGGACATTTCACCGGCTGTGCTGTATCACTCCACTCATTGGGTTCAAAGCGGTTACTACATCATAACCACATGTTTTTTCATGAAGATAGCTCTCGCCTTGAAATATGAAAACTCATCAGATGAAAACGTAGTGCAGATTTCACAAAGTGACACAAAAATTCCATGTAAAAGTCACTCTTACCATGGGGGAGAAACTCGTAAATTAAACAGGAGAAAGCTGGATGCTGAGCATCGAAAAGCAAAAGACTACAAAAAAAAAAAAATTTCCCCTTAATAAATGAAAGTTTGTAAGAAATTTGCCTCGACATGCGAAGCATTTTCGGCAGACCAGCGAACGAGCCAAGCTGAAGCGAACGCCGGCTACGTTGCACCCTCATCCGGGAGCCATTTAAAACCTCGTTTGCATCAGTGGAAAGCTAACGAAATTAGTTTACAGGGGTTTTTTTTGTGCGTGTTTTTCATTTTGTGCAAGATTTAGTGAAGACATCGCATTATGGGTGCCAAGAACGGTAGCAGGAAGAAATCGGAGACACTATCAGTTTCGTTTTTTAAAGCAGCTGGTGCCAAGAGGAATCATGAACTTAAGGTTAAGTGAGGTCTAATGTCTATTTATTTCATATAATTTACATCTTCGTCTTACGTCTTCTCCAAAAGTTTTTTGCAAAAATATGATTATAGTGTTGAAAATTGGTAACATTAGTAATATTCTGGGACGGATTATCTGCATTTACATTATTTCCTATGGGAAAATGTCTTTCCATCTAAATTGTTCTATTTATTGTGTAGTAATGTGTAGGATTGTTTATTTATTTATGATTTATAGCTGTAAAACTAGTTATTCTAAACTACAACAGTGCACAAATATAAATAAGAAAGGATGATAAATGTAAAACATATTTACTAAAAGGCCATCATATTCCATTGTCTTATTATTTTATGTAGACTCTAATGAAACTGAAAACAATAGAGTAGCCCATGATCACATACAAAGCAAATCCCTTAACTAGCATCAAGGGGATCTGATACAAATTCTGCTTTTTTTAACAGACAGTCTGTTCCTCTTATCGTCCAGAATGTGTCCAGCCGTGCTGAATAGTCGCTCGCTGTCGGTCCGCACGCGTGGAGAGGTGAGGTGACCTTTTTGAGGGTTTCTGCTATAGGTGTGTGAGTGACTTACAAGAGTCAGCTGCTGCCTTTGTGGATTACTTTCCATAGTCAAGTTATTCACACTTGTTCTTAAGTGCCGAGTAAGGTTTGTTCTGTAAAAGCTTTTGGTAAACGTCCCACATGTGGTTTTGCTTCAGAAAAAAATGCATAATGCAAACTTGATGTCTTCTAAAGTGACTTGGTAATAGTCCCAGACAAGAGACCGTATGCTGATGTGACTGTCGACTCGTGAATTTTGCATCATCATGATAACATCGGTTTATGTGAGAATCAACTGATCAGTAAAAATAAAGAGATTTAGATCAGCCGATTTAGATCGGTGGCCGATTGACTGGAGCATCCTTAAACCCCAATGTTGTGTACAGTAGGTTCCCTTGGCCCAAAGGATCAGAACTGTTTTGGTGCCACAAGGGAAACCTACACAATATGGTGCACTGAGGGTCCTGATACCTTTCTATCACAGCCAGCATTTAAATATTTTTAGAAGCTGCATTGGCTTTTCTGTGGGATCGGACCAGATGGGCTAGTCGTTGCTTCCCACAGGCATAAATCTCACCAGTTCACTGGTATATAATTGATAATCAATGCCGTTAATATGTGACGGTGTACCCCACCTCGTACCCTAAGTCTCCTGGGATAAGCTCCAGACCCCCCGCGACCCTGTACACAGGATAAAGTGGTATAGACGATAAGCGAGTGAGATTAGAAGCCAATCAGAGCTTCTTCTTCAATGAATAAAAGTAAAGGCAGATGGAGGAGAGAATTGTTCTGATGGAGTTTTCCGACAAGAGAGAAACGATCGGATCAGGTACGTACATGGCTAATATTCACCTTATCAAAAGGTTTACGCCACTTATTCTCATTGAAAACCCATTCCGATCTGGCCGTATCGGATCAGACTGGAATTGGAAGAACATTAGGGTCCTTGTACAGTAAATACACCTAGTCTTACCATCTATGAGTTGATTTAATATTCACCAACACTAACCGTGTCATGCTGTATGAGCGATACACATTTCCTCTCTCAAGCCTCTTTTCTCCCTTGTTTTGAAGATCATAAATCAAAACGAAGCTTCCAATGTTATTACAAAAAGGGATGATTAAATCTATCTGTCCTGAGAACATAGTTATAATAATTAAATAAACAAAGGAACAGCTTTCCATCTAACAGGAAAAGTGCTGAAACTTGCTGAGAAAAAGTGCTAAATAAGCAACTCTCTAGAGTAAAACATGTGAAATATTAGAATGAGCACGTTAATAACAACCTGAGATTTTCTTTAAAACTGAAACTACTTTCAGGAGTTATTAAAATTCAGCAAAGCATTTTACCAGCTTCTTTATTGTGTTCCTCTTTTTTTTGGGGCATTATCACTTGCTTTTCATTTCCATAGGTTTTCCTAATATTAATATCCGTATACATGTCTTATGCGCTCTGTATAGATACAGTGTCATTAGCTACCCTAAAGAAACTCACAAACAAAGCCCTGTTAACAATATAATAGATGGTAATACTGTATATTGTACTTTTTCTTCCTGTTCCTATTTGTTGGGCAGGGGAAGCTCTGGGGTTAAGGCATTGGAGTCGAGATCAGAAGGTCCCAGGTTCAAACCTCACCACAACCGAGGTGTCTGCCAAATACTGTAATGTAAATGTTCTTTCTGATTACAAAACAGCTGGAAAAACATCAGCACAGATTATGTACAAGTGAAATTAAATAATATCAAATGCACACAAATTATGAGTAGAAGACTGAAACAAAAAAACAGGGAAATGAAATACAAGCCATCTGCTACTATTGTCCATTCTACTCATGTCAGTGTGTGTGTGTGTGTGTGTGTGTGTAAGTGAGAGAGAAAGCTTTGGATTTATTAATTCCGGCTGTAAATGAACAGGGATTTAAAATGTCCATTATGATGAGTGTTTTTCCAGGACTAAAGAGCCCCTTCTCTAAAAAACATTTTGTACTTAACATGCTGTTAGCTGAGCTAGCGTTATCCAGAGATGCTACTAGTTTGCTAAGATGTCCTTAACTTCCCTAATTAGTTGTAACGATGTTCAGTACTTCACGGTGCAGGTCCTGAATACAGAACAGTCAGAGGAAAAAGAAGAAAGAAGAAGAGAGTAAAGGCCACCGCTATGTTTGGCTCTCTTTCAGGTAAATGCCAGATTTTCATCTGTAGTCAGGAAACTAATGCCTAAAACATGGGCGCTAAACACTGACAGAGATTTATCATTATACTGATGGCACCCAGGCCATTCATGTGATTAGCCACCGACAGCTATACAGACCGGCCTGCTAGCCGCTCCCACATGCTCTTCTACATAACTATTCGATTGTAATTATGGGGTAGTAAGAAATCCGAAATCTTAACCAGGTGAGATAAAACAAAGTGCTGACCAAAAAAAAAAAAAAAAGAAAGAAAAATGCATCAGAAGGCTCACCAGCCACTTTTACATGGACAATATTTCTTCAATCCAAATTGAAATCGTTCTGATTAGAGATTCCACTATAACTGTTTACATCTGAGAAGATGTGCGTTTACATGCACGAAGCATTTAATCTGAATTTAACTACAGGCTCGGTGGTTCTGCTCGCAGTGATGCATTCAGTCTGTTCAAAATATAACAGAAAACAAAGAAGAAAAAAACTTTCATACACTTTCGACTTTAGATTTTATGCTTGGGTAAAAGTTCCCGCCTTCTGCGTTAGAATTGTTCAGTCTCATCTATGATTGGTTTAAAGTATGGCTGGGACTCGATTTAAAAAAATAATCTATTTTAATTAGAGGCTTTGTAATTAAATAATCAAAATTAATCGCATTTTAATCGCATATAAATATTTGGCCTGAGAACAGTGAGAAGTAAGTTTTTTCATATGGATTTTTAGTATACCATTGAATAATGACTGAATACATAAGCTTAAGCAACAAAATATTGTTTATTTTTGTTCAACCAAGTCCAACAGACCAGTGCAATATTGCCATTAAGTGTAGCAATAGAATATTTAGAAATATAGTAGCCTACATTTCAGAAATCCAGGTACCCTATAGGTAGGTAAACTTGTGTAAAACACAATACTTTCAAGTACATTCAGAACTTTGGAAACCCTGACTATTAAACCCTGACGCTTCCATCCATTAGTTTTCTCATCCACAGGGCCAACCAAAGCGGTCTCACCAGCTTCTTTGTCCATGTTCACTGTTGTTTGTTTTTGTCTGAACGCTAGTTGGTGCTCCAGTATAATCGGTCCGCCGAAACTCATCCAGTGAGAAACGTTCCGCGGTGCAAAAATAAGTGCGATTAAAATGCGTAAAAAGAAATTTACGCATTATTTTTGTGTAATTAATTAATCTAAATTAACACGTTAAAGTCCCAGCTCTAGTTTAAAGCTTAATTATGTGTAAAAGAGCTTCATCCAGAATTCTTCATCCAGAAATCCAGTTGATGAAAGTCTGAAGTAAAGTAAAGAGTTTACTGCTCAGGAATAGATGCAAACTTTCCCTTCTGGACAATCGACATGTCAATTATTGTCCCCCAAAAATGGTGCAAACATGCAGAATTGATAGATCTATTCGAATCAATATATTTGTATTATTTCAAGTGTTCACCTTGTTAACGGATTGGCAAAGTTTAACACCACACCTCTCATTTCGATGTTTACATAATGCATTTCTATTCTTATTAGGCTAATATTCCCGTTATTAGTGGAATATTTAGGTCTGTGTAAAAGCACCTAGTGTTGAAAAAGTGCATACATTAAAAGGAAAGACTCTGATATCTTGATTATTTACTGTAAAGTATGATGCTTTGCTTAGAGACAGATCATTTAATTAATCAGATCAGTGGAGCAAACTCAAAAAGGAAAGTCAGACGTTTGACGATTGGAATGAAGTGATTCAGAAATAAATAGATAATAATAATAATAAACAAATTTTGAATCGATCATAAAAATCCATTTTGATTATTTTGCCACATGTTGAGATTTTATTCGTAATTTAAACCGAAATATATAACTGTCAAATGTACCATCTTGTAGTCAATCCTTTTTATCTCGGGTAACAACAAACAATGGCACAAATGATCTCATTAAGAGGATGTTTACCAATATTTATCGATCACTTTAAACGTATTTAAGTTCATTCATTCATTCATTCATTCATCTTCTATACCGCTTAATCCTGTGTTCAGGGTCGCGGGGGACCTGGAGCCTATCCCAGGAGACTTCGGGCACTAGGCGGGGTACACCCTGGACAGGGTGACAATCCATCGCAGGGCACACACACATACACACACTCACACACCCAATCACACACCACGGGCAATTTAGGAATGCCAATTAGCCTAACCTGCATGTCTTTGGACTGTGGGAGGAAACCGGAGTACCCGGAGGAAACCCACCAAGCACGGGGAGAACATGCAAACTCCATGCACACAGAGACGGGAATCAAGCCTGGCCGGGGAATCGAACCCAGACCACTACACCACCGCGCCGCCATCGTATTTAAGTTAAATTATTCTAAACGCGATTAATTGTGCAGCACTAATATGATAGTATGCAGGTGTCAAGTTTACACACCTACAACTAATCGTCTACAGACATGGGTAAGATGCATAGTTTCACATCACACTGAAGATAAAGAAAGAGATGAAGCGAGAAGCCTGTGGTCAGTAGAAAAGAGTTGCAGGACAGCCTGAAAGGAGCAGGGACGTGAAGGAGCTCGCGCGGATTAGCTAAACTCCTGATTCGCGATATGCATATCTATCAGAGATGAGGCAAAAACCTAATTACCTCAACAAAATGGTAATGTTGTTCATTCCGAATTTACAACCTTACTGGGGTAGCGACCACATTTACTTATTCATTTGTAAGGTCACATTTATTTTGCAGTGCAGTCTGACTAATGTTTGTACATTAACTCTGAGCTTTTAATGTTCTTTAATCCAGAATAATTAAGATTTGCTGACAGACGGGAGCTTGAGTTTCCCACAGCTGAACAATGAAGAGCATTGAACATGCCTCAAATTCTGCTCTGAGCTTAATCCGTGAGGTCACGGCAACCTGAATACTGTTAGCTAACACGAGCACAAAGCCGCATCAGACCAGGGTTTTTTCTTATTATTTTATAATTTTTTTTCGATTAGTGTGTGTGTGTGTGTCTAGAGACAGCCCAAAATATCTATCTGATCCAATCTCGATGTGAAAATGTCAAGTTCATTATGTTCATTTCAATAGAGGCAACAATAGCTTAGTTAGAAGTGAGAAATGCCATTACTGAGCGTCGTGACATTTCCAGCATTCGTAGACGGGAGGTTTTGAGGTTTTCGCTCTGATGTGGAGATTAAACAAACACATTAACACACACCAGACCACTCCTGACACACACACACACACACACACACACACACACACACACACAAAGAGAAAAATTCCATAAGGTTTTATTCGTCATGGGTGAATCATTAATTTGTAAGAGATCCTAACAGGCACTGCTTATGCTTTGTTCCCTGGACACGTATCTCGGCTAAAAAGTGGTAGCTAACATGGAAAAGCTACAGCATCATGAATCTGAAAGAGATTGTGAGGTTATTTTTTTTTTTTACCTTTGTTGAACCAGTTTGTCCACCAGACGACTACAAATCAAACAACATGAACTAATTACTGTATAATAATTAAATAGTTGTGCACATTTACAGCACTTGTCAGAAACTCTTGTCCAGAGCGACTTACATTTATCTTATTACACATATGAGAGATTGAGGGTTAAGGGCCTCGCTTAAGGGCCCAACAGTGGCGACTAGGTGTTTCTAGGATCTTGAACCTTAGACCTTCTGATCAGTAGCCCAACTCCCGACCCAATGAGCAAAAAAAGCTTAACACATTGTACAAGACATGACATTTTGAATTTTGTTCTTCTCTGTGTTATCTGTCACCTTACAAACCAACTATGACCTGCTGTGTTGGAGACTGTTGTAAATACGCAAGTGTAGGCAGCAACAACAGCTGTGTTCCATTCCGGAGTGTACTTCACAGGGTGCTCCCTACTCCCTGCTCCGTTTTCAGGGAATATCGATGAAGGGAACTTCCCTTGACAACTCCACGATTCGGAAAACCGTGCAACGTCACTAGCGCTGTCCTCACTTCCTTAGTGCGTTACCATGGTAACATAAGCACCTCGGATGCCTGTCGCTGCTGCTGTGGAAATTTCACACTACGGACATTAAATATTGACTATTTATTGAAACAAAAACTGATTCCATTGTGAAACATATGCTATTAAAATGGCCATAACTTGTAAATAAATTATTTAATAATAATAATAATAATAATAATAATAATCACCATCATCATCATCATTGATTAAAGATGTACATAGACTTGTTTATTTTTCTACAGATTACTAGTCTATATAGCACTAAGGATTTCTTGATTAAATAAAATTGTTAATTATTGTGTCCAATTAATATGATGTCATCCTCAATAATCATGATAATAAATATATGAATCCTTTTTCAACCTCCTTTTTTTTTTTCCACACTAAAGTGAGAAACAATGATTATGGGAAAGATTTAATCCCCTTTTCCGGTGAAGTGAAGACCTGTTCTTAACTCGTTCCCTACATTTGTTCACTTGTTCCCTACACAAAGTTTTCTTGTTTTGTTAAAGTCGATTTAAAATGTTAGCATTTTTTCAGGTTGTAGGTTTTTAGGGTTGTTATCTACTCCCTACCACCACAAACAAACAATCAAGAGCCCAAACACAACATCTACTCGTCGCAGGTGCCCAGACTACCACTCTATTATTTCTAGATTGTTGTCACTCTTGTGTGCCTCATGTAGAGAAGCATTACCTTTCTCATCTATCAGACACATCAAAACATACACATGGCACTTTCTGGATAATTTAAGGTAGCACACGCCATGCTCTGTTTCATTTTCACACACTTGTGTTGATGGACTCTACTAAAACCAGACAGCATCTGAGTCACAAGATTTTAATGGTCCAGCTGTCTGGGCTTATGCTCAGTGGCGGCACGCAGACAGACGTTGTGTCAGCACATCATCAGACGCTGCGGATCACGGTGACGACGTCTGGGCTTTAGCGCGCGCGCGCTGGTGTTTTACTTGGCAGACGCCCAGATCAAGTAGCAGAAATAAGAAACAGCAAAGAGGAATCTCTGCTTCAATCCAAGTTCACTGACTTATGGAGCACTTCCAAGATCTTTTTTTATTTTCTTCTTCCCTTTCTAGCTCTTCCAGCTCTCAAAGCTGGAGTGTTCTGAATTGCCGCTTTCTAAAATAACGTAGACTCACAATGATGTACATCTACCACGTCTCCCGGACACAAATGTTAAAAGCAGCTGTGTGATGAGATTTGTTTAGAAGAAACAGGATCTGAAACATGTTTCTGTGTGTCCATGGCTACTAAGGACATAACGGTGGATTGTGTTTCCATAGCGACATGTGGAGCGCTGCCCGAGACATCTAGCTGAACAAAAGGAGAGAAGAGCAATTTGTCTTAAAGTGACTTCGATGAAATCTTTCATACACAACATCTCTTGGATTCAACATGGAGCGTGATTGATGCGATCAATTTATAACTGGAGATGCAAACAGCTTAATGATAAAAGTTGGCATTAAAAAAAAGAAAAAGAAAAGAAAACCTGTCTCACGGATTGATTCTGTGCACCTCATCGAAGTTTTATACTTAAATCAGAAATAAAAGTGGGCTTCTGTTTGTTCTCCTACAGTACCAGGCGAACGTTTGGACACGAGTTTGAAACTATACTGTAGATTTCAAAACTATAAAATAACACACGTGGCATTTGGATAATTAAGTAACAACAACAAAAGTCAGTTCTGGAACGGTGCCTTTAAGAACAGTATTGTGTCAAGTGCATCTGTAAAACCCATCAAGCACCATGATGAAACTGGCTCTCGTGAAGACCTTCCCAGGAAAGCAAGACCAAAATCTACCTCTGCTGCAGAGGAGAAGATCATTTAGAGTCAGAAATCACCAATTAACCTCAAACAGCACCTCTGATTAGAGGCGTGATGAAGGATTTACAGAGCAGAAGTAGCAGATATACATCTCAATATCAACTGCTCAAAGGAGATTATTGTACTGTATATTTTGGTGAAGAAAGAAATAACAAGCAGGATCATGGAACTAGAAGGTGTGTGTTTAAATTTTGACTTAGATAGTGTATATAAAAATGGACATTACCTATATGCACTATTTATACTAAAATATTCAAAGTTGCTTTAAAAAAAACCTCTAGTGATTTTATCTGGAATCCAATTAAAATTTTCTCACATTCTCAAATGATTTTCTCTTTTCGATTAAATCAGTCGCAGATCAGTTACATGGACAATTCTCCAGCACGTCACGGACGTCAGTCCTGCTTAAGGATGAATACATTATTATGAACAACAGATCATGTGTTCTAAGCATATGAAAATGAGGCAAGTCAGTGTCTATAAAGGATGAATGGTGGGATATCGAAGCGCGTCCGAAATGACATTAAGAAACATGAACCAAAAGAGTCGAGTCAAGACATGGAAGATTGAGACAACTTTCAGATAAAAAGGCAAAGAAACACAAAGCGAAATTCCCATGAACCAGCAAGAAGCTTCATCTGACAGAGGAGCAGTGACTAGAGCAGCGCAGTTTATTGATCAATAAACATCAGTACAGTGGGACCTCGGCATACGAACGCCACGATTTAAGAATTTTTTGCTTTAAGAACTCAAATTTTGCAAGAGCATTGCCACGCTGCGCAGACCGAGCCGAACGCCGGCTAAGTGGCGTGTACGTCCGTCAGCCGTTCAAATCTCGTGTGCGTCAGTGGAAAGCCAAGTGAAGCGAGTTGTTTTTTCTGTCTTTTTTTTTTTGCATTTAGTGCAAGATTTAGTGAAGATGAAGCTCCATGGGTCGCAAGAATGTTAGCAAGGACGGTAGCAACAAGAAAAGAGAGACACTTTTAGTTTTGTTTTTAAAGCAGCTGGTGCCAAGCGGAATCATAAATTAAAGTTAAGTGAGATTTAATATCTATTTATGTCTATATATTTTACATTATTTTATTTACATGTACCTTTCTAAACCGTTTTATATGCAAACATGTGATAATATTGTTAGAAACTGGTAATATTGGTAATATTTTTGGGAACAGATTAAATCCACTCACATTATGTTCTATAGGAAAATGTGTTTTATTAATATGAAATTTCGGGTTAAGAACTCGCCTCCGGAATGCCGTAGTACCATGGAATTAAAATCACGTTCTTGCAAGAACATAATCTTGATCTGAATGGGAGATTAATCAGAACGAAACTTGCCTCTAACCTTATTAAAAATAAATCAATGTCTGAAACATCTAGAGGCGTCAGACCTCTTGGAAACGACCGTTGTGGACCGAACAAAGTAACAATGGAAATCTCTGGCAAAAACGGAACAGCTTTGGAGGAAAGCGAACCCCACGCCAGCGGCTAAGCATGGGGGTGGATCCATCATGCTTTCAGGCTGCGTGACAGCACAAGTGCCACAGCGCACTGGTAAATGGATTAATGTAAAATAAATGAAAGGAAATATGACAATCCAGAACATGAAGCTGAAAATAGATAGAACGTACCTCAAAGAACCAGCACGAACAACGAATGCAAGCTCAAGACCCGAAAAACTGCAGGTAGATCTTACACTTCTGATTTAGTCCCACATTGCTGTTTCAGTAATCTCCACTCTTCTGGGAAGGGTTTTTATCAGATTCCAAGGATTTGGGCTCGTTCAGCTACAGTATAAGAGCATTAGTGGATCAGGAAGTGAGGTTGTTTGATGAGGTCTAGGTTCATTTCAAGGGTTTTCACTGGAATGGATGTGCAGGACACTCAAGAACTTCCACTCCGAACCCGAGAGAGCATGATTTTATACTGAAAGAGTTAACAGTGAAACAGTAATGCTACAAAGTACTGAACATCCTGTACATGTCTGTGCTTCCAATTTTGTGGCAACAGCTTGAAGAAGAACCATATTTTGTCAGGCGTCACACTTTTTGGTAACGTGTTGTCCAAGTCAAACTGCCACTTTTGGTTGTTGGTTTATTTCTCTATACAATCCCCTGCTACACTAGTGCACTTATCTCAGCGTTATCCCAGTCCTGACCTCGCTCCAAGCCGCTTCTCCACACGTTCGGGCCATTAAAGGAGTTCCTGGGAGGCCAGCGTTTCAGAACTGAAGCAGGCAGTGCGACCGTAGCTCTGGTGTTCTGAGAAAACCTTCTAGCTTGATGGTATAACCAGCACTAGTGAAACACTGGGATAAGTGCATTAGTGTAGGGGTAGTGTAGTAGTGTATGAGTGTCGGGGATTATATACAGTTTGGAAAGAAAGGGAATGTTTACATCGGTTGTACAGTGCTGCTGTTCGCTGACTCTCCTGTAAGACTTTCTCAACCTTTGTTTTCACATTCCAGGTCTCAGAGTGATCTGCACCACTTAATCTGGTTCGCGAGTCGCACACCCACACACCAACCGCAGTAACCCTGGAAAGTTCTTTTATTTATTTATTGTTTTTTCTTTTTTTTTAAAGACCAGAGCATTTTCGGTGATGTGAGATCTTTTCGCTTTAGTATAAAAGGCTCTTCAAAGTCGAAATGTACTTGTGCCTCCAGACAGAAAAGCCCTGTGTCTCCATTTCGTTTTCAAATAGTATAAAGGCATCACTTGCTCAGTGCTTTGATTAATTTCTTTTTTTACTTTTTCCCCTACTTAATTGTTCTTTGAAGTCGTCCATTTTTTACTATAGACTTGACCGTCTGCACAACTAGAGCGCATAAACCGGCTTTCATCTTTATATCCTTACAAAACCTCATACTTTTTTGGTCTTTGTGCAATTTTCAATCGCAGAGTCTCTCTGAATAACAGCGTATGGCGAATGATAAACATTAAACAAAAATTAGTATTGATTATCTTATTACGGTTTCTCCCCCTCCATAGTTGCCTTCAACCCTCATCGTTTAGGATTCGACGTGCAGAAATGATAAATGACCTTGTCGGAATCAGGAATGCTGTTGAAAACTGAAATTAAAGTTCAGCGCAAAACCTGTCATACGGTAGAATTCATTCGTCTTCATTAAGTTCTTTATCCTGGTCATGATCACAGCGGAGCTGGAGTACAGCCGAGAAGAAAAAAAAACTGGATGAGAGATATTGAATGGGATCAAGAAGGCCACCTGGTATTTAACTCTCCTGATATACGTAAGTACAGTACTAGTACCCTTGGAGTCAATCCTGAACATATCAAGTGAAAAAATATACAGTAGATGCTGGATAGACACGAGTACAGTTAGAATGATATATTTAGAATTAAATTCTATAACAGTAATGTAAATTGTCTGATTCGTATAGCATGCCAGATATATCTCTTAGTAATAATAATTTTTTTTCTTGCACATCTTCTGCTCCTCACTCGGTAATGCTCCACATGTCCGTAAAGACGTAGAAGAAGCGATATGCTTGCAAGATGCGAGTATTCGTGGAAGATGGAGGTTTTAAAAATACTGTGCAAAGGTCCGGTGGTGTAGTGGTTAGCACTGTCGCCTTGCACCTCCAGGGTCTTGGGTTCGATTCCCCGGCCAGGCTCGATTCCCGTCTCTGTGTGCATGGAGTTTGCATGTTCTCCCCGTGCTTGGTGGGTTTCCTCCGGGTACTCCGGTTTCCTCCCACAGTCCAAAGATATGCAGGTTAGGCTAATTGGCGTTCCTAAATTGCCCGTAGTGTGTGATTGGGTGTGTGAGTGTGTGTATGTGTGTGTGCCCTGCGATGGATTGGCACCCTGTCCAGGGTGTACCCCGCCTAGTGCCCGAAGTCTCCTGGGATAGGCTCCAGGTCCCCGCGACCCTGAACACAGGATTAAGCGGTATAGAAGATGAATGAATGAATGAATGTGCAAAGGTCTTAAAACACACCTCATTTGTTCATATTTAACCTCCAAAGAGCCACACTTATTTTATTTGTAGTGTTGAGAAAAAAAGCTCTCGTTTTTCAGAGGCGATTCAGAGGAATGTTTTTTGTTTGTTAAGCCACACAGTGAACTATGAATCATTCAAGCATGAATTAGATATTTTTGTAACACACAGACCGGTGAGAAACAGGTGCAGATGTTGACAGATGATCAGGAGGGTGATTAGTAAACTGGTGACGCTGAATGCTGAGTGGTTGGAACAGACGAGAGGGGAAATGAGGCCGCTGCTGAGGTTGTTACTGTACATAAACAACACATTTTTTTAAATGCCCTCTTTAGGCACTTCCCAGTAAATTTGGTCCTATTTCTTTATTTTTAATCTAAATAATCTAATGAAATCAAGAATGTCACACGGTGCTGTATTTTAAAGGAATTCATCAATTTCAGACCATGTCTTGTCTGTAGATTTATCTAAATAAATAAAGTCAGTTTCAGAATCGAAAACTAATCATCTCGTTCAACAAAAGATTAATTCATTTGCATAAACTTCACTAATGTTTACATGTAATGCAGAAATCACATCTGGATCACTAAGAACCAGCTGCACAAACACGATGTTCTACATTAGAAACCTTAAAGCATCAGAAGATGATGATTTGATTAGAATAATGATTATTAGTCTGCATTGATGCACTCGCTTTACTTTTCCCTCAGGTTACGTAATGAAGCATTTGTTGACTCTGTCTAATTATTAGTATTAACGGTATTAGTATTATTAATAATATTAGTGCTTAAGTATGAAGCATTAAGGTTAATTTAACGTAAGATCATGACACAGGTCAGTCTGTCCTCTTTGGCACGTTAGTTACCCAGTGCAGAGATCATATTTCTCCAAGTTTAGCTTCCCACCTATGACTCCTCTTTCATTTAATAACCCAGAACAAAGCCGTATTTGTCTCTAATAAACTTAATAAACAAGGTTCCTTTGATAACGAAGCTTTAAACTCTCCCAATCTGCACTTTGTTGCAATGTTGTAGGAGAATAAATATTATTTAATTTTACCTGCATTTAATCTAGCTGCATTTACTACAACATAAATACAAGTGAAAATAAACCAGAGGAGAACTTACAGTATAATATAAAATATTGCGTTTCCCCTCCCGCCTTCCTGCCTTTCTTCAGTCGAGTTTCCTTCAGCGATGTCAGAGCGGTATTGCTTTTTTATTTACTTCTTGTGTGTACGTGGGTGGATGTTTCCTTATCCTTTGCCAATTTTTTTGTTTGCTTACAGAAGAATTACTGGGTTTTGAAGAAGGAAATCTTGTGTGTGTGTGTGTTCAGAACAAGGTCTCACACATTCTCTACTTATGGAAAATGTCAGCGGATTAGGGGTCAAATGTAGAACTAAGCATTGCCTCAAAACAACTGGCATTTTAATACAAGTACAATAACTTGAAGTTAATAATAGCAGTGTTTGCATGATTCATTTGAACTCCTTGGAGCAATGCCTTCCAGTGGAACCTTTAGAAACTCTGTGACTCGTGAGATGATGCGTCAGGGAAATGTGAAGTAACCACCATCTCTGCTACACGGGCATTACAAGCCATAATGCACAACTCACTATGACTCTTCCAGGCTGTGTTCGTAAGCAAGTCGTACCCGGCGCTGTACGCTCACCTCCGCTCGCTCTGTATATATATAAATAAATTATTCACATACTTTTACCTCTTCGTAAACAGTCATTGAGAAAGGCTCACTACTCTGAGAAGCGTTATACCTAATCTTTCCACCTGCAGCTGTTTCGCTCTATAATAAATCATAAATCTCTGCCAGGCCTGGGATGTGTTGACATTCTTACTATATATACAGTATATCCTTCTATATTGCCCACATCGGTTTTTTTTTTTAAGTTACATGTTGTTGTTCATCTCAGATTGTATTTGGTAAAAGTAAGATCCACTACAAACACATGTATTTCTTTTAAATATATTTTTATATAAAAACACATTAACTCGTTAAGGTTACCATTATGGCATAATATATTATATAACTATATAATTATATATAACTAAGGAAGTTATTAGCCACTTTTTTCTTTGCCATAAATTTAAGGACTTGCCACGACTGAAACATTTGAGATATCAAAAATCCCTTCGCACTTTTGCATCCTCAACGTCTTGAGATCATAGGGGACGGGTTTAGTGCCGGAGTACATCAAAATCCATTGCCTGTGTTTTGCGAACAACAGTAACTTCAACAAGTGCACAAACTTTTGAACGCGACTATATATCTGACCCTATACTGCATATACTGTATATATACCAGGGCAGCTCTGACATGACCCCCTCTGGTGGTGCTTGTGCTGTGTTGTCTAGCACAAGGACATGGGCAGGGGATCCTTTGGGAGTTGTGGGTTGTATGGTGGGACCTCCATGGTTCAGACCAGCACATCACATGGGTTCTCGATGGGATTGGTATCAGGGGAGTTTGGAAGTTGGGTCAGTGGTATCGGGGTCTTTGCATGCTAGGCCCCATGCATGGTGGGTTGTGGCATACAGGGTGTTCTGGTGCTTTTCTATCGCGGCCAGCATTGACTTTTTTTTCACAATTTGTGCTACATCGGGGCCGGGGCATTCCCGGCCAGGCTCAAGTCCCGTCTCTGTGTGCATGGAGCTTGCATGCTCTCCCTGTGCTTGGTGGGTTTCCTCTGGGTTTTCCAGTTTCCTCCCCTGCAGATCAGGCTATTTGGCATTCCCAAATTGCCCGTAGTGTGTGAGTGAGTGAGTATATTTGTGTGTTCCCTGTGATGTATTAGCGCACCGTCCAGGGTGTACCCTGCCTCGTGCCCTAATCCTCCTGGGATAGGCTCCAGACCCCTGCGACCCTGAATACAGGATAAAGCGGTATAGACGATGAGTGAGTGAGTGAGTGAGTGAGTGAGTGAGTGAGTGAGAGCTGCATCGGATTTTCTATGGGATTGGACCAGGCACTTGCCTTTGTTCCCTGCAGACATGGGTGTGCCTTTAGTACTGGTATCTGTGTTACATATGATCCAGTTCACTCTCTAATTTCTACATTACGATGTTGTTTAACGCTCTCCCAAAACTCGAGTTTCATTTAGGATTAATAAAGATCACTTGTATCAACAACAACAAAAATAATCACCAAACTGTGCTGGACACTTGGCCTTCGGTTCAGGATTTGAACAGAACTCCTCCTGCCTCACTGCAGAGTCCTCTAATGTGTGTAATATAATGATATGCTCCATTATTCTCCATCAGAATGAATAATGTATTACACATTTTTTTCCTCATCAGTTCTGTGTTACTAATTTAAGTACGGATCGCAGGCAGCAGCATTGCATAACCGTTTCAGACAGAGAGTTACAGCCTTCGAACGTTCAGGGTTTAGCTCATATTAAACAACTTGCATATTATCAATTCGAATTAATATACTTTAAATGAAATGATAACGCTTTCTTTTTGTTTACTTTTTAATATGATCATGAAGGTTGAGTAAGAAAAGAACTGCTTTGTTTTCATATCAGCAAAACTCATACAATCATAATCATAATATTTCGCTTTAAAACGTAAAGCACCTTATGTTGCTGTCTTACAACGGCTTGTCATTTATATTTTTTTAAGAGGATTATCAGCGAGTACAGCTTTCCCAGATTAAAAATGTCACAAGTAACCGGTCTACCACCCAGAACGCAATCCGTCCGCTGTGTAGCTTCGACAGTCTAACATTTACAAGAAGCTGCAGAACCGATGACATTTCGTTTCACAGCTCGGAGTTTTATTAACTCTGGTCACTAATTCTCACTCGTGGTTGGTTTTTGAAGCTGAAGGATTTTACCAGAATTGAAAAAGCTGTTTTCTCTTCAGTTAAGCTTTCTTGCTGTGTCATGTGTATGTGTGTGTGTGTGTGTGTGTGTGTGTGTGTGTGTGTGTGTGTGTCTATATATCTGTTGAGAAAGAGCTACAGGAAGGCAATATTAAACAGTCCTTGAGATGGAGCAGACGTAGACAACGGGGATCGGTGGAAACCCCAGGAGGAGGACAGAATCAGAATGAGAAGCAGATTCTCGTTCTTCCCGTCTCTCAGTCAAACACCCTCTGTGAGAAGGCTGTATCGGATATGCAGGGGTGAGGGATCAGGTTGAGGAAGGAGGTCCCGCTTTGAAACAGAACAGACAGAAGCTCTGTAGAGACGGAGCGATGGGAACCGGCGTGAGATGAACGTGTTCGAGGAGAGCCTCTTCAAGACACTAGGTTAAAGATCTGAGCTGTAGTCTGGCACGGAGTTCATAAATGTATGATGTTTGATTGTCCTACCGTATGACAAAAATGTGCAATAAATCAGTATTTTATTTCACTACTTAATGTCATTTTACGTGTTTATGGCTCAGCTGACGTCACTGATTCGGAAACTGAAAGTGTCCACTGCAGCACAGCACGGAAACGCTTAACAGCTTAACACTAATAAACAGCGTGTCCAGAGCACTGCCTGGGCACTGAATGCTCACCAAGGGACAGGTCATCTGGTCCAATCCCACAAAAAGGCCAACGCAGCACAAACTGCTAAACAAAGTCAGCGCTGGATATAAAAGTAAGGCTGAAGAGAGAGGCCAAGAACACCAACTTTCTCTTCAAACCAATCCCGCAAACTCACCGTACTCAAAGGATCCACTGTCAACGTCCTGGACACCCAGTTGCAGAGCCACATCAGAGGGTCGGAGCTGGGACGGGAACCCAAAACTAGGTGGTTGTAATGTTAATGGTTTTTATCTTATGGATGTTTGGTATATATGCATAATATAGAGAGTCTGCATCAACAACTCTACAAATGTATTATGTCTATTACATGTATTATGTATTATTACTATCATGTATTTGTTATTTTTTCATGTGACCTCTCATGTTTCGTTTTATTGTCTATATGCATTTACTAAGTATGTTTTATTCCAGTTCAGTAATGCAGTATAGAGACATGTGGTCATCGCTTACTAGTCAATACGGAAAGATCTCGGCATCTCGTGTGTGCACGTTCATTAAAATGTGCCAATATACTGTATCGTAGCATCTCGGGTGCTTGATGTAGCAAGACGTGGCCTCGATTTATTCCTGTGGGTTGAACCGAGCTTGAAGCAGGCTTTCTTCGAGGCAGAAGCCTTTTCCGGGCACATACTATAACTCACGATGTACTGCGGTTTACTGTATATTCCAACAAGGCAGAACGAACAGTAAACTCCAAGAGTGTGAGAGGAGAGATGCAAACATGTGCATGTGTCATGTAACGCAACTTTAAACTTTATTGATTTAATTTCAATCTTATTTACCTGCGAAGAACACAAAATAAATAAATAAATTGGGGATTCGTTCTTGGCGGCAGGCGGCAGTGGGGTTTCAGGAAATAACATGCAAGTCTGTTTCAACTCATGCAAAGTGATGATGTTAATGAGCCATGAAAAACAAGAAGAAAAGAAAAGACTTTTTTCCCACCGAGGTTTTGTGCAGTTGACTGTGGAATTGCCTTCAAGTCTGAAATATTTTCAGACGCAACAAACTATTTGGTTAAAAACAAATCTTTGCCGTCTGCCAGCGCTGTTATTTTTTGTCACCCGACTTGTCGACGAGTTTATGCCACCCCTAACCCTATCACGTTACACATTCACTTTCAGCTGGTTGGAGGGTATTGATGCAATATCACGCCAGAGAGAGTGCTGTTGTACTGAATATCAGTCTGGCTGTGATGCGGTCGTAGGCATGAGGCGCAGCTGAAGAGCTGATATTCAGTATTGCTTTTATGTAACAGTTCTACACACTGCATTTATTATCGACATATTATAATGTGTTTGTTTTTTTGCTCCTTCAATACATATCCTTCCATGCCTGGTGGAATTAGTGTTATGACCGACAGTAAAGGTGAAAGCAGTGTCAAATTCTTACCGCTACTACAGTATGTAGGCAAAAGATGAGGAGAATAAACCATGGAGGTGGTGGACAGTCCTGACAAACTTGATTTACTTTATATTTCCACTTATTCTGCTAACTTGCAGGATTAAACGCGTAATAATTAGGCAGCTAGCAGCTAGTGTGCTATATAGGGTGTATAATCCTAACCCTTGATCAGGGGTTCCGGATTCAGCCTTGTGTTAGAAGCTTCAGAACAACGTAGAAGCAATTACTAATGAGACAGAGTGTTGTTTAAGATGATGTAATGTTCTCAGATGTGTTTTCTTGCTGAAAGACCTTCTGTGACTGGTTTTGTCTGCGGGTTTTGTCCGGCAGCTGCTCTCTTCTCTTTCCGTGCTGACCTACTACTACTTTCACCCACGCTCCGTCTGACTATTATTGTAATTAACGATTGTTAAAATATCTGTGACTCTGTGAGTGATACATATAGTTAAACGACAAACACTCGTATTGTGAAACGCATTTTCTCCTAGGAAATAATGTAAAGTCAGATGATCTGTTCCAGCCATCCAAAAAATATTACCAATTTACCATGTAAAGTAAATAAAATATTAAATAAATAGATATTACATTTCACTTAACCCCTAATTTATGATTCTTCTTGGCACCGACTGCTTTAAAAAGGAAACTAAAAGCGCCTCCCTTTTCTTCTTGCTATCGTCCTTGCCAACATTCTTGGGACTCTATGATGTTCTGTTTTATCTAAATCCTGCGCAAAATGCAAAAAACTCACAAAAAAAAAAGTAAACTTTCTTCCCCTAGCTTTTCACTGACGCAAACAAGTTTTGAACAGCTCCCAGACATACACGCAACTTCAGGTGGGTTCATGTCGAGACAAATTGTTTGCAAAATTTCAGTCCTTAAGATGAAAATTCTAACGCCGAGGTGTTCGTATGCCGAGGTCTCAACCAATCGGATTACTCGGTCGGAACTGTTGTATAATTTCTCTTTCAACACAGTGAATCTGTTCCACCTTGATTCAGATTCCTCTCCACATGCGAGTTCTTCCTTGCAACTCCCACATCTGTTTTTCTGATTTCCTACAGCTACATCTGGATTTCTGTCTGCTGATTAATCACAACACCTATTATTACATATCCAAATAAAGCAAACATGCATTGCTTGCTATTTAGTTTTATTCATACTACTGTTAATTGCAACTCTCACTACTTTTTGTTTTTGTTTTAGTACACTTACACTAATCATGACTTCCTCATGCAGCCGGTTCAGGACTGATCACTAAGTGTTACAGGCATTTAAGGCTTCAGAGCAAACTTTATTATTTGTTTTTATGTCCAGTGTTTCGCTGCGAAAAATCTAAACACCACCTGCATCGTTCCGATAACAGGCACACAACAGTTCCTTTTATTTTCGCAGCTGTAATTCACGTTATTATTACAGAGCCACGCCGTGTGCAGCAGAGACGCCCCTCAGCTCTCTCACCCTCATCTACTCGTCCTACTCAGCAGGAAGAGTGGGAAGATAAACATTCCTGTGTCAGGACAGCAGATACACGAGCTGGAATTACATTAGCCACACAAACACACACACACCCGCCCTGAATCATGGGAGAAGGTGGAGAACACTGCAGTTCACATGTGCACTAAACAACAGCATGAGGTACTGAAAACAACAAGCGGTGTTTAATTCAAACCGGGATTAATGATGAATTTTTTTTACGAATGAAGGCGTAAAACCGGATGACGATAAATGATGATCCCAGACCCACTGCAGTCGAACATTCAGTGAGTGGAATGCCTGATCCGTGAAAATCGATGTCGCCAACTTGTGGAAGAGACGCGCCTGTCTGAGGGAACTGTACACACAATCATTCACCAACACCACTTGCACACTACAGGAACTCGGCTTACACACCCCCAGTACAGTCCTGACCTCACTCCAAGCCATTTTCACATGTTTGGGCTGTTAAAGGAGTTCCTGGGAGGCCAGGATTTGAGACGTGAAGCAGGCAGTCCGATAATGGTTCTGGCATACTGAGAAAACTTTCTAAGCACTTATGAAACGCTGGGATACGTGCATTAGTGTAGAAATGGGATTATATATAAAGAAATAAAGCCAGTTTTTACTCTCGTGTTCTGTTATTGTGCACAATGGAAAGTCCTGGTTTGACTTGAACAGCCCTTGTATTTATTGTGATATTTCTAAATGGAAAATTGTCAGATGAAAAAAGATAAATCGGTATTGCTTTGCCCTCACAAAAACCCTCCAAGGCAGAGGTATTGTAAAGCACTTCACACTGGGTTTGTGAACATTATCGACAACCCTGATGCCGCAGCGTCACACTGTGCAGGCCTACTGCGTCTTTGTGTGCGCTATGAAAGGGTTATCATGACAACCAAAACAAAGTGCTTACTTTCTGGTCTAATTCTGTACTTAATAACAAATGTAATCTTGCTTTATTTTTACGCCACTGTGCTGTTTCGCCGGATCCTGATGATCGCTGAACAGATTCTGAGTCGCTCAGGTGGTTTAAACCGCACAGGTTTCCGGTATTTTAAATATTATAAACTGTTATTTGAAACTAGAGATGTTACGATACCATTTTTCCCCTCCCGATACCGATTCCGATACTTGGGCTCAGGCAGAATGGAGTAATTGCACAAATAGACTGAGACAGCTTATAATTTCTTTTTTAAGTAAAATACTATTAGCCCTGTGTAACGGGTTCGACCCTAAGTGCACGGGCGACACCATGAAACACGGACACGAGGCGAGGTCTTACAGGAAAAAGGGTAATTTATTTAGAAAAGTGGGGAAGGAAAGAGTTAAAGGCTCTCTGCGTCCTTTTCCACTTCGGCGGCAGGGATGCGAAGGCGGGCTCTACGCGGAAGTGAAGGTGCTGCTGGAGCTCGCGCAGCTCGTTCACGCGCTCCTCTCGCGGAGATCAAAGGCGCCCCCCATTTTAAAGTCTCTGGGGCGCATCACATCGCCCCGCTCTTGTGCCACCGTCTCTCATAAAATCCACCGCGTCGCAAAGTCCAGCTTCCCAACAGTCAGACCCCGAGCTACACTCCCCGCTGTGTTTTATAGCGCCGGGATCATTAGCGCCGATAGCTCATGGGCCATAGCCTGATTCTGTTGCTCTGCTCCTTCACATACCTAAAGAGGGGGGAGGCCGCCTAACTAGTGAGCGAGGAGCGATATCAATTTGGACGCACGCCCATCACAGGCGCACGCTGTGACGCTCTAAGTAAGCTAAGCTAGCAAAGCTAGCGGGCATAAATAGGTTATGTTTAGGAAAATAGTATCGGATCGGTACGTGGACTCAAATACTCGCCGATTCCGATGCCAGATTTTTTTGTGGTATCGGTAGCATTTCCGATACCAGTATCAGAATCTGAACAACCCTACTTGAAACATTCATAATTACAATATTATCGATCATTGTACGGTTCTCACATGTCAATGATTCCGAAACATTTAACAATAGAGGGAATTGATTCAGAATTGATTCACAAGTTTGAAATTATTTAGATTACAAATGTTAAACATTAAAATTGTTTACACTTTCTGCACAAACGCACTGCTTTTTTTTTAACATGATTAATGTTTCTTCTTCTTTTGAGTTATTTGTCAGTTAGTGCTTTACCGCAACCTACTGGTCTGGAGTGTGGTGTTTTGTACACGACATGAAATGTGATAAACAGTAGTTTATCTATGAAATGACATTTATGGAATTAAGTCATTAAATAAGAACATCGATAACAACCGTCAGTTATTATCTGTAGACATGAAGGTGAGCTGTTCTGGAAGAGTTCTTGCAAGGACAGTATTGTTAAGTGTATTTGCAAAACCCACTAATCACCATAATGAAACTGTCTCTAATGAAGACCTTCACAGGAAAACAAGACTAAAACCTACCTCTGCTGCAGAGGAGATGTTCATTTAGAGTCACCAGCCTCAGAAATCACCAATTAACAAACAGCACCCCAGATTAGAGACTTTAAAAATGCTTTACAGAGCAGAAGCAGAGACAAATCTCAACAGCTGTTAAAATCTGCCAAAATTCCGGACCGCCAGATCCACGGCCAACATCACGCGCGGTTGCTGGGTGACACCACCGTATACGGACCCCCTAGACTCTGTACTTGCCATGTGGACATTAGTTCCACACCCGGTATGAGAGCGGATCTATGTCGCTACGATACAGAAGTTCAAAAAAGACAAGTTTTTTTAGTTGAAAAAGCAAAAAAGTTAATGTTAAAAAAGAGAACTTTGTGCTGAACACTGTGTTGATTACTATGAAAATAAATTTAATATAAAGTATATATATTTATACATTATTTATTTATGGATTGATGGATTTATTTATGGATTGAAGACCCATCTGCACGATGCAGCGTCACTTCTGAACAGGAAGAGTCTTCCGGAAAGTTCCCATAACCAATCCCACGGTCTGTTGCCACACCCCTAACCCTGCACTGGGCTCAGATACAACACACTGAACTTCCCGGCGCTGAACGTTCCTTCTCAGGAAAAGCCATGGAGTTATAAAGTGACTAACTATTTGTGTACTTTAGTGTTTTTTTAAGACTTAAAGAAATATAGCTGCTTTGATACACATCAAAAGCTAAATATTAGCACTATTAAATGGAATCACGACGCCCAAAAATGGTATTGAACTGAATCGACAGTCTACCCGTGATTCACAGCTCTAATCTGTATCTGTGTAGCCAAAGGCAAACTTTCTCAAACTAAATATCAACTGCAGGAAATGACCACAATATTACCTCCAAATGCCTTAAAGCACGACTTTTAGTTTTAGTTTAACGTTCACTTATTCCCTTATGGCGGCATGGTAGCTTTGTGGTTAGCACTGTCACCTTGCACCCCCAGGTTCCGGGTTCGATTCCCAGCCTCGGGGTCTGTGTGCGTGGAGTTTGCATGTTCTCCCAGTGCTTGGTGTGTTTCCTCCGGTTCCTCAGGTTTCCTCCCACGGTGCAAAGCGTTCCCAAATTCCCCGTATTGTGTGTGAGTGAGTGTGTGTGGCTGTGTACACTCTTACCATGAGTAAGAGTTATTCACTTATACTGTAATTATTCATATTCAAGCGTATTTTGTCGGTAAACCTGAATGTTATTTTAAGTACCTGTGATGGAAATTGTGAATAATATTAACTTACACACAGATAACTGAGAAAACATCAGCATCTAAAGGTCAAATCCATAAAAAAAAAAAAAAAAAGGCGGTATTCCACTGACAATAATTACGAACCCACTTCTCAAGAAGAAATAAGCGAGCAGTGTAGAAGTCACTCTGCCCTAATGAGTACTTCTTGCAGCCCCCGAGTGTAATTTATCCCGTGAACCGCGCGTCAACCTCACGTCAGCGTACTCATTAAAGAATAAGTGAGAGGTACACGACGTGTTAAGTGTAATAAGCCGTGAGTTTCTCTAAAAGCATAAGAGAAGCAGCTTGAAACGTGCTTCTGCTGCCATTCGTCTGTCCTCATCTCCTCCGAACAAAGCCGAAGACGCTCCTCTGATCAGCGCAGAAGTCACTCGACACAAGAGAGCAGTGGAGCTGAGCCGAGCACGGGAGCACCGTTCAAACACTGTTCCAAGAAAGGCTGCGAGAATATGCACACATACTGTACAACACACATATAGCACACACATATAACACACAAGATGACAATATGAACATAATATGTCCTAAAGACAATCTTCAGGATTTCAGGTGTGTTGCTTTGACAGACACATCATACATACAAGCAAGGATACAGTGATGAGGTGAAAGAGCCAAACGAAACCTTCTCTCCTCTCAACATCTCTCTCTCTCTTCACACACACACTCAGCTAATCAAAAGAGGCTCCATCACTGAGATCTCCATCATGCCTACTGTTACTGCTCATTCACTTGGGAGTTACCATGGTTACCATGCAAACGCCTGTTCTAAACCACTGATATTTTCCACACTTCCCATGAAGCTATATTTGCATATCACTGTGCAAGGACACAAGATGAATGACGTGCCTTCAAGGCCCCAGGGAGGAAATTCAGCACCTTTACCGCCTCCAGAGACTTTACATTAGACACGATTGTAGAAACGGACACGCAGAGTCAGCTACTCGCTGCTGAAGATATCCTAACAGGTAGTTTAACTAATTAAATATAAAGTGCACGCTTGTAATGGGAGAACACATTAAAATCCAAAACATCGATCCCACTTTAACGTGTATACAGTATGTGCTTCGGGCACAGCGTGGAAGGTGACCGTGCTAATACACATGTTTATATTTTTAATCAGATAAATAGTAACACATTGGCGAAATACAATATTATGCCTTTTCATATAGTGCCCGTAACTTTTTTGATTTCAAATCTTTCAATGATCTTAATTATCATTCAGATGAAAATTGGCCAATTAAGACTCTGCATGAAAAGACATGAACCGGAAAAACTTTTATACTTTAAAATGCTAAATTGTTACGTTGTTGCAACATGAATTTGACATGTTTACAGATTTTTTCGCTTTTTAGGATTTTACTTTACTGCATCTCTTATGCAAAGCACCGAGGTAGCCCTGGAATGTTAAATGGTATATGTTCTAACAATAATTATTGGGCAGATAACAAAAAGCAATTTTAACTGAGTTTTCTATATTTTATGGCCACATAACGGCACGGTGGTGTAGTGGTTAGCACTGTCGCCTTGCACCTCCAGGGTCTGGGTTCGATTCCCCGGCCAGGCTCGATTCCCGTCTCTGTGTGCATGGAGTTTGCATGTTCTCCCCGTGCTTGGTGGGTTTCCTCCGGGTACTCCGGTTTCCTCCCACAGTCCAAAGATATGCAGGTTAGGCTAATTGGCGTTCCTAAATTGCCCGTAGTGTGTGATTGGGTGTGTGAGTGTGTGTATGTGTGTGTGCCCTGCGATGGATTGGCACCCTGTCCAGGGTGTACCCCGCCTAGTGCCCGAAGTCTCCTGGGATAGGCTCCAGGTCCCCCGCGACCCTGAACACAGGATTAAGCGGTATAGAAAATGAATGAATGAATGAATGGCCACATTACATAAGGTTTTTAAACAAAACCAATGTTGATGGTAATTTGGGGGAAAAAATCCTTAATTCTGGGCAGAATGTTTTAATTTAAGCAAAAATTTTGACAAGTCATATACTTCTAGAAACTTACACCAATTCTCAAGAAATATGAATAATTTGCATTTTAAATGATTACTGTTTAAAGCGAGACGGTATAACACTGAAAATGTCCACTTTTGGGGTCACGAACAGTACAGTATATAATCATCTCTCCAAAATGGCTGAAATTTTTAGGGAAGCACGATTGGTCACCTCCATGTTGCATAAACTTCAGAAGTAGCTTCTTAGGCACTGATCTTAAATAAAATAAAATCAGCACCAGTACTGTGTTTTGGCCGTTTTGTAACGAGGTGAGCTCACCACTTTTACACTGTTATTGAATCCCAAATGATCCTAAAGCATGCAAAAAAGCACATTGAACTGCTTAATGGACCCTTTTACACCATGTTCTACACCACCGCGGTTGTGAGAGAAGAAATCAGTAGATCAACAGCACATACAGTACAAATGAGCCACACACAAATCATGCAAAAAGTAACAAACATGGTAGTAAAAGTGAAGGTGCCAGATTCTGGCCGCTCGGAAGATGTTGATTAATTCTCCTTAACAGCTGATCTGACGGTAGTGCAGATATACATTTGATTTTTCACCAACTTAATCAATCAACACAGGCGTTAAAACGCCCCCACTGTCTGTTAAAACCACACTTGTGCAAATTTATTGACTGATCCAGTCATTCATTCATTCATGTCTACACCCATGTGTATCCCAGGAGACTTGAGGTGGGGGTACACCCTGGACAAGGTGCCAATCCATCACAGGGCACACACGCGCACACAGCGCTCGTTCACACTCTACAGGAAATTTAAGAACGCCAGTTAGTCTAACCTGTATGTTTTTGGAATGTGGGAAGAAACCAGAGTACGTGAAGGAAACCAAGCAGGAACGAGCAGAACATGCAAACTCCGCGAGGTGGGAATCGAACCCGGACCCTGGAGGTGCAAGACGACAGTACAAACTACTACACCACCGTGCTAACCCACTGATCAAGAACTCACTGCATTTAGTGCACATTTCTGTAGTTCAATTAATGTGCCTTTAAGTTTATCTGTGTTATATACACACGGTATAAACACTTCTGGAGAAAATAACTATTACTCTAGATTATTATTTGCCTAAAATCATGATTTCATAACAGAAAAGTTAAAACAATGAAAAAAATGTAATGTCAAAAAAGTTTTAAAAAAAGAAACTATTTATGATTTTTGGAAGGAGTCTCCAGTGTTAACGCATGGAAAGTTGGAACATGAAAAAGAAAAAAAAAATTTATGGGGGGAGGGGGTGTACATTTTATGTATGTACAGTATTTATTTATTTATTTATTTATTTATTCCGGCATTTATTTTTTTGTCTTATTAACTTAAGTAGTAAAGGCTAAAGAAGGAATTTGTGTTTATCACGACTGCTATAGTTTATAGTAAATGATCGCAGAAATTCTAGATTGTGTTTTGATTATTAAATTGCTGTGGTATTTATCTAGCTAGATCGCATTACCACCCTGTGGCTGATTATTTTTCCAGAATATCACACACCCATGATTTGTATTACCTTCTATCGTCTATAACAGGGACACATTATTTCCCATCACACTGGCGGAGAACAAGGAAATTCTCCAGCACACTGACTTTTCTTTAAGATAAACAGCAGTGGATCTAAATCATAATTACCATCTGTCAAAATGTTACTGTTGAAAAGTTTTCAGCTTGGAGTTAAAAAAAAAAATTACATAAATTACATCCTGTCACATCTTGAGCACATGGCCTGAGTCCCAGGAATTGTTCTAATTACATCATGCGCTAGCTTTAATTTCACAGATACACTTGGTGCAATAAAGATGAGGGGTTAAATGCAGTGACATGCAAGCTAATCAGCTCGGTATTGTAATGCATGTGGCTGAATACTATCTGTGTGTGCTGAAAGGGCTGAAGAGGAGTGTGTACGGTGTAAGAAGGAAACACTGTAGCTCTGCAGCATGACGTTCCTTATGTTCGTACCTGCTACCTGAGGACATGACTACTGGGGTTGCACTGAGACTGACCACATGCCATTCTTAGGAAAAAGATAAAGATTAAAAGTAAAAAAGATCTGACATTGATGGCACACGCAAGCATCAATACCTTTATTTCTGAGATCCATGTCTGCGGCTTTGTGTGGAATCCACACTGGAATTAGCATACACACGGTTCCTTTACACATTATAGCGAACAGTGGTGGACATAAATACTATGACAACATATGAAACGTATTATATTTCTATCTGTAGCAATGGTGTTCGGCTTCTAGAGCCATGGCCTGGGTCATCCTCAGACCTAAACCTCATGGAAAACTGCTAGATGATGGTGAAGGAGGCAATAACGGTCGAGATGAACTTCAGGAGGAGATCAAGCAGGCATGGATTGAGCGAGTGACCACAGAGTACTACAGATGTCTTTTTGAGTCAGATTCATCTGGTTTTAAAGAATAAATCACATCATACTAAATATTGATTATTCTATCGAAATATAGAATTATTCTATTCTTATTCGCTTCTCAGCCAAATGGGTTCACTCACAATTTTGCTTAAGAACACGACCATGAATAAAGTACGGTACAGAAACAATGCCTTTTCCAGCATGATGGAGCACCCTGCACTAAGGAAAAAGTGGCTCAGGGAACAAAATGTTGAAATTCTGGATCCATGGCCAGGAACCTCCCTAGACCTTAATCCCACTGAGAACTTGTAGACAATCCTCAGGAGGAGAGTGGACAAACGAAAACCCCAGAAATCTCCAAGCATTTATTATGCAAGAATGGGCTTCCATCAGTCAGGATGTGACACAGAAGTTGATTGACAGCATGCCAGGCTGAACTGCAGAGGTCTGGAAAAAAAGCTTCAACCCTGCAAATACTCTTGTAATTGTCACTGAACAATTGTAATTGATGTAATTGTCACCAAAAGCCTTTGACCCTTATGAAATGCTCGTAGTTATACTTCAGTATACCATAGTAACATCTGACACAAAGATTTCGGCCACGGCTGTATTATATCAGAAATATCCGCCAATGAAGAGGTGAGGAATTAAACTCCACGGGAGATTCTAATCAGGAAATGTTCCCTTGCCAATATAAATCTACAACCACAGCAAGTATTCAGTGTTTCTGAAATAATTGCTTTTCAACAGGACTGCTGAATATACAGATAGAAGAGCTGGGGTTGGTTTAACAGTTTTTCCTGAAGCTGCTGCTGAGCTGTTCCCTAGCAATTCTCTCCCAACAAAGCAAAGCAAAACTATATGACTTATTATTCTTTTAATGTGCTTTTTACGCCTCCGAGTGGCGCAGTGGTAAAGCGCTCGCCCTATCAACTATCGCTGGTTCGAACCCCCTGGTGATGCCGTTTTCCTCTCACAGCCGGAGGCACGGAGAGAGCTGATTGGCCGAGCTCTCTCAGGGAGGAGGGATGAGAGGTACTCACGCTCCCACATTAATCACGGCTCTACAGCCAATCAGGGGCGTCCGTGAGCTCGCGCACGCGGAAGGAGCGACTAGCGCTGTCCTCCGAGTGTGTTACTCCGCCCCTAATGGTGCGTGAGCAAGCAGTTCGAAAAGATGCGGTCGGCTGACATCACGCGGTTCGGAGGAAACACGTGATAGTCTTTGCCCTCCCGACTGAGTGGTAGTGGTAGTCTTAATGTGGGAGCCCCCTAGTGACGGGGAGGAATTGGCCACGACAAAAAATTGGGGAGAAAATTGGAAAAACCAAAAAAAAAATTAAAATAATGCTTTTTACACTTTACACTTGCTTTTGTGCTTCATATGACCTGGGGTAGCTTAGTCGGTCATGTCTAGGCAACATTATGTGGCAATAAAACGAAGTCAGCTGAGGACCTGAATGTACTGACTGACCAGGTGATCACATCAATGCTCCTTTTTGCCCCTGATGGCACGCCATATTCCAAGTCTCCCTGGTTCTGGGAGCATGAGGAATCATTTTCCCACATGACTTAGTCACCACTTTGTTCATTTACTTTTCATCTAAATGTGAAAATAAAAATCTGCACATTCGTCTTTTGTTTAAAGTAAAACTTGGGAGATTCTACTTAGTAGCTTCTGGTGAATTCCGCGGTACCGGTAGGGGTTGTCGGCTGTTGTTGGTTCTACCCTGTTGCTGACAGCGTGGCTAATTGGTTTGTGTCTTATTATCCTCGGGAGTAACTTGATTGTGTTTTGCGAAGGCTCCAGTTAAAGCCTGTGGGACTGCAAACATTGTGCCACGAATACGGCAGGGACTCGGCGGAGGCTGACAAATGATTTTAGAGTCATTTTGCTTTTGAATGCGTAAATATATTAGACATGAATAGTGCAGCGGCAACAAGTTAGAGTACATACTGTAGAAATATTCTGAAAAATATATTAAAATAAAAGTCTTTCATAATCTGAATCTCATCCTTAAACTGCTATAATAACCAGTAAAGAAAAAAAGAACACATGAGACGGTCAGGCATTGAGTCATTATTTAAATCTAATCCTTTGTCTCAGAATTTATACAATATTTTTGCAACGCAAAACATTATGCCCAGTATTGTTTAGGTTCACGTGAAGTGCCACCTAGGCAGCTCTGGCCCCTCGGGGCATGACTCTGCAAGACCAGTCCTGTGGTGTCACGATGGCAGCAGGTCCTTTGGGTGCTCCAGGTTGCGGAATGAAGCCTCCGTGTATTGGATTTGTTTGTCTGGTGAATCTCATGGGTGTTTAGTCGGATTGGGATCTGGAGGCCATGTCTTTGATCATTGGACCCTATGCGTGGTGTACAGTGGTACCATGGTGCCTTTCTGGCAAGCAATTTTTTGGCTTTTTAACACTGAAGATATACTCCTGAGAGCGTATACAGTACGCACGTTTTTATATTTCACCCACCCTATTTATATTTTATTTTCTTTCTCAAATTCACGTGTGCACTCAAGTGAGCCTGTACAAAGGGTGACGAATTGCAAAACAAAGCCAAATCAAAAGTCAGATCAAAAAAACAAACAACACCAGGTTTTCAACTGAAAATGAAAACGTCCCGGGGGAATCTGTATTCCTAAGCACTCGAGGGTGATTACATCACGGACTAGAGGTCGATCCATTGTTTTCACTGTTACTATGTAGGCTAAGATTACTAAGCTGAAGCCCCCAGGCTCTTTAGACCATACCGTCCTTCCTTCCTTCCTTCCTTCCTGATGCCTGATGTTTAACTCACCGCTGTGATAAGAATCCTCCTGTACTGTAAATTCATGCAAACGGCTTCCCTCAGCACACTTCAGCTTGGCTCATTGTCCTATCGTTTCCTGTCCTGGTCAGATTAGATTTTTCCCACTCCTACGCCTGTTGTTCAACTTCTAAAGAGACGTACACCTAAAGAGCAGACGGGTTAGTGATAGCAAGGGCGCATGCTCTGCTGCACTGTAGTCACAAAAAATGATCTAATGGCACTTCCATGTGAGCTCGGTTAAACCCCCAATGGCGCTCGGCATGTTTTTTCTGTGTGGGTGGGACGATTTGTAGTAGGTATTCATGCTTTCTCTTGAAGTGCCTAGTTAAAATAGAGACACTTATTAAAATTTGGGTCAATAATAAAGTCAACAGCAATTAAATGAAGAAAAAGAGATGAAAAGTTCTGCATAGACCAGCTAGGTTTCTGTTCTGTACCGGATTTTATCAAGCAACTTCAGTAGGTAGTAGGTTAAGTAGGCATGCTCGCGGTTTCCCATTTTAAAATATCCCGCTACATGAATGAATTATCATTATTCACGTGCATGTATTTCTCTGCATTCACATGTTCATATTTTTCCTTGACAACAAACCCGGATGTTATACCTACGCAGTGTAAAACAAAGCTCAAATCAGGCCAGAGATTAGCGAATGATTGACTCATACAACTCGATCACTTCTCTCACTGTGGGTTTCCTAATTGTTAATTGTTGTTCCCAAATTGCTTGTAGTGGGCAAGTGAGTGTGTGTACGTGTGTGTGCCCTGCGATGGGTTGGCACCCTGTCCAGGGTGTACCCTGCCTCGTGCCCTTGTAAGTCCCCTTGGATAGCCTCCAGGCCTCCCGCGACTCTGAACACAGGATAAAGCGATATAGAAGATGCGTGAGAGTGAGTGAGTGAATGAATGTAAAGTTAGTGCGCTATGTAGCAGGCTTGTGCACAATTCAGAATTTGAGAATTGGCCACCATTCAATTCATGAGTTGGAATTTGAATTGAATTGACTCCGCCCCACAGGAAGTTGAATTTGAATTGGTGTTGGAATGACAGGAAGTGGAATTAAATTCATGGCAATTCAAAGACATTCCACACAGTCATACAACAGAAAGAATGTGTTGAATCTCACATACAATTACATTAATTTTGTTATTTAATAGCATAATTTCATTACACATAACTAGTCACTCCTCAACCCTACATACATTTTGTTCCAACATACAGATAATGATCAAATTCTTGAAATAAATAACTCCCTCAATGTTTGATTAGTTTTGTTCAAAATGTTATTTTCATTTCAAAGTAATCAAATAACACAAAGTCGAGTGTTGACAATCACATTGTGTAGAAAAGAAGCTTTCAAACAAATGTCCACCTCAAATTGTTTGGCAACCATTTTAAATACTTGGTTAAAGCAAAGCATTCTGGGATATGGAGTCACGTTCCATTGTGCTCCACAAAATTACAATTCCAATAAATCAAACTTAATGATGTGTTCTGTGACTAGAGATTTTAACATTCATTGCTGGGGGGAAACATTTCCTGTTAATATAATCTGTACAAATAGTTCAAACTAATATCATTTATAGAATATGTAATGAAATCATATCTGACATATATTGTAAAGCTTCATTGTTAAACACTTCACTTATGTATATGAATTTCTTTGAATTTGTATTGAATTGCAATTCTGCTTCCTTTAATTCAATTCCGAATTGTAATTCTAGACCCTGTTTTTGACATCAATTCAAATTCAATTCAAATTCAAGAATTAAGATTGACTCCTAAATTCCAATTCAATTCTGAATTGTGCACAAGCCTGCTATGTAGGGTGGATAATACATTGTTGAACGCACCATGTAGTACCCTTGATCCGGGGGTTAGAGAGTGATCTGGGATTCAGCCATGTGTTAGAAGCTAGTTAGCTTTTGTAGCTCACGCTAGCCGTGACCAAAACAACATGGACGGTTCACAGGCAATTCAGAACAACATACTATAGAAGCAACAACTACGGAGGCAAACCGATGTGATGACATAATGAAATCAGATCTGTTTTCCTGCTGAAAATGTTTCTGTGATTGGTTCTGAATATGGGTTCTGCGAACAGTACCAACCTACTCTTACCCGTGGTAACATCTCTAACATTAATAACTGATTATCAATCTACTAATCTGATTTCAAATGACAACCTCAAAGCATTGTGTATTTGCATTACACATATGTGATACGTCCACATTCAAACGTCTATTAGCTCATCTGCGGTTTTGTTGGGGAGAATAAGACCACTTGTCTTTGCATGTGTAGCTCCACAAAGATTCTAAAAGGCTCCCTGCTTCCTGCTCCACTTCAGGTAAATTACAACAATCATGATATGACTAAACAGTAATCAGACGTCGACTCCTTCCTGCGCGAACTAGATCTGCTGTATTTGCAGCTACGGTGTAGAATTAACCGTTAGACGGCATCGCTTAATGAAATGTTATTAAACTGTGGGGTGCTTGAGGTGCTACTTAAAAATAATCACCTGCATGTCCTACAGCATCACAATTTAGCTCAGCGTGATGCCAGAACGAGCCCGTCCATCGGTTTAGAACAAGGAAGCAGGGACACGTAGGTTTTAACAAACAGAGCTATAAGATCTATAATCTACTGTAATTCTCTATTAAAAGAAACAAACCCTAAAGTCTGGCAAGTTTCTTAAAAATGACATCTAAACAAGCCATGCAGGAAAGCGAAGCCAAGTAATGACCCTTCAGAAAACATGCAATAATTAGTAGAGATTACATGTAAATATATACAGTATATGATCAACAGAAAACAATCAGCGGGAACAAAGCAAACTGAACTGAAGTGGACACGGTGGACACACAGTCCCGGGCTTACTGCGATGCTGTCAGAGTGCAGAGAGAATTCAGTCCCACACAGTGATCGGCAACAAACCTGATCATAAAGCACTACCCACATCTCATATTCTGCCCTAGTGTTCCCATGACAACAAGGTTTTAGCGTCAGAGAGCTTCCTTCTAAAAAAAAAAAAAAAAGTCCACTTAATGGAGAACGGTTTAAAATACACTCACTGGCCACTTCATTAAGTTCACCTTGCCAGTGCGGGATTGGACCAACTTTTGTCTTAACTGCCTCAATGCTTCATGGAATACAACATAGATACAACAAGGTTCTTAGAGATGTTGGTCCATATTGACATGAGAGCATTGCATTAGGAGAGCACTCATGAGAGAGTTGCTGCAGATTTGTCTTTGGAAACGTCCAGTTAGAGATGATCATAGTTTTGTGACATGGCATGTTATCCTGTAGACATAAAGTGATGGATATGGTCAGCAACAATATTTTGGTAGGCTGTGGCATTTAAACCATGCTTGGCCCAAAGTATGCCAAGAAACCCCCCCCCCCTCACGCCATCACACCATCACCACCAGGCTGAACCGTTCATACAAGACTAGATGGATCCATGATTTCATGTTGTTTAGGCCAAATTGTGACCGTACCATTTGAATATTGCGAAAGAAATTGAGACTCATCAAACCAGGCAATGGTTTTTCCAATCTTCTATTGTCCAATTGACAATATGCATGCGAATTATAGCCTCAGTTTCCTGTTCGCAAAAGTGCCACCCAGTTTGGTCTTCGGCTGCTGTCGCCCATCTGCTTCAAGGTTCAATGCATCATCACGCAGAAAGTCACTGTACATTTTCTCTTTTTCTGTTTTCAGACCATTCTCTGTAAACCCTAAAGATGTGACAATTCCAGTATATCAGAAGTTTCAGAAATATTCAGGCCAGTTCGTCTGGCACCAACAACCATGCCACGTTCAAAAATGCTACCATGTGATTTCCTGATTAGATAATTGGATGTGCAGTTGAACAAGTCTACACTAATAAAGTATATATTATCAGCAACAACTCTACAGTGCACATAAGATTCTGTTTTTTACTTTTAAGTTTAAAAAACATAGACTATCTAAAGCGGTTCCAAGGTCGTGTTGGGAGATTACTAATTCATCACATGTTTTCCGACCAAATGAGTCCTTGAGTGCTTTCATACAGAGAGCTGGTGTGCTTTAGTAATTCCATTCAGCACTTTAATACCATTTCATTAAGCCATATCAGACAGTGAGAGAGGGGCTGATTGCAGATTCCAACAACTTTCCATGTTGCTCTGAACTCCGGGTTAATCCATATACATAATATGGATCTGTGCAGTATTATTTTTCAGGTGTACCGTCCTAATTTATTGCGCACATTTCCAAGGCTGTAGTCGAGGACTGTAATAGAGGTAGAGCACTCTCGCTGCCTGCGGTAAAAGAAATCTACTACAGATTCATTGGATGTTCTTTTATGTGCATGAGGAGTTGTAGAGTAGTTCGTGTTTCCAAAGTCTCAAGGATATATTAAGCAAGGTCAAGACGGCAACAAAGTGGACTTTACATTCTGTTAAGAAAGCACATCCTCATGGGATGCAGGGAGAAAGACTGCAATGATGAAAGCGAGGTCCAAAACCAAGTGATTATAAACCACTGGGCATCACTACTAATCTACATATGTGGTGAGAATTCACCTGCAAAATGAAAGAGAATATTCTCAAGCAAATCTTTTATTGAATAACAACTGGATAAGTCGATCATGAGCCTGGGTATCCACTCTTACCACACCATAGCGCATCATCATCACTCTTACCTTATCTTAGAGCGATACAAAGTCAGAGGACTAGTTATGCGTGTGTAAGGAGTGAATCATGAATTATTGATACTGTAGAGAACAAAGGATAAAGCATCATTGGTAAAGATTATTCTTATTACCTATTGGTCATACCTTTTATTTATTTATTTATTTTAATCAAAATCCAATAAGACACTTCTTGGCAAGACAGAAGTTGCTGTTACAGAAGGGCCTACATCAAGCGAAGAAAAAATTCAGGAGACTAATGAAGTTACTGGGGAATTGGGTTGAAAACTGACCAGTGAGGTATTAAAGTCTGTAAGAACATTGCTGAACCGTCGACTTCAAAATTGTGAATGACTGTGATCAGAGATGAAGACGAGATGTACAAATCAGAGCTATGCCTAATAATGAAAGTAAGTGTATTTCTAAACACACACACACACTGACACACAATGTGATGAAAACTTACAGGACTAAACAGCTGTGTGGCCATAAAAAACCACTTGTTACCAAAACTAATCAGAAAAAAGGTTCAATTTGCTCGTGTCACAAATATTGGACTTTTGAGCATTAAAAAAAAATGTCATGTGGTTCGATGAGTCCAGAGTTACCCTGTTCCAAACATGTGGAAAGGGCAGAGAGTGAGGTCAGGACTATATGGGGGATGTGGCAATACATTTACATTTAGGCATTTGGCAGACGTTCTTATCCAGAGCGACTTACATTTTTATCTCATTAAACATCTGAACAGTTGAGGGTTAAGGGCGTTGCTCAAGGGCCCAACAGTGGCAACTTGGTGGTTGTGGGGTTTGAACCTGGGATCTTCCGAACCGTAGTCCAATGCCTTAACCACTGAGCTACACCTTGCCCTGGACCAATAATTCCCAGACTGTAATGTGAAAATGGTGAGATGGACAGTCTTCTCCCATTTCCACATGTTTAAGAGATTAAAGGAGTTCCAGTGAGGCCAGCGTTTCAGACAAGAAGGAGGCAGACCGATCATGGCTCCAGCTTAGTGGAAAACTTTCCACCTTGCTGGTATCCAAGCACTAGTGAAACGCTGCGATCAGTGCATTACTGTATAGAGAAATACAGAGAGGTTTTACTCTTTTACTCCGCTTTGACTTGAACACCCCTCATATACATTTTAAAATATTCAATCATTGAGTGCTTTAATGAAAATAAATTATAAATTACATTATTCCTTATTATAATTATATTATAAAATACATGGGCTTTGACTTATGTAATGACATTGGCAAAGACTCCACCGTAACTATACATCTCGTGATTGCTTATATATAAAACATACATTTTTGAGAAATTCAAGATTTTCTTCTGGGCACAATGTCAAAGTTTTAGCTTGTCTCATTCTACCAGGTCTTATTATACCGTCCCCAGGCGTTCGGAACGTTGTGGCGTAGACACAGAGCACTGCTGTCAGCTAGTTTGACCTGACGCAGATTTTTTAATCAATGCCTAGCGATCTCACTGTAGAAGGTGTGCACTCACAGAGGGGCATGGAAACATTTCCTCAAAGCAAAGCTGGCATACAGACCAACAGTCACATGCTGCCAGCTCGGACTGTCAGTCCAAATTTCCACCCACACCTAAACCTCTCGTTAACTTGCATCTTTCACATTAAACTTGGATCGTTTTTCTTGCTGAATGAAACATGAGGGGAACACGGCACTGAGGAGCAAAACGGCAGCGCTAGCGGTGCTACTGTAGGTCTGTGAATGACGGCAACGTGCTGAGGAAATGCAAAAGCCTGAGGGTGTTTCTAATACTGCTGATATATATATATATATTTTTATGTTTGATTACATTGCAGATGATGGGAAATGGTGGCTCTTTGCATAGTGTTCAAATTCCCCTGACATTTATAATGCACACTCAGGATTTAATTGTTTGTTTTTAAACTAATGTAGGGCTGCAACAACTAATTGATAAAATTGATAATTATCGATAATGAAATTCGTTGTCAACGAATGCCGTTATCGATTAGTTGGGCTGCGCACGTTACTGAGGAGCCGTGACCACAAGATGCACAAATACACAAAGATACACAGAGATACAAAGTTGCTCACACACTGGAGGTTACAGAAGCGTTTGCAGGAAAAAGCGCGCGCCCCAAGTCCTCCCAGGTATGGAAGCAATTTACATTAAACACCTCTAATCGGGCGTTAAAATCGAGCGTTTTTTATTCAGCCGGTCGTAGCGTTCGGTGAGCGCGGATGAAGCGCCGAGGGTTCACTCTGTTTATTTTGCCCTTTTCCCGCATTTCCCCCTGTACAGCATGTAGGATCATGGGATATATCCGGTCCTCCGAAGTGTAAAATGAACGTGAAGAAAACGAACTAGAGGTGTTTTTCTTGCGTTCGTTGGGATTTGAACACCAAGAAAAAGCTGCATGCAACGTTTTTTTTTTACACCGTATAACCGCGCAGCCGGACAAACTCACATCACCAAAGCCCGTGTGAACTCTCTCACTGACTCCTGTGTGTGTGTAGAAAACCCAGTAGCGGTGAGTTTTTTTTTTTCTTCTCTCGCTACGTCGCCGTATTACGAGAATGTCTAGTATAGCAAAATGGTGTATATGTATGTGTGTATATATATATATATATATTTTATTTATTATTATTTTTTTTTTTATTATTGAGACAACAAAAAAGGATAAAATACGCGAGAGGAATAATGTATAAACCGTGAAAAGGATGTAGCAAGAGACACTTCAATTAAAAATAATATCATAATAATCTAGAAGTCTATTCTTCTTCTTATTAAGTTGAATTAATTTAAAAGAATTTAAAAGTGAGGTCATTCTTAACAACTGAATATGTCAGTGTATTTTTTAAACTATATATATATATATATATATATATAGTTTATATATATATATAAGGAGGGATATAATATATATATTTATAAGGGGGGTTATAATATATATATTTATAAGGGGGGATATAATATATATATTTATAAGGGGGGTTATAATATATATATTTATAAGGGGGGTTATAATATATATATTTATAAGGGGGGATATAATATATATATTTATAAGGGGGGATATAATATATATATTAGGGGGGAAATCGACCAACTAATCGATTATCAAAATAATCGTTAGTTGCAGCCCTAAACTAATGTAACTGATTTAACTGATGTTTTTGAACTGTTAACATCTATAGATAGAATAGTTTGAAAACAAGCTTAATTCTAAAATCCGATAACATCATGTTAGCTCTGATCGCCATTTGTATCAACATGTATAATGTTTTTATAAAAATAAAAGATTTTACATTTTGAATTTCTTTGAGTGCTCCAAATAGGGTTAACCCTGACTCAGAGCTTATTTCTATAGAAACAACATCTGTATTTGGACCAAACCTTTTGTTTCCTCTTTTTTCAAGTTAATGTGAGTTTCGGTAAACACGATGATAGTTTAGTTTCGGGCATAAAAAATGGTATAAAACAGCTTGCGCTTAAATTAAGCTTCAATTTATTTGTCCTTATATATATTCATATTAATACTTTCGCAACCATTTAAAAAAGATACAGCAGTATTTGACTGACACTTCTGTCCAAAGTGATTTTTGTTATCAGTTATCATTTCATAACTGATACAGGACACACGTGAGCAGTGGGTTTCGGTTTTCATTCAAGTTTTCATCATTCTGCATCACTAACTGATACCAAATTAAAAAATGTGTCTGCAAAAAAAAAAAAAAAAAGACAAGGAAAAAAACCAATCATTGTATTCCTAGCAAAACAATAACATCATAATAGAAAGGTCAGTCATCCTTAAACATTATTAAAGGCTCCAGGAGCCCTGACGGATTCACACACGACTCCCTAAGACGAGCTGGTGGCTTAAGCGTGTGCCATTACTCCTCATGTGCAGCACCATGAACTGAAAATCAATCTGTACCCAAACCGTAACCCCTGTGTTATTTTCTGCAGACCCCAGGGCAGCTTGGAGACAGACGTAATCGCTGTAATACGGCTCTTTGCTGAATAATGGCTATGCTTGAACTCCCTCGGGGACTCGCACTTGGCATGGCCGCTTGATTTGAAGTGCATGGCTTCACCGCTTACTTTTTTTCTTCTTCTTCAAAGCTAGCAAAGTGCAAAACTTCAGAAAAAAAAACATTCCTTTTGGATATTGTATTATTGTGGAGCATGCATGTAAAGAATAAAAACAGCACTCCGTAAAGGGAAGACTGAATCATTCAGATGCAGAGAACACACACACACACACACACACACACAGGTTATTCCTCTGAGATAAGATGTATGGCTGAGCTTCTGACATCGTCTAGCTACAGAAGCATGTCTCTGGATAACAACTGAAGGTTTTAAAACACTTAAATTGCCATCAAAGCAAAAGCACAGAGAGATTCTTACACACCTACTGTACACTTAGCTTTCACTAATACGTTCTTAAGATTATTACACTTGGAGAAACGGGAAAGGGAAAAAAAAAAGTCTGCTCTTCCAAAAGATAAATCAAAGAGAATCCATATTCAGATAATTACTGGAGCGAACTGCCTGAACCTCAATAATCTGAACTGGACTAAACACTTCTAATGCTGGGATAAAATTATTTCCAGTATTTTCTAAATACGACCTCTTTTTTTTTTTTATCTCTATTCCGATTTGAATGCAGTGTGGTACTGTAGCTGAGGATGCACAACCACAGGCACCTTGTGTTCCTTAGACTCGATGGACACAAATTCAGACACTGATAATTAACACTGATAAGTAAAGGTCACTGTAACCAAGAAAACTAAATACAGCATTTATAGGACACATCTGGTACATGAGTATTACACTATATCATCCTAATGAACAACGTGTCTGCCAAAGCACAGGCAGAAACATGAGACCTGACCAGAAATTGGCACTTTATCATAGCGTGACCTCGTTTGAGACCTTCATGAGAAGCATCGAACATGACCTGGGAAAATTCCTGACTTTGGAGTTGGCAATCAAATTCCCTGTGTTAAGTTTATTACCCAAATTAAGATAAATTAAACTGTATTCATGAATATGGTCTGTCTGACATAAAAATCTCATAAAAACTGCACATTGTGGCAATGCTTGAAAAAAAAAAAAAAAAACGTCCTGATCTTTGATCAGCCATAAGATTAAAACCACTGAAAGGTGCAGTGAATCACATGATCATCATCATCATCTTGTTACACTGGTAGGCAATCAAAGTGCACAGTCCAAAAGTCATTTGTCATTTTTTTTTACTTTTTATTTTTTTTGGATGGAACATTCAAAGCCAAATATGCTTCTAATTCAGTGTATTTTGTTTTATGATATATTTTCTGCGTTCAAAATGGGAATAAATACAATCGTCACCATTGGCCTCCACAGTCCCTAGTTGGACTACAAAGGTTCTTAGATGGATGAATGGATACATTTTCTACATTCTAGAACAATCCTGGATTTTTTTCAAAAATATGAAATAACACATATGGTACACATTAGGTAATTAAGTAACAACAACATTGTTATTTTAAGACATGGAAGCCAGTTGTTTCTTCCAAGAACAGTACTTTAAAAAAAGAAAAAGTGCATTTGCAAAACCCATCAAGCACCATGATGGAACTGGCTCTCATCAGGGCCTTCCCAGAAAAGCAAGACCAACATCTTATTTTATTTTATTGCTTTCATTTATTATTATTATTATTATTATTATTATTATTATTAGTAGTAGTAGTAGTAGTATTATTATTAAATTATTATTAAATTATTTGTCACATAGAGCACAGTGAAATCATTACTTTTTCGTATATCCCCGTTAGCTGGGGTCAGAGTGTCGGGTCAGCCAGAATACAGCAACCCTGGAGCAAATAGGGTCAGGGGACTTGTTCAAGGGCTCAACAGGGGCAACTTGCTGGTGCCACTGCCTTAACCGCCTGAGCAAATAAAAATTTTTAGCCATTTAGAGTTACCAGCCCCAGAAATCTCCAATTAACAAAGAGCACCTCAGATCAGAGCCATTATGAAGGTTTTACAAAGCATAAGTTGTAGATATACATCTGTTCCATGGAGATTATTGGATATTTTGGTCGTCTTCAGCGTTGTTTTACATTGTAGAAAACCTTAGAATTAGAAGGTTCAAACTTTTCACTTGTAGCGTAAATGTATTCAAATAAAGGTCTCCAAACAACCGCGAGTTCAGACTGTTCCCCTCATGAATATTTATAGCAGGCTAATTGTGAAGTCTAGCCGTTCTGCAACTGAAACGCTCCTGGTTGAGGCATGAAGCCGCACGGAGGGTGAAAGAAAACCACATTACAAACGAGACATCAGAGATCCGCTCCAAGTGGAAATCCAGGGTAAGGATCAGAGCGACTTTGACAAGGGCCAAATTGTTACGGCTAAACTAGCGGGGTGTTCCCTGCATGCAGTACCAAAAGTGATCCAAGGAAGATAACCAGTAAATTGGGTTAGGGTGAGTCACTGGTGTACATGGAGAGGGAGGGCTAGAGTTTAAAGTGTGGTCTCAATCTGGTACAGAATCCATGGGATGTCCTGGACAAACAAGTCAGATCAATGGAGGCCTCACCTCGCAACTTACAGGACTTAAATGATCTGCTGTTAACATCTTGGCGCCAGATACTACAGGACACCTTTAGAGCTCTTGTGGAGGAGTCGAGGGGTCAAGAGCTGTTTCGGCAGTTTGGTTTTTATGGTTATGGCTATCTTTGAAAGTCAACAAGAAATTGTTGTTTTTCACACAATAGTGTGAAAAACTATTTGCCCCCTTCCTGATTTCTTATTCTTTTGCATGTTTGTCACACTTAAATGTTTCTGCTCATCAAAAACCGTTAACTATTAGTCAAAGATAACATAATTGAACACAAAATGCAGTTTTTAAATGAAGGTTTACGTTATTGAGGGAGAAAAAAAACTCCAAATCTACATGTCCCTGTGTGAAAAAGTGATTGCACACCCTTGTTAAAAAATAACGTAACTGTGGTTCACCGAGACATGGCTGAACCCAGCGGTGCCAGACCACGCCATACAGCCGGCCGAGTTCTTCTCGGTTCACCGCATGGACAGGACGCGGGACTCGGGGAAGTCAAGGGGAGGCGGCGTGTGCTTAATGGTGAACAACAGCTGGTGCAACAGCGCGAGCGTTGTTCCTCTTACACGCTCCTGCACACCAAACCTGGAACTACTGTCCATCATGTGTCGTCCATTTTATCTTCCACGGGAGTTCACATCGGTCATAATCAGTGCCGTTTACATTCCTCCACAAGCAGACACGAACACTGCCTTATGCGAGCTGCATGAGGCGCTCACACAGCACCAGACACAACACCGGGACGCTGCGCTCATTGTGGCGGGGGATTTTAATAGTGCCAACCTCAAACGCGCAGCGCCGAACTTTTATCAGCACATCACCTGCCCCACCAGGGGCGAAAGGACACTGGACCATTGTTATACCACGGTCAAAGACGGTTACAAGGCACAATCTCGTCCAGCGTTTGGTAAATCCGACCACGCCGCCATCTTCCTCATGCCAAAATATAAACAAAGGCTGAAACAGGAAGTTCCGGTTCAGAGGGAGGTCGCGCGCTTGACGGACCAATCGGTGGCCGCGTTACAGGACGCACTCAATGACGCAGACTGGGACATGTTCAGAAACACCTCCGATGATGACGTCAGCGTGTTTACGGAAGCGGTTGTGGGATTTATTGAAAAGCTGGCAGACGATACGGTAGAGAAAAAGACTATCAGAACGTTTCCCAACCAGAAGCCGTGGGTGGATAAAACCATCCGCGACGCTCTGAGATCTCGCACAGCTGCCTACAACACGGGACTTGCGTCGGGGGACATGGAACCGTACAAGGCTGCGTCATATAACGTCCGGAAGGCAGTGAAAGAGGCGAAGCAGCGGTACGGGAGAAAACTAGAGTCACAGCTTCAACAGAGTGACTCTAGGAGCCTGTGGCAGGGACTGAGAACAATAACGGACTACAAAGCACCAACATCCGGTATGACGAACGCGGACGCGACTCTGGCAGACGAGCTGAACACATTTTACGCTCGCTTCGAGGCTGCAGCTAAAGACGCTAGCAATGCTAATGCTAACGTCGCTAATGCTAACGGCGCTAATGCTAGCGGCGCTAACGGCTGCAGACAGGAAGACACAGCCAGCACCGGGAACGCGCTCATCATCTCCGAGCACGACGTGAGGAGAGCCTTCAAGAGAGTGAACACCAGGAAAGCAGCAGGACCAGACGGCATCTCAGGTCGTATTCTCAGAGCCTGTGCAGACCAGCTAGCACCTGTGACTTCATCATTTCTTCACTACCCGACACACTGGACCCACTACAGTTTGCATACCGTCAGAACCGCTCCACAGACGATGAAATCTCTCATCTCCTCCACACATCACTCACTCACCTGGACACTAGGAAAGGGAATTATGTTAAAATGCTCTTCATCAACTACAGCTCTGCTTTTAACACAATAATTCCCTCCACACTCACCACCAAGCTGGAGCACCTGGGACTGAGCTCATCTATATGTCAGTGGATCTCCAATTTTCTGACTGGCAGACCACAGGCAGTAAGGATGGGCGGACATGTCTCAGCTACACTCACTCTCAGCACTGGAGCCCCCCAGCGTTGTGTTCTGAGCCCCCTGCTGTACTCTTTGTACACCCACGACTGCGTTGCCACTACCAACTCCACCTCCATCATCAAGTTTGCTGACGACACCATCGTGGTCGGGCTGATCACCAACAATGATGAGTCGGACTACCTAGAGGAGATTGGAAATCTGGAGAACTGGTGCCAGAGGAACAATCTCCTCCTGAACGTCAGTAAGACAAAGGAGCTGATAGTGGACTTTAGTACAAAGCAGGAGAGGAACTACCAGACCCCCGTCATCAACAGGAGCCCAGTGGAGAGAGTGGACAGCTTCAGATACCTCGGTGTTCACATCACGCAGGACCTGTCATGGTCCTGTCACATCAACACCGTGGTGAAAAAAGCCCGGCAGCGTCTCTACCACCTCAGACGCTTGAGAGACTTTAGACTGCCCTCCAAGGTGCTCAGGAACTTCTACTCCTGCACCATAGAGAGCATCCTGATGGGAAACATCACGACCTGGTTCGGGAACAGCACCATGCAGGACAGACGAGCTCTACAGAGGGTGGTGCGATCAGCCGAGCGCATCATCCGCACTGAGCTCCCTGACCTGCACTCCATCTACAGCAAGCGGTGCTGGTCCAAGGCCAGGAAGATCATGAAGGACCTCAGTCACCCCAGTAATGGACTGTTCTCTTTGTTGCGGTCTGGGAAGAGATTCCGCTCCCTAAAGGCCAACACAGAGAGACTGAGGAGGAGCTTCTTCCCGCAGGCGATAAGGTCTCTCAATCACACAATCACACCTCCACACAGGACTAATAACATCTTTTAAGCTCACAACACTGACTGGACAATCATGGACACATTCATACACACTTGCACTAAATACTCATACATCTGGACAATTGCACATGTCACCTTCATGCATATTTGCACAACCACTGACACTTTAATCCTATATTTCTATATTTTGCAATATTTTATTATGCCCTTATGCACAGTTAATTTTACTAGTTAAAATTATTTCTTTAGTATTTCCTTTTTATTCATTATTTATTTTACGTTCAAGCTTTTATTTTATTTTTTTAAGGTCACTGGCGGTCGTATAAAGCATTTCACTGCACATTATACTGTGTATGATTATGTATGTGACCAATAAAATTTGAATTTGAATTTGATATCACACCTGAGTTGAATTTCTGTAGTCACCCCCAGGCCTGATTACTGCCACACCTGTTTCAATCAAGAAATCACTTAAATAGGAGCTACCTGACACAGAGAAGTAGACCAAAAGCACCTCAAAAGCTAGACATCATGCCAAGATCCAAAGAAATTCAGGACCAAATGAGAACAAAAGTAATTGAGATCTATCAGTCTGGTAAAGGTTATAAAGCCATTTCTAAAGCTTTGAGACTCCAGCGAACCACAGTGAGAGCCATTATCCACAAATGGCAAAAACATGGAACAGTGGTGAACCTTCCCAGGAGTGGCCGGCCGACCAAAATTACCCCAAGAGCGCAGAGACAACTCATCCGAGAGGCCACAAAAGACCCCAGGACAACATCTAAAGAACTGCAGGCCTCACTTGCCTCAATTAAGGTCAGTGTTCACGACTCCACCATAAGAAAGAGACTGGGCAAAAACGGCCTGCATGGCAGATTTCCAAGGCGCAAACCACTTTTAAGCAAAAAGAACATTAAGGCTCGTCTCAATTTTGCTAAAAAACATCTCAATGATTGCCAAGACTTTTGGGAAAATACCTTGTGGACCGACGAGACAAAAGTTGAACTTTTTGGAAGGTGCATGTCCCGTTACATCTGGCGTAAAAGTAACACAGCATTTCAGAAAAAGAACATCATACCAACAGTAAAATATGGTGGTGGTAGTGTGATGGTCTGGGGTTGTTTTGCTGCTTCAGGACCTGGAAGGCTTGCTGTGATAGATGGAACCATGAATTCTACTGTCTACCAAAAAATCCTGAAGGAGAATGTCCGGCCATCTGTTGGTCAACTCAAGCTGAAGCGATCTTGGGTGCTGCAGCAGGACAATGACCCAAAACACACCAGCAAATCCACCTCTGAATGGCTGAAGAAAAACAACATGAAGACTTTGGAGTGGCCTAGTCAAAGTCCTGACCTGAATCCTATTGAGATGTTGTGGCATGACCTTAAAAAGGCGGTTCATGCTAGAAAACCCTCAAATAAAGCTGAATTACAACAATTCTACAAAGATGAGTGGGCCAAAATTCCTCCAGAGCGCTGTAAAAGACTCGTTGCTGTCAGGACGCACAGAAATAAAGAAGAGAGAGCAAGAGAGGCTGGATCCAAGTGCAGTTTATAGCGCCAAAGGGGGCGTGGCTCAGACGCGAACTTGAACGGGGAGTGTGTGGCACGCCGGCAGCCGAGTACTTCCGTGTTTCGGGGGAAATCCCAATGACGTAATACAGAGTTGACAAAACAGGTCGAAAAGCCAGTAGAATCAGTCCGCGGAGCATGAATCAAAAAAGGAGCGAGCAGAGACGGTGTCGTGAGCCAGTGCGAGAGTTCAAAGCCAATGAGTCAGTCAGCGGGGCGAAAAAATCCGAAGGGGGAGCGAGCAGAGACGTAATCGTGAGCCGAAGCGAAAGGTCAAAACCAACAGGAAACAAACAGCGAACGAGATCCAAAACGATAGACTAGAATCAAAAAACCGAGAACAGGCGAGGTCGAAAACGGAGACAATTTGCACGAAAAAGAAACGCGAGAAAACTGGGCTCTGAAGGCACGCAATAATCTGGCAACGAGATCGCGCTCTGTGCTTCCTTAAATGCCGGGAGAAATTAGTTTGTGAATGAGATGCCGGTGTGTAAAGTGGGCGGGTGTGTGTAAGAGCATGACAGATGGACGGAAAACACAAGCACGTGAGGGAGAGACATGACAGCGTGGGAAAAAAGGAGAAAAGACGGCGATTAGTGATGGAAACGTGACAGTACCCCTCCCGTTACGAACGCCTCTGGGCGTTTGGGCGGGGCGCCTCAGGGAAATGTTTATGAAATTCTAATATTAATTTGGGGTCTAGAATAAATCTGGCAGGAACCCAGCTCCTCTCCTCAGGGCCGTAGCCCTCCCAGTCTACCAGATACTGGACGCCCCTCCCTCTGCGGCGGGACTTAAGAAGTCGACGGACCGTGAATGCTTTGCCACCATCGATGAAACGGGGAGGAGGAGGTGGGTGGGTGGGTGGACATAGAGGGTTGGTAACCAAGCGCTTGATTTGCGAGACGTGGAAGGCGGGGTTTATTCTGTGCATAGTGGAAGGCAGGCGTAACCTGACAGAGCAAGGGTTGATAACTTTAGTGACTGTAAACGGGCCAATGAACCTAGGGGATAGTTTTCGTGAGATAGTTTTGAGGGGAATGTCCCGTGTGGCAAGCATTACTCTATCGCCGACCTTGTATCTTGGAGCAATCGAGCGCCGTCGATCGGCTTGTAGTTTGAAGGCTTGTACTGACTTTAAGAGTTGGAACCGAGCTCTCTGCCAAGTCCTCTTGCAACGTCGCACGAAACTCTGTGCAGAAGGGACCGCTACTTCTTCTTCCTGAGAAGGAAACAGGGGTGGTTGATAGCCCAAACAACACTGAAAGGGGGACATCCCGGTAGATGACGTGGGGAGAGAGTTGTGGGCATATTCCACCCATGGGAGCATCCTGCTCCATGAAGAGGGGTTCTGTGACGTCATGCATCTCAGAGAGGTTTCCAGCTTTTGGTTTGTTCTCTCCGTCTGTCCATTAGATTGTGGATGATAACCAGAAGACAGACTTGGCATGGCACCAATGAGTCTACAGAAGGCCTTCCAGAAGTGTGCAGAGAACTGGGGTCCCCTGTCAGAGACAATGTCGATAGGAAGTCCATGTAGTCGAAAAACATGAAGGATGAGCAGCTCGGCAGTCTCCTTGGCTGAGGGGAGTTTGGTCAGAGGGACAAAATGGGCGGCTCTGGAGAAACGATCCACAATGGTCATAATGCAAGAGTTCCCCTCTGAAGTTGGGAGTCCTGTAACAAAATCCAGTGCGATGTGAGACCAAGGGCGGTGAGGGATGGGGAGTGGTTTAAGGAGGCCTGCTGGAGGTTGGTTGGATGACTTGTTTCTTGAACATGTCTGACATGCTGCCACAAATCCGACGATATCCTCCCTCATGGTAGCCCACCAGAAGCGTTGCTGGATCAGGTACAGGGTTCGTGCCCCTCCCGGGTGACAGGCCAATCTGGAGCAGTGTCCCCATTCAAGGACCTGTGGGCGAACTGATTGAGGGACGAATAGGCGGTTGGCGGGGGCGTTACTTGGGCCTGGCTCTTGTTCTAGGGTCTGTCTGACCAGAGCTTCGATGTCCTGCTGGGTAGCAGCCACCATACAGTGCGGTGGGAGGATGTTTCCCCTAAGAGCGATATCCTGGGGCGGAGAGAACTGTCGGGAAAGAGCATCGGGTTTGGTGTTCTTAGAGCCTGGGCGGTAGGATATGGTGAAGTTGAATCTAGAGAAAAACAGGGACCAGCGGGCTTGGCGGGCGTTTAATCTTTTGGCTGATTTTAAGTACTCCAGGTTTCTGTGGTCAGTCCAGACCAGAAAGGGGTGCTGGGCCCCCTCCAACCAATGTCTCCACTCCTCGAGGGCTAGTTTGATAGCCAGTAGCTCTCTGTCGCCGATGTCATAATTTTGTTCTGTTGGAGTTAATCGGTGAGAGAGAAAGGAACAGGGATGCAGCTTGTTGTCCTTGGGGCTTCTCTGAGAGAGGATGGCTCCAGCCCCTGTTTCAGAAGCATCCACCTCGACGGTGAATTGGAGGGAGGGGTCTGGGATGGTGAGAACGGGTGCTGAAGTGAATCTCCGTTTGAGGTTCATAAAGGACTCTTCTGCCCTTGTGTTCCACAGAAAGGGTAGCTTTGAGGAAGTGAGAGCTGTGAGGGGAGCAGCCACTGTGCTATAATTCTTTATGAACCTGCGGTAAAAATTGGCAAACCCCAAGAAGCGTTGGAGTTCTCGTCTAGAAGAGGGCGTGGGCCAATCCGTAACAGCCTTGACTTTGGAGGGCTCCATCTGGATCTTGGAGGGAGAAATGACAAACCCCAGAAAAGAGGTGGACTTCTGGTGAAACTCGCATTTTTCTCCCTTGACGAACAGTTTGTTCTCCAGCAGCCTCTGTAGTACCTGACGGACATGGGTGATGTGTTCATCCAGGGAGTGAGAAAAGATTAGAATGTCATCAAGGTAGACAAACACAAACACGTTCAGAAAGTCCCTTAAGACGTCGTTTATCAGAGCTTGAAAAACTGCGGGCGCATTGGTTAGTCCAAAAGGTACCACCAGATACTCATAGTGGCCAGTAGGAGTGTTAAATGCAGTTTTCCACTCATCCCCTTCTCTTATCCTGACGAGGTGGTAGGCATTTCGGAGGTCGAGTTTTGTAAAGACACGTGCTCCCTGCAATAGTTCGAAAGCCGTGGTCATGAGAGGAAGGGGGTAACGATTTTTAACTGTTATCTCATTAAGTCCCCGATAATCGATGCAGGGCCGTAAGGACTTGTCTTTCTTCTCAACGAAGAAAAATCCCGCACCTGCCGGTGACGAAGATGGTCGAATAATTCCAGCTGCTAGTGATTCTGTGATATATTGGTTCATGGCACCTCTCTCGGGGGAAGAGAGGGAGTAGAGACGCCCCCTTGGGGGGGCTGCGCCTGGAAGAAGATCGATGGCACAATCATAGGGTCGATGTGGAGGCAGGGAGGTGGCACGAGACTTACTGAAGACCTCACGGAGGTCAGCATATTCCAGGGGCACATTGGCGGGAAGGGGGAACTGCGCCTTATCAGTAGCAGAGGGAGGCTGGATGGAAGCAGAAACAAGGCATGAGGACAGGCAAGATGGGTTCCAGCCAATGATCGTGTTACGGACCCAGTCTATATGAGGGTTATGTTGTACTAGCCAGGGGCGCCCAAGAACAATTGGGGTGTGGGATCTGCGCATGATGAGAAATGAGATGGACTCTGTGTGGTTGCCGGAAATTCTTAGACTGATGGGAAGAGTGCGATGAGTGATGGGGTTGAGGCTGCTACCATCCAGAGCTTGAACAGGAAGAGGGCGCTCAAGAGGGATGGATGAGATCTTGAGGTTTCCTACTGTGCGGGGGCAGATCAGGTTCTGGTCGGCTCCAGAGTCAATGAGGGCCCATACCGTGTGGGTCCTGTTGTTAACGGTCACAAGGACCGGAAGACAGGAGCGAGGGGTTGAGTCGATGTCCCGTTTCTGGCCCCCTAGGACCCTCAATCTCACTAGGGGGCCTTGCCTTTTAACGGACAGTTCTCCCGAAAGTGTCCGGCTTGACCGCAATAGAAGCAGGCTCTCTCCCTGCGTCGACGTAGGCGTTCTTCCGGAGAGATACGGGTGCGGTCTACCTGCATGGGCTCTGGAGCAGGTGCAGGAGGGGAGGGTGAGCTGCACTCACTGAATGTGCGGCCCCTTCTCTGTTGCCTAAGACGAAGACGACTGTCGACGCGACCGGCCAAATCCGTTAATCCTTGGAAATCAGAAGGTAGTTCATTGGAAGCTAATTCGTCCTTCACGGAGTCTGCCAGGCCATTGACGAAGGCGTCACACAGCGCACGCTCATCCCAGCCACTGGAGGCCGCCAAAGTGCGAAACTCAATAGCGTAGTCGTATGCGGAGCGAGATCCTTGTCGCAGATTGAGGATTTTAACAGCTGCCTCTCGCCCAGTGGAGGAACGGTCGAACACCCTCAGCATTTCTGAGGTGAAGGATCTAAAGTCCCCACAGCATGGGGCTTGAGTGTCCCAGAGGGCTGTGCCCCATTCACGGGCCCTTCCTGAGAGTAAGGTGATAATGTACGCCACCTTGGTGCGTTCAGTGGGAAAGGATGAAGCTTGTAACTCTAAAACCAGGGAACATTGGGACAAGAAGGATCGGCAGGTACCGGGATTGCCATCATAGGAGGGTGGGGCAGGTAGACGGGGTTCATGGTGTTGCACAGGGAATGAAGCTGCAGCTGGAGTGGGGGCTGGGGGTAGTGCTGGAGGAGCTGCCTGAAGGTGCTGAATTTGTGATGAAAGAGCAGCGAGAGAATCCGTGATGGTCGTGAGCGTTTGGTTGATGTTCTGGAGGTCTTGCTGGTGTGAGCCCAGCAGAGCACCCTGGTTCTGCAATGCTGTTCTGAGTCCGTTTAAATCTGCTGGATCCATCGTGGCCAGATTATTCTGTCAGGACGCGCAGAAATAAAGAAGAGAGAGCAAGAGAGGCTGGATCCAAGTGCAGTTTATAGCGCCAAAGGGGGCGTGGCTCAGACGCGAACTTGAACGGGGAGTGTGTGGCACGCCGGCAGCCGAGTACTTCCGTGTTTCGGGGGAAATCCCAATGACGTAATACAGAGTTGACAAAACAGGTCGAAAAGCCAGTAGAATCAGTCCGCGGAGCATGAATCAAAAAAGGAGCGAGCAGAGACGGTGTCGTGAGCCAGTGCGAGAGTTCAAAGCCAATGAGTCAGTCAGCGGGGCGAAAAAATCCGAAGGGGGAGCGAGCAGAGACGTAATCGTGAGCCGAAGCGAAAGGTCAAAACCAACAGGAAACAAACAGCGAACGAGATCCAAAACGATAGACTAGAATCAAAAAACCGAGAACAGGCGAGGTCGAAAACGGAGACAATTTGCACGAAAAAGAAACGCGAGAAAACTGGGCTCTGAAGGCACGCAATAATCTGGCAACGAGATCGCGCTCTGTGCTTCCTTAAATGCCGGGAGAAATTAGTTTGTGAATGAGATGCCGGTGTGTAAAGTGGGCGGGTGTGTGTAAGAGCATGACAGATGGACGGAAAACACAAGCACGTGAGGGAGAGACATGACAGCGTGGGAAAAAAGGAGAAAAGACGGCGATTAGTGATGGAAACGTGACAGTTGCAAGTTATCGCAAACGCTTGATTGCAGTTATTGCTGCTAAGGGTGGCCCAACCAGTTATTAGTAGGGTTGGGTACCGAAACCCGGTGCCAATACGGCACCGGTACCTATAGAACCGGTATGTACCGGACCGAAACAGAACGCGAATTTCGGTGCCTCATTTCGGCGCCACTTAAATGCCTGAACTGTCGATTGAAATATTTGTTCTCTAGATTCATATATTTTTGTAGATTAATAGTTTATTAGATTAAATAAAAAAATTAAAAGCACAAATCATCCGGAAATGAGAGACCATCCGACATGCGCGTGAATGCAGCAACTAACGTTACACTCGCTCTGACGGCAGCAGGCGGTCTACCGATAGCTTAGCATGCTAAAGTAAACAACTCTCGTTAGAATGCCTAAAAGTAAACAGTCGAAAGTGTGGCTGTATTTCACAAGAAAGGATTCCGACACCGCGACGTGCAGCAAATGTCTTACAGCAGTTGCGTGTAAAGGCGGAAACACGTCAAATCTAATGAACCATTCGAGGGCAGACGGAATAAAGTTAAAAGCAGCGGGAGGCACCGTGTTTAACAGCTTGTGGACAACAGCTGGCGCTATCGGTGTGGACGACCCTCAGTCCCAGTCACACCAACTGTAGCAAAAAGGAGTCACTGATTATGATGACGTCAGCAGCCTTTCCGCGGGTCAGTAGTAGGATAATGTAATGTTAATAGCAAAATGCAAATCTTGCATTCATGCTAACAAATAGTCAAACGATTTGTAAAAAACTAAAGTAACATGGATTCTGTTTATAATTATGGCTTTCCAGCTAGTACTAGTAGCACTACAACAGTGACCCCATTTACTATTGTAAAGAAGGCTATACTGTACATGTACTGTGCAGGGCAATAAGTCAGGAAAGGTGTCGTATTTTGACAGAAAAGGCAAATATGGTGACATTTCTGCAAAAGAATTGCTAAAATTTGAAGCTTACATATTCATATATACTTTAAACTTTTAATATATTGTTAAATTTTAAGCATAAATTTTTTTATTCAATAAAAATTCATTCTTGAGTCATCCACTATAATTTTTTGGCTTAATAGTATCGGTTCAGGCACCGTTTTGGCACCGGTACTGTTTTCAAAGTATCGATTTGGCACCGGTATTGAAAAAAACCCAAACGATACCCAACCCTAGTTATTAGGTTCAGGGGGCAATTACTTTTTCACACACGGCCATGTAGGTTTGGATTTTTTTTTCTCCCTAAATAATAAAACCCCTCATTTAAAAACTGCATTTTGTGTTTACTTGTGTTATCTTTGACTAATAGTTAAATGTGTTTGATGATCAGAAACATTTTGTGTGACAAACATGCAAAAGAATAAGAAATCAGGAGGGGGGCAAATAGTTTTTCACACCACTGTATGTATTATACCGTGCACCACTGATGTTTCAAATAATGTCATAAATTGTGCTTAAGGACGAGTTCTAAGACATGACGGTTAACGTCCATTTCACTGACTTTAAATCAAGACTTCACCTGGAAAGCCATTTTCCAACAATAATTCTTTTCACAATATTAACTGTGCTGTATATAGCAATAAGGCTATCACAATATGTCAGAATGAGACGATCACCGGACAGAAAGTGGAGCGATTTCACTGTTATTGCCATGCGACTGAGATCAAGTAACCGAGGGAAAAATCAGTCAGGCCGTCTTCAACTTCAACCGTCAAGTGTCTTCAACTAACATGTTTCCTCTTTTAATATCTGCAGAGTGAAATGAGTGAAACATGATGGAGTGTTCTGGTAAAGATGTGGTAGTCAAACTTGCTTACTTTTAAACTGATCAGCTATAAGAAGACAAGACCTCTGAAGGTGTGCTGCGGTCTCTGGCACCAGGACATTAAGCAGCATGGATCAGACTAGTTTGTTCAGAACAATGGACACTATGGATCACTGATCGGATTGATTTCTGCGGAAACTGCAAGATGGATCAACAATGTCGAACTCTTTGCCTGCTAAGCCAAATCAACAGCAAGATGGACTGGGTGATCTAATAGCTTCATTTGCTCTCAACAAGCATGGGTGAGCCTTGGGTGTCTATGATCCTGCCACCAGTTTACTGGTATAAAACTGATATTTAGTGTGAACCTGCCAAATATCTAGAACATGATAGGAAATAAAATGATAATCTACGCCATGACACACAATCCAAATTGGAAGGAAAATAACCAATGACAAAGTGGTACAATGTAGTCCGATGTGAACTGCTGTTATTGTTCAAGTTTGAACATCACGACCTGGTTCGGGAACAGCACCATGAGGGACAGACGAGCTCTACAGAGGGTGGTGTGATCAGCTGAGCACATCATCCGCACCGAGCTCAATCTACGGGCAAGCGGTGCTGGACCAAGGCCAGGAAAACCATGAAGGACCTCAGCCGCCATCCCAACAATGCACTTTTTGTTTTAAACCTTTTTAAATCAGAAACCTTTAAACCTCAACCTTTTTTGCACATTACACACTTATGGACGTTTGTCTTTTTGCACTCATTCTGGACATTCATGAACATTTACACATATTCCTATTTCACAGTTTAATTAGTTTATTATCAGACTTCTTTTATATGCAATGTCCATGTTGTTACTACAGAAAAACAGAGTTAGTAGAGTTAATATAAGCCTTAAGCACTACTTTCCGAGCTGCTCTTCTAGAAAACCCATAGATACATGACAGAAGTGAACTTCGGCAGAATTTAATGCCACTACTCCAGTTCCGCAGAGTTTAATTACGTTGTCAAAATAACAGTGCCATGTCCGATCGGCTCCTTCCGGGTAGCAGACAGAGCTCAGGCTGTGAGCAGAAGAAAAGAAGACCTCGCTGTGGCTATAAATCATAGCTCTCTGCACATCGCTGCACCACTGAATCACACTTACTTTACAAGAGATCTTACTGAACACTGGATTCTTTAGCAGCAACTGTATTTCTTACACTGCGAAATGACATCATTAAAGGAGAAATCTGACACACTTATTCCTATAAACACAACAAGGCACGCCGTTATAGGGAAATTAATCAACCATGGCATAGATTCCATTCCTTCAGGTGTAAGACCTGTTGATACTCTATAGCAAGTACAACTATAACTAGTCACTGAGCGACTTGATTCTATACTTCATCGGAAACTGCCTCGTCATTCGGTTCCGAATTTCCATACCTAAGGAGGAAATCTCATCAGCGTCAGTGAGCCGGTAAGAACGCTGATTAAAGCGCCCAGAGACGGGGCTCATGTGTGTGTTGTGTTTTTTATAAAGCCTTGGCTACGGTGTGCGTCACATAATAATGTAAAAATGTCTACGCCGTGAAAATGTCAACGCGATCATCCTTGCTGATTTTTATCAGCGTCCGATGCAATAGATAATAAAGCACACTTCTACTGTCGAGTATGACAAATGAGATTTTAAAATACTTGGCTTGCGTGGGTGCAGAAATCTATAGGAGCAGAACGTGGCTCAGTGTTGCTCAGCCGGAGGTCTAGAGAGCGATGAAGGCCGAGTTCTCTCAGAGGGGAGGGATGAGAAGTACTTAGTGCTCTCACATTAATTACGGCTCTACAGCCAATCAGGGGCGTCTGTGAGCTCACGCAAGCGGAAGGAGCGGATAGCGCTGTCCTCCGAGTGTGTTACTCCGGCCCCAACGGTGCGTGAGCGAGCAGTTCGAAAATATGTGGTCGACTGGCGTCTCATGGTTCGGAGGAAATGTGATAGTCTTCCTGACTGAATGGTAGTAGTAGCTTAATGTGGGAGCGCCCCCAAGTGACACGGAGGAATTGGACACTAGTAAATTAGGGAGACAAATTGGAAATCTAGAAAAAGTGTCGGTCAGGAACAGGTATCAAAGTCGAGGTATCGGTATCAGTGCTGAAATACTGAACGTCTAGAAATCTCTTCATACTTTGCTTCCAGAGAGCCAAACGTTCCTTTATTTTTTTAATGTTGTCTTGTTGAATTGGTCTCCAGGTTTCCTGAAGGACTTTTTGTCCCTCATTTCTGGCTCACATTTTTAACTTAAAATTGTATTTGTCACACACACAACCATAAAAAGCATGAGATGCAATGAAATGTTTAATATGGAACATTAATTTAATAAAACAGGCCAAAAAAAAAAAAAGAGAGAGGTCGAAGCAGTCGTGACAACAGCCGACATCACCGCGCCATTTTGTTACACACATTTTCAGTCCTGTCCCTGTAGCTGATCAGTTTCTGAGGAATGTTTGTTAAGCTACACAGTGACCTATGAATCATTCAAGCATAAAACCACATCTAACTTAAGGCATGAACCAGTGAGAAACAGATGCAGGTGATGACAGGTGATCAGGTCGGTGATTAGTATACTGCTGATGCTGATGCTGAATGATTGGAACAGACGAGAGGGGAAACGAGGTTGCTGCTGAGGTTGTTATTTTCTACATCATTTAATTTAATTCTATATGAAGTAATGAGGGGGGGATCAATACTTTTGCACAGTACTATCTTTCTAGTTTTTGCTGCTTTATTTAAAATACAAATAGTAAATTTTAAAGAAATACCTTCAATCAAATCCAGGTTCATGTTAAAAACATTACCTTGACAGCAGATACTAAATTACATATTTATTTATTCATAGATTAAAAGGTGATGAAAAATATAGAATAAGTGCTTCAAAATAAAGTGAAACTTAGACAACATGGTTAAAGCTTTTAGTGATGGGTTATGAAAATATCACCCCAAATTTGAATCAGACACTAGTTTAGTTTCAAGAAGATGAAATGTTGTCAGATGAAGGTGTTATGAAAGAACAGGAAATTGACATTCAGACTCCTGGCCTTCAAACAAATACAGTAGAAAGGTTACTACAGAGCAGAAAGTCTACACCTTCCCATTTTCTAACTGGGTTTCATGCAGTGTCTTGACAACCATGCACTGTAACACAGATGGAATCTTTTACTATTATGTCATTCTGTCATGATTTTCTTTTATAGTACAGCAACTCCCCAACATACGAACGAGTCCAATTTGTTCCTAAGTCCAACAAAGGGTGTCTAGGTACTAGGATACTAACACAACCGCCTATACACGATATAAAACTAACATGTTCCATGAGCTTGTTCTTCTTCTTTAGAATCGTTCCGATGGTTGAACGATTAATTTTAAAAGAACATGAAATGCCTGTCATCTTTTCTCCTCGCTCCATTCTCTCGATTATTTTCACTTTTGTCTCCATCGTTATTGCTTGGTGTTTTTAGCAGTACCAGCTTTATCACTTCATGCTTTAAACGCTTGCTTTCTGACATCCTGAGGCATCCGCTGCACGAAAATGACGATGTGCGCCAGACCTGTGATCAAATTTCCACGACTGAAAATGTGCTAACACATGTTTATATTTTTGAAAGTTCGTAAATCGAATGTTCGTATGTGGGGGACTTCTTGTTTGAAAGTATTAAATTACAGCAGCTATAAAGAGTCATTCCCTCTTCTTTCCTTCTCCTCTTGTTTTTGCGCATATTTGACCATATCAGTGAGTACAGAATGGTCTTGGTTAATTTATAACACCCTCATTTATTTATCGGTTTAGTATTACTCCTAGATTATGTGTAGAATTTGCCAGAGAAGACTTTGTGAATGAGTTTTATAAGCATACGTGCACTAAAATTAACCATCATTTGGATAAAAACTAGAACTAGAGTATGAGCTGATTTAATGATAAAAAAATAATAATAACAATTACAACTGCTTTATAACCAATCAGAATTGTGAATTAAAAAGCGCTGTAGTGTTCACCCAGACGTCCTATTTGTCCAAACTAACCTCAGAGACAATTTTTCCCAATTTGTCGAGGCTGATTGATTATAAGCAGAGAATGTGTGTGGGCCGCAGGGTCTGCTTCGTGAATACTTACGTCTGGGATATTTAATGATCCCGTGGGAGGAAAAAGATCAGAGGGAATGAGCTTTAATTTTAACAAACGCAGACATTAATTAAAATAGAGAATAAGATTAAAACCTACTGTTCATTTATTAGGGCAAAGGAGGACTGTGCCTGGAAACGCTGCCCGTGTACCGAGCGGGACTTTTCACCAGACGACTGACGTGAGAAAACTGAGAACTTATGGTAATCACATTTAGGAGCTGGGAGATCTCAGTTACTATGGCTAAGCAGGGACCTGGCTGGACTATCCCTTGGTTTTCTTATTCAGTTCACAGTAACGGCAAATGTGCACCTCACTCTCTCTCTCACTCTCTCTCCCTGAAATAAACAGACAGACAGGGCAAAAAAAATGTACAGAATATGTAGAATATTTTGTAGAAAAAGACCGCTAGAGCCACTACCCCTGCGACACGATGTCTGATGGACAGAAGGAAATATTGAACTGTCAAAGCGAAGAGAAATGAAGATAAATACAGGTACTGAGCAGTACACTTATTAGACAAGAGCATGAATTTCCTCATTTCTCTGGTCATCGCTGCTTTCACTGATACTGAACTATAGTATTTATCTCAATTCAAGGACGAGCTTCGACTTCTTCTTTCAGAGTCAAATCAGGGAATGGATTTACACATTACCCTAAGAGTTCAGTCAATAAGTACTTTAGCTCACCATGCAGGAAATGAATGAGGAGTCCAACAGAACTCCTGTGTATCTGAGGAAAAGCTCACACTCTGTTCAGGACATTCCAGGACATTGATCACATTCCAGGACATTTACCTGGATTACACTTCGCTCCACTCTTTATCACTCCAGTCTATTATATTCCATTCGTCTTTTCCATATGCTTTCACTTTGGCAGTACTCAGTTCACATCCGTTCTATTTTATTCCATCACAATCAATTCCACACTATTTATTTACATTCCCTTATATTCCATTATATTCCATTATATTCCAATACACATTACACATTAATTAACTCTCTATACAGTTCTATTCCATGCAGTTTCATTCAATCCCATTTTGATATTATTTCATAAATTTAATTCTACAGCATCCTTTATCCTCCGTTTAATCACAATAATATATGCCACATTTTTCCAACCTATTATAATTTATTCCATAATGTTTCATTCTATTGATTTCGATTCTACTCCATTCTTTTTCACTGATTTGATTCTTTTCTAAGTAATTGCGTCATATCCTATTAAACACTGTTTTATTACATTCTTTACCAATACCAATTTACCAAATTACACGAGTGTCATTCAGACAAAACAGTCTTTCCGTTAATGTGTGTTTGTGTGAAATTCAAATAATAAGAAATTATAATAATAAAGTCTCATTAGAAAGTTAAAAATCAATTTTCTCCCTCAGCCTCTCTTAGGTGTGTGCGCATGTAATTTGACACCGTGCAGGTTCATACACTCTCTCTCCTGAAGGGAAGGGCTTCATACACACACACACAAAAACGGAAACACTTGTCTGTCGGGATTTATTTTTACTTTTTTTTAAAGATAAAGTGCAGGTTATTTTGTTTTATTTTTACTTTATATTTTGTGTTAATTATTTTTATGTATTTTTTTTTGGGGCTGTGGAACGAATAATTTGTGTTTCCATTATTTCCTATGGGAAAGTTTGCTTGGGTTTACGAGTGTTTTGGAATACGAGCCCACTTCCGGAACGAATTATGCTCGTAATCCAAGGTTTGGCTGTACTCCTGTTCATCCCATACCATTCCAGAGGACCCCTGTCATTCCATAGTTCTCCTTTCCATTGCATAATATTCCACAGTACTCCTGTCCATTAAAGACTATTCCCTTGCACTCCTTTCCATTCCATACTGCTCCACAGTACTCTTTCCTTCTCAATCATTTTACAGTATCAATATCGTCCTACTCATATCAATGTTTCATACTCAACCCTTTTATTTTTATATTATAAAATTTTATTCTACTCTACATTATTAAATATTTTCTATTACATTCTATACAACACAATAACTTTCCATTACAAAACATTCCATCCAATCATACCATTCTATTCTCTATTGCTCTGTAGTATTCCAGTGTGTACTGTGTCATACTGAATATTGCTCCCTTCATCCTTTTTCAGTCTGTACCATTCCACTGCATTCCATCCCATGGTTTGATTCCGTTCTACTCAGCTGCATCTTTTTTATTTTATCTTGCTACAGTCTATGCCATGCTTTTAATTTTCATTCCATTCCTTTTACTAAGAAAAAGACCATACAATAAAAAAATAAATAATATAAAATATAAAATATATTATCCATAATAATAAAACATAATAATAATAATAATATAAATATAATATAAATAATATTTTATATAATAAATAAAAATCCAAAAAATCTAGCCTACTATCATCTTCAGTTAATTTACTTGGGCTACACCATGGTACACATTCAGTATATAATGCACAGGTGTATTGATAAGATAAAAAAAGAAATGTTAAATGCTCCTTTAAAATCAAAGAAATTCTCTATTATATTTCATATGACTCATGCTGAAGAAAATAAAAAAGCAAGATGCATATAAAACTTGGTTCATGGCCCCTTACAATGGAATTCAGTAGGTTTATTAGATGCTTTGCGTTTCCCACAACTAACTTCGCTCACCCCATGCTGTGAGTAAAATTGAGGTCAACCTCTGCTCCAACATTTAATTCCACATTTCTGGATGTGAACACGTTCTCCAGTCTGCCACACTGAGACTGAGATTTGCCCCAGGAAACACCTGTGGACCTGTCATTAAAAAGTGTAGTAAGTTTATATAAAAAAAAAAAGATAAGAAAAGTAAAAAGTCAGACTTTTTTCAGACTTCTGTGATAGTCTTGACTCATCGCATTAGGAGGGCTCTTGACCACGCTGCTCTCATCAAAGACACAGGCACTGGCAGTAACTTAGACTGAAGGGGAACGAAATGTCAAATACTCGATGCACATTCCTCCAAGCTTCCGTTAAAGAAACAAGCAGTCAAGTGTTAATGGTATGAAAACTAAATTATTATTTCAAAGTATTCATGGTATTAATTAGATGTTTAAAGGTGCAATAGGCAATTTATGTACCATACTGTATGGAAATAACCTGGAAGATTAAAAGTATACAGTAGTATTAATAATCTAAGAATATTATTACATTATTTTTAAATAATAAAAAAATAAAATAAAAAGCAATGCATTAACCTTAAGAATAAGGAAAAATGATTTCCAGACCAAAATGTTTAATTTTTATTTCTGAATAATTTTGCAACCAGATAATTTCACATAATATTGGGGGCGGAGCTTCGTAAAGAGGGGTAAGAATTGTTCAAATTAACTGTTAAGGATCTTGTCTTGGAAAAAACATATCCTACTTAATGCATATTTAAAACAAATATCTTTTCTATAAAATACTGAGATAAATGTAAAAAAAAAAAAAGTTTGATCCTTCTAATTGTTAAGATTTTATTAAGAATTATTTCATGTTAAAAGATACTTTCATTCTGTTGCACTTTTATCGAGTTACAATGGAATTATGGTTGGAAGTTTTGACACTATGATCATATCAACTGATTAAAATGAAAAGGAAGCAAAAACAAACCACTGAATTATTCTTCTTATTAGAGAAAGCATTCACATAAAATCTCATTGTCGCCATTAATCATGTTGTTATAAAAGGGTGAATGGAGGAATGAATGGACTGACGTCATTAATCCTCAGGACAAAAGAGAGAGTCTGTGAGAAAAAGGAAACCTGACCAGGGGTCAGCAGAGGTAACTACGATGATGATGATGATGATGATGATGATGATCAAACAATCAATAAACAATGAGGATTTAGGTCTGGTCCAAACAAACACAAACTTCCAAACTGCACCAAATCATTTAGATTAGCACCTAAAGTGGCTCTGGTGTGGAAACATTTATAATATTCTATGCAGATAAGGAGAAACGATTCAGTTATGAACCAAGCGGTCTATCAGCCAGTGAAAGGAATTGGCTGTTTTTCACTTTGATCAGACATGACAGTTCACTTTGGACAGAACCGAGTCCATGCTGAGTGCACGAGCTTCTGAGTGGTGCAGCAGAAACACATTTTTATGTCATTACATCAAATATCAAAATGTGTAAATGTTAAAAAGCCACCAATTGGCCTTTCCAAATTTGTCTCAAAACCCACTCAATACACACACTTACACCAGTCTCAAAACGCCACGTGTGGTAATATGTCTCGGAACGCGCATTACAAACTGCGTGGGCTCGGGAAGCGTTCGAGGCGGTAAAACGTCGCCGTTTCTTTATAATCATACAGGTGGTACTCTCTGAACTATACACACCCTGGGGATTGAATGAAGTTTGTTTAGAAATAATAATAATAATGGCAGATTATATTACAGTAGATACATGTGCTCATGAAAAATGTAGCATTTTATTTTAAGTTAAAAGGAAACTCTTGTATTTGATGTTAGTTTGTATTGTTTAAATGATGCACTGCGTTTTTAAGTGAGAAAAGTAATATAAAGAATGGCCTTTATTCAGTCGCCATATGAACGGTATTATATTTCTATAACACAATAACAAGTAGATTAGCTCAGCAATTACCATAGAATTTGTATAACTTCCTTACTTGGGAAAATGTAAGATAACCAGCTAACATTACTTAATAATGAACACAGCTAACTTTTAACCATTAGTTTTTCATTAATTTAATTACTCATGTTCACTTCAGTAGTGCAGCTGTTGAATTAAACTAGGGTATAAATCTTTTAAATTATGACATTCTTTAAAGGTTCAAGGTCTTAAAATTGTACGAAAATAAGAAAAAAATAAATGTGACACTTACAGAATCACAATATTAATCGAATCGGCACCAAGCTAAGATGATAAATGGGGGCGGAGGGGGGAGGGGGGAACTGGTGATTCCCATCCCACATATTCAATCACACAGTGTAGTAGATAAAGGCCAAAATCAGCTGTCCGTAAATATTAAACTACTCTATTCCAAACAGACAGTAAAATAAACATCGTCAGCGGTTTCTGGCTTTGCAATCTTTACCATCAGAAAAACAAATGAATCAGGTCGTAATTACTGCCAGGAAAGAAGAAATATCATTAGTCTCAAGGCTGCCTGTTAAATGTGTGTTTGACACATGGGGAGCTTAGGAGAGCTTTTACTGCTGTTTCGGTGAATGAGAATACTCCAGTTAATCCCAGTCAGTGGAGGAATTCCAAACAGATCATCTTGGAAAAAAAGAAAAAAGAAAAAAAGATGCAGCTTTGGTGCCCTGCTTAATGTTCGGCTCTAGGGAGAAAAAGATCAAAGAAGGGGACAAATAATAGGGGAAAATATGCAAGATACACATAGGAAAGATAAGCCAAAGTGGTTGAAAGATATGACAGTCTTCAATTAACGTACGTATCTGTGGTCTAAAGGGGAAAAAATGGAAATGATTAAATCTGGTAAGATGGTTTGATGTAACCTGCAAGTCAGTGTAATAAAAACAGCCAGCTATTGTTTCCCTTCTAGACTTTAATTTCCCAATAGATCCTACACCCATTTCCTATACAGAGATATCTGCAGGGCCTTTAGGCTTTCATATCCAATATTTAATTATACATGATGGGTATCAATCTTTCTCTCATTCTACTGCTTCCTGACATTGTTGTCGGGGGGCAAAAAAGACTGGGTCCAGAGAGCTCATTGCAATTTAGCCAATTAGAGTATTCCACAATCCAGGCACTTCTTTCCCGTTATCTGTTCAACTGTTTAATAAAAATTGGTGGCGATTAAGAGAGCAATGTTAGATTAGCAAAGAAATGAATCCTTTAAGCCAGAGAGAATCTCGGCTCATTGTGCGTCTGCATCGAGAAATGAACAAGGGAAAGAGACAATATTATTTCTTGCTTTTCTTCCGCAATCATGTTGATTTTTGTAGTCTGCTTGTAGAGAAGCTTCTGTTGTTTAGTTTTTTTCCAAACAAAATCTTCCAATTACAGTCTGAACACACACGGCCTCTGTCTGGATTGCGATTGAAAGTTAATTCTGAGTCTACAGCTGATGCTTTTTCATCATGTTAACACTGAAGCCCCGAGAATATCAAATTGAACAAACGAAAAATCCTTCACATTGCAAACAGAATGCTCTCTGAATAAAACAATATTTATTCCGTCGCCATATGAACTGTATTATATTTCTATAACACAATAACAAGTAGACTAGCTCAGCAGTTACCATACAAAAATACAGTACACTTAACGAAATAAAGCGAATGATAACCAGGTAACATTACTTAATAATAAACACAGCTAACTCTTAACCATTAGTTTTTAACCATCAGTGATCATTTCATTGCTGTAACTAAAGAGCATCATTTTAAAAGTGGTTATGGCGCTTCAAACATTTCTTGTGACTTCAGCCAGATTCTAAACTTGAAGCAGCTCGCCTTCTCTCTTTCTCTCTCTCTCTCTCTTCTTTGAACTATCCCTGTCATTTGTTCACTAATTACACCGGATCACACGTCTGTGAAACCTCCATTCTTCCTCAACGAGCTGCCTTTGGCTAAATCATTTAGATAAATGTGTGTGTGATTGGCTGCAACTGAAGATCTGCTACAGGAGCTGTGAAGATTCGTGTCACAGAGTCACTGGACTACATCCAGTTGTTTCTTTTCTTCTTTTTTTTCTCCCTCTCATTGATTGCTTCTTCTACAGTATTTTTGTCAGCACTCTGTTTGATCCTTGGTAACTTTGCTGGTCTGCGGCCAGTCTTCAGTGTGTCCGGGGATAACCTCGGAGCCATTGCTGGTTGTACTGTAGTGTTATACTGTACTTAAATATCTGGAGTAATATAAGAAAATACTATATGTAGAGATTTTATAAAATAATTTCATATTTCTAGAAAGAAAAAGGTGATGAGTGATGTCAAATCCTACTATGCATTATGCAACAGATTTTAAAGATAGCTACTTAAAAAGTAAAGTTATGGGTCCCATAAATCATAGGTAGTAAATGAAGACCTTGAGGAAATTTATGTTAAACCGGGACTTTTATGAAATTTTGGATGAATAAAGGCATAAAAATGAACTTCAGTAAAACATTTCACCCAATACGGTCGTTCCCGAGATTATTTAACTAGTAAAACGCCTGATTCTTGAAAATCAACGGATAACTTGTGACCAATTTTCGGAAGAGACGCATCTTTCTATAGGAACTGTACACACAATCATTCACCAACACCGCTTGCACATTACAGGAACTCGGCTGAGAGTTATTGCCACATGTTTAGACCATTAAGGGAGTTCCCTGGAGGCCAGCGTTTCAAACATGAAGCAGGCAGTCCGATTATCGGTCCGGTATACTGAGAAAACTTTCTATCTTGAAGATATCCAAGTACTAGTAAAGCATGGAATAGTGTAATAGGGGGTTATACAGAGAAATACGGGGAAGTTTTACTCTCATACGTGTGTCATGTTGTGGTCGAGGGTACCTCAAAGACACATTTTTCTCTGATGGCTCTGATTAGAGACATATATAGCTATGTTACATCTGTAAATGCACATTTCCTCTGGAATTTCCTTTGGGATCAATAAAGTATCTGTCTATCCATCCATCCATCCATCTATCTGTCTGTCTTCTATCTATCCTGGACAGCTACATAAAACCAGTCAATCAAGTGGACTTTATAAACTAAATTATGTCATGATATGTTATTATTAGAAATTGTGCTGACGGATAAAGATGAAAGCGGCTGATTTTCCTTACTTCCTTCGTTGTCACATATCTCACACACTTCCAAGTTTTATTATCAGACCATGTGATTAAAATGTTTGAAACAGTCCATGCATTTTTCTGTATGAAACAAATTTCTGGATATAAAAATAATGGAAGGTTAAAGATTCAGCAAAATAGTAAAAAACAAAAAATGTCATGTAAAACAAATATTCCTTTAAGATCATAAAGATCTCTGATACATTTAGAGGTTCCTCATGTAGGTGGTTCTCCCTAGACCCCTTCGTCTGCCACAACGCTAAACAAGAGGCTGACCAATTGCCATCTGCTTAAGTGGCGTCCCACTTTGGAGCTTTTACAACTTTCTCTCTCTACCGAACACGATTGAAAAACATGATCCCCTTTTAAACATGTGTTACAAATGCCTGGCCCTTCTCCAGCAGCTGCCGTGCCATGGCAGGGGGTCCAACATGCTGAAAAGGTTAATACGATCATTTGCACCCAATGTGTGCTGGTGTGATGGAAACTAAGGCCCTGCAAAAACAAAGCTTTTTTTTTTTAACAGCCATTGAATTCCTGACACCTCTTCATCTAACAATGTTTCACTGTAAAGACAAGTTCGAGTGGTGCCTGGGAGATGAGGGACGGACCCATATAGGGGTGTAAAAACAAAGAGCATTTCTATTATTTACAACAAAAACATTGAGCAAAAGATTAAGATTGTGTGTCCTTGTCACTAAGTGTGAGGTGGACATGAAAAGCTACAGCACGGCAGTCACAGCATAAGAGAATGATGTAGTACTAGTGGGAATACACGTGTAGTGAATCAATAACAACAAATTAGTACGTTGAAGAGGAAAACATTTGCTCGAAAGCTCAGATCAGGCAACACACACTTCATCACTTTGTATAAACGGTTAAGGTTAAGACTTGAGAGATTTGTGATCATCTGTACATTTACTTACAAAGCTGAGTTGTGAGATTATTTCATACAGACAGTTTTGATGTGGATATTGACTCGGCGGAAACAGCACACGTTACACTGCGGGAAAGGATTTAAAGATGACAGCACCAGTCCAAAAGGTTATTCTCTAAAACATCGACCTGCGGTCATGCACCTGGCGCTACACACTTTACCCTGTTACTCAGCTGATGAGTAAGCGCAAGTTTACAAGCTCTGGGAATTTCTTTCCTTCGCTGTGCTTAGTCATGGCTCGATCTGTTTTCCTTTCAAATATCATGCACAGGTCTCTGATGGTTTGGTAGAAAGAACCGTGTCTGATACTACTGTTTATTCATTCTCTGATATACAAATCAGGGAGCTCTGTCATGTTACGGACATGACCGAGACGATAAAAGAGACCATTCTAATGCATGATTTCATGATCATAAGTGACAGACATACAAGTGACAGATCTACATCTATTTTTAGATTTATTTCAATTCTATGCTAATCAGGTACAACGTGGTAAAACCAAATGTTTGGCTAGCATGAGTCAAGCTGAGCCTGTGATGCTCTCAAATTCCCCACTCACTATTTTAGTTCCTACCTGCAATTAGGTGTTTAAACATATAACATAAGTTACATGTCCACAAAGACTGAGGGAGAAAAACAAAGCTCGGAAGGAAGTAGCAAAGATAAGTTGATGCTTCTGGTGTATACAGCTGATACACAAATTTGCTTTTATTTTCCCTGAGCAAGACAGCCACTGTGTGCATTTTGACATGTTGCTTATGTACATTTAAACACATTTGGCAGACACCCTTATCCATAGAGACTTACATTTTGTCTCATTGTTCAACTAAGCAGTTGAGGGTCTTGCTCAAGGGCTCAAAAGTAAGTAAAAAATAAATAGATAAAAAAACTAGGTGATGCTGATGTTTGAACCTGCAACCTTCTGATCAGCAGACCAATGCCCTGACCAGTGAGCTACCCCAACCCCATTCTTTGCATCCTTAGAAATTAAAATTATTGTGCCGTACACATTGTTTACTACTTTAAATCATGGCACCACGGATGACTTGGAAAGCAGATGCACGTGGACGCGTTGGTGCTGTGAACCCTAATGAAATTTGCTTTTACCCCTGTAGCTACATAATGTACATAACATTAGCAAGCAAGTCTATGAACATTGCTACTCAAATCACAAGCTACATGCATAGCTATACATGTTATTAAAGTACCTTTAATGTGTAAGCACACAACAGAAACGTGTAGCCTTAAGCTGCTTTACAGGAAACTGGATGTGGGTTAAAATCCCCAACGAGCAAGGAAAAACTCCCCGAGACCACAAAAGGAAGAAAGCTTAAGAGGAACCAGACTCAAAAGGGGAACACTCATCTAATCACCTGATGACCACTTGATTAAAGTAACATGTTTTATGTTAAACATACAAACGTACAAATCCATCCTGTTGATCGCTGTGTAGATCAGAGGATGAGACCGCACGAGACCGACAGCACTGATGACGTCGCGTCTAAACAGTGATCTACTTCCGTCCTCAGGTATGACTGCTTCCATACAGTATGTGGTTTGATCCATGCCTGAGACCGCCTCTTCGAGCTTACTCGGGCGGGGATCGAATCAGATATGAAAGCAGTGGTAGCCGAGAATGGAAGTTCATCATCCATGTCCAGCCACCTCCAAGTGCATTCAATCTTATCCTTCAACTTAATACAGTACATGTGCTAAACAATGCTAGTTCCTGAGCATGGAACGTTTGTGTTCTCATTGATCGAAATTAACCCGATTTTGGGTTCAAACATTCTCGTACGTAGCCCTGAAGTGAAAACACCCTAACAGTCCTGAGACGAGCGCGGTGTCCTGTTGAAGCTCTTATCTGGGAAATGATTTACTGCATGCAGGCGGACTTGAAATAAAATAAGAAGTCGAATCAGTTTGAGGTCGAACATGTTAGACCTTCCTTCCTTCATCTTGTGTTGCTTGCAGTTTGCCAGGGAAGATCAGGTTTGTTTAGTGGGTAAGGTGCCTATCTGATTTTGAAATGCGTCTAATTCCACAGCTCTCTTTAACAGGAAATGGCTCGACTTGACCCTCCCAGGCTGGGAAACTTACCCGGATCCGTCTCATGGCAGCTACTATTTCCACACGGCTGTTGGGTCGAGCGACATCCAGACTGCCGATGTACTGCCGAGAGCAAATCAAACAAACAGCACAGAATCATCTTTGGGATTCAATGTATGTTTCTGGATACAATCTAACCTGTTTATAAACAACATAAAGGTTCGAATCAGTGACAGTGTATACACACCGCGGCGAGTTCCAGCGATACAATGTAACTGATTTGAACCTTTATGTCGCCGGTACAAAGAAACATTGTATTACAACCAGGTGGCAAGTTTATAAACTTAATCTAAACAAAAGAAAAATGAAGAAGTTTCTGGAAATGTCCGTCTCTCTCTCTCTCTCTCTCTCTCTCTCTCTCTCTCACCTTCGCCTCGAAATTAATCCCGTGCTGGAAAGCCTCCTCGTTGTGCAGAGGAATCCGTAAGTCGTGTCCGTCGTCCACTAAATTGTACTTCGTTTTCGCGGGCATGGTGTTTTGTTGTTGTTTTGTATTTCTTTACCCGTACACAAATAAACAAGCTGAGGTTCTCGAACGTTCAGCTCGCGCGCTCCGCGGCGTCTCTTTCTCCCATTATCGTTTCAACGCTTTTTTTTTTAAAACCGTCAGCGCAACTTTGTAACCAATCTCTCTCTCTCTCTCTCTCTCCCTTCTCTCTCTCTCTCTGTCCGTTTCCTTTCTCCGAACTCAGCCGCTTCCTCTCCTGCCCCTCTGTCTCTCTCTCTGTGTCTCTGTCCGCGCTGTGTCTCACCGCCTGTCGCTTATTTCCGGTTTAAAGAGAAACACGGGAGACTTTCCGCTGTCGTGCTCCTGACAAACCTGGCGCGAGAGCGTTGCCAATATTGTGCTCGCGCCATAGCAGATAGAGCGCGCGCTCTCTCTCTCTCTCTCACACACCCTCCCTCTCTCGGTTTCTCTCTCACTCACTTACCACTCTGTGTGTGTGTGTGTGTTTCTCTCTCTCTCCCTCTCTCTATACACTACTGTTCAAAAGTTTTAGAGCACTACTAGTGATTTATTTTCTACATTCTACAACAATACTGGGGATTTCAAAACTATAAAATAACACATATGGAATTAGGTAATTATGTAACAACAACAAAAACAACAGTTAGTTGTTATTTTAAGACACAGAGGTCGGCCTTTCTGTAATAGTGCTTGCGAGAACAGTATTGTCAAGTGCATTTGCAAAATCCGTCGAGCACCATAATGAAACTGTCTCTCATGAAGGCCGTCCCAGGAGGACGAGACCAAAACCTCCCTCTGCTGCAGACGAGAAGTTCATTTAGAGTTATCAGCCTGAAAAATGACCAATTAACAGCACCTCAGATTAGAGGCGTTATGAAGTCTTTACAGAGCAGAAGTAGCAGAAACATCTCAATATCAACTGTTCAAAGGAGATTCATGCATTTTTTGGACGCCTTCAGCATTCCTTTACAATGTCGAAAGAAATAAACATCAGGAACCATCATGGAGTTAGAAAGTGTTCTAAAACTTTTGAAAGGTAGTGTGTGTATACAGTGTATATATATATATATCGATATATCGAGAGAGAGTATATATTGTATTGCATATAAGCAATTAACCTCTGGGATTCATAAAGTTCCTGAATCCTGAATATATATTCTCTCTCTCTCTCTCTCTCCCTCTGTCTGTACACACAACATTATACATATAGTGTTCATAAACAGAGAGAGTGAGAGAATGAATGCACACACAACACACACACACACACATATATTTTAATATACTGTATATATAAAATATAGTATCCATCCATCCCCCTGTAGCCACACTTGGGAGTTGATGTATTCATTCCCATTTTCACAACCATGGTATTTACACACTACAGGCAATTTGGGAACGCCAATTAGCCTAATCTGCATGTCTATGCATTGTTGGGGCAAACCCACCAAGCATGCACACAGAACCCAAGGCAGGACTTGAACCCGGACCCTGCAGGTGCAAGGGGACAGTGCTAACCACTAAGCTACCATGCCAAGATATTGATAACATGTATTCTTCACAGTGGCATGGTGGCCTTTCACCTCAAGAGTCCTGGTTCGATTCATGCAACTAGTGTTCCCAAACTGCCTGTAGTGTGTGTATACATGTTCCCTGCAATGAATTGGCACCCTGTTCAGGGTGTACACTGGCTCATGCCCTAAGTTGCCTTGGATAGGTTCCAGCCCCCTGCGACTCTATATACAGGATAAAGTGGTATAGGTGATGAGCGAGTGAGTTTTCTCCAAACTACTCTATGCCGGTGAAACATGGACAGTGACAACAAAGGACATTGCACAATCAAATGTCTTTGAAATAAAATGCTATAGAAACATTCTATATAAAGAAAATTGGATGGATACAAAAGGTGACAAAAAAAATCCGAAGAGACCTCAGGCAAGAAAAAAATGATCGGCAAAGTTATCAAGGAGAATAAATTGGGTCTGTTTGGGCATTTATGCAGGATGAGGGAAGAATGATTAATCAGATTGATGATGGAGAGAAACAGAAATAGGAAGCATCAAGTAGGAAGACCAGCAAGAAGATGGATTGATGACATCAAAGAATGTCCTGGAGAAGGGAGCGGACAGCAATAAAAATGGCTAAGGAAAGAGAAGGATTCTGGAAGATATCAGGATATTAGATAAATATTAATATATGTTTGTTAACTTACATTATATATAAATATCAATGTAAAATGATTTTTTAAAATAATTATTATAATAAAAATATATAAGTTGCATTCACATCACTTTCTTTCAAAATATGTTGCTATTTTAACTTAATATCTTATCATTTATTAACTTATTTCATGATGATTTAATTCTCAACATGATAAGTTATTATCTTAAAGATACTCTATTGTTATTAATGTATATTAGGTTAAGATCCTGTTATTTTCACCTACCTTCTTATTTTAAGACATGCCATAGCATGTGTTATCTTTTACTTAAATTATATTCAACTTAATATCTGATGCTTTTGAATTAACTCCTTATTCCATGTCATACAAAGTCATTGTTGTGTCTAAATATCCTTTTACACTATATGTATTATTTAAGTATTTGGCCACACCTGTTCATTATTGAATTCAGTTGTTTCAATCCGGCCCCTTATCCCCAGGGAAGGGCAAACTTAGTCATAAAGATGGAGAAAAGTAAAAGAAATACAATGCTACATGGACTCAATTACAATTAACTAAGCAGGCAGAGAAGTGAGTCATATTAGATCAAATGTCCGTTCGTAGTACGTGTCAGCTATAAAAGAGGACTTTGATACGCAGGTTTTCCAAGCACAGGTCGTGTCGTCATTGTGAATGAATTGTATATCCGGCAGGTGCACAAACTGCAAATTCGTTGAAGTGTTTACCTCGAAAACGATGACATGACAAAGAAATAATAATAACTATGATAATGTTAAAAATGCAGTACACCCTCAGCCACAACATTATGACCGCTGACGGAAGATCTGAACATTAATCACCAAGTATGCATCAAAAAACTGGTGACAGGATCATGGGTAGCTAAGGCTCACTCATACTCGCAGATGCTAAAGGTCAGCCCGACCAGTCTGAGCCCACAGAAAAAACATACAGTAGAAAGGCACCAGTACACCCAGTGCATCACAGCCCACCATTTACTGAGACCAGACCCGACCTCCAAACTTCCAAGATCCCAGTCTGTTTGAGCGTCCATGAGATGCACAGGACAAACAGGCTCAATACACGGAAGCCAGACACCACAGCACCCCCCCAAGAGGGGAGCCCCAAAACCTAGGTGGTTAATAGGTTTAATGTCATGGCTAAAAAGTGTATAGCAGGAATGGCATGTCAAATATCACTGGAATAGACTAATATTTATTATTTATAAACTACGGCCTTCATTACTATTTCTTGCAGCATACGGTATTTGCCACTAAACTGTCTATAAATGCGGCAATAATATTGCTGTTATATGAAATATACCTGTAACTCAGGGACAAATCACACAAAATTGTTGAAGAACTGAAGAAATTTAATTAGAACGCAAAGTCATATATTTTTCACCAACACAAAGAGTAAAACTACCCATCATTAGTCAGGTGATAAGACCGTTGTTGGTAGCCTGAATGGTACAGTATCTCATAATTGAACAGTATCTCGCGAATGAAAAAGATCAGAGAAAAAGCGACATTTTCTTACTTTTATCATTAATGTGAATCATATATATACGTATATATATATATATATATATATATATATATATATATATATATTTTTTTTTTTTTTTTTAAAGACACAAAGGTACAAAGAATGTATTCCTGAAAGCACTGCTACAATATTTTAATCAATTAATGATTACAATTTTATCCAAGGCCAAATAAAAGACACTTGGATTGGTATAACATACATGTTTCACAAATAAATATGCAAAAATTTTAAAACATAAAAAAATAAACAAGCATAAAACAATTAATTAGGTTATTAAGAGCCGCAAATGAACAATAAAATAAATAAAAAACAAAATGAATATAGGTAATAAGGTATATAGGTATGAATGTAGGTATAAGTAATAGTCCTTAAAAAGTTTGTTTGGTTCCAGTAGTTTGTTCTGTATATTTTGCAGCGTTTTATTACATAGAAACATTTTTAATATGGGATATTTTTTTTCATATTTAATTCCCTCAATATGCTTTTTGTCTGGAGAAAAAAAGGAATATATGAATTATATATATTAAATGAATTATTATTATTAGTAGTAGTAGTATTATAATATAGCAGAGTTTAATATAAGAAGACGCACTTTATCTATTATTCATGCACATCATGAAAAGTAAAAAAAAAAGACTTTTGCTATTTAATGCACAGTATACAGTATACAATATACAGTAATTTAATCATCTTTTACCATCCTTTATACATCCAGCCATGGTGAAAACCTTTAATCCGCAATTTCTGCCACCAGCATTTCCTCTCTGTGGTTAATCCACATTAGTGAGAGCTGCCTCACTGTAGTAGTCATTAGGTCCAGCAATTATACTGTAACAGTACCCGGGATATGAAGGCAATTTGTAGGATCAGCTGTGTTCTGTGGACTTTTCCCTTAGGATGTTCTTATATTGCAACATAATATCGCTGCTACACACTTTCAAGGGTAATGTGATGAGTTTTGAAATAAGAAAAACTCATAAAGCCTTATAACCTGTCTTCAATTGTCAGATCACAATCCAATTAAACATTGTGACATGGACAGAATTTGCATATTCTTATGCGCCTCATTCCTCAAAGGCCTGCCGAGAATAGTCTTATTTCCAGTTTTCTCTCTCTTTGTCAAGGAGTATCTATAATTAGGTCTATTACATTCGTTACTTTTTCCATTATATTCATTACATTTAGTGTGAAATAATAAAAAAATGTTAAAGCCAAAACGAAATTAGAAGTCTATTACTTGCACACAAACGTGAATTGTGTAAATATGTGAATTTCTTTTATAGGAGGACATTTTTATCCTTATGTACTTGTATTATTATAAAATGATTGGAATAAATATAACAATAGGAAATATATATCCTTCAAATTGTTATATTTATGTTATGGAAATCATTTTATTATTTCAATTATTTAAATTTTAAAACAAAGCTTTTTAATAGTTTTATATTTATGTTATAAATATATAAAATAATTGAATGGAAATACATATGAACCTCCATGATGTTCTGCAGATTTTTTTTTCAGTCTTTATACTGTATGAAACACTAGTGATGATGTGATTGTGTGTACAGTGTAATTTTTGCTTTAAGGAACTGTTCCTCCAGGGTGTTTCATGGATTACGTCATCCGTTCCTACTCCAAGACACATCTTTGTTTTAGACTGACATCACTGAAACACTGAAACAGGTTTACGCCTGAAAGTCACATCATTCAAGTTCAAGTAGGCTTTATTATCACTTCAAACATATACAGTTAGTACACAGTGAAATGAAACAACGTTCCTCCAGGACCAAGGTGCTACATACAGTACAACATAAATTAACAGAAAAACTAAACTAGCTAACTAAGGGGCCTAGTTAGTTGGCTAGCGGAGACAAGACAGATTTACCTGACAACAAAAATTAACAACATAAATTAACAAAAATTAACTAGCTAACCTAGAGAGGAAGACTATCTACATTTTTTGTGTGTGTTTATCAGTCCAGTTCCCTTTTTGTTGAGGAGACGGATGGCTTGTGGAAAAAAAAGCTGTTGCACAGTCTGGATGTGTGTCCCCGAATGCTTCGGTACCTTTGTCCAGATGGCAGGAGTGTGAAGTGTGTGTGAGAGGGGTGTGTCCGAACAGCCACAATGCTGGTGGTTTTGCAGATGCAGCGTGTGGTGCAGATGTATTCAATAGAGGGGAGAGAGACCCCCATGAGATGATCTTCTCTGCTGTCCTCACTATCCGCTGTAGGGTCTTGCGGTCCGGTATGGCACCATTCCCAAATCAGACAGTGATTCAGCCGCTCAGGATGCTCTCGATAGTTCCTCTATAGAAGGTGGTCAGGATCGGTGGTGGAAACTGTGCCTTCCTCAGTCTTCTCAGAAAGAAGAGACGCTGTTGGGCTTTCTTGTGCAGGGAGCTGGTGTTGAGGGACCAGCTGAAGTCCTTCTCCAGGTGGACACCCAGGAATTTGGTGCTTTCGACGATTCCCACAGAGGAGCCGTTGATGCTCAGTGGAGAATGGTCGCCTCGTGTCCTCCTAAAGTCAACAACAAGTCATTTCCTTTATCTTGTCAACATTCAGAGACAAGTTGTTGTCGTTACACCAGTCCGTTAGCCTCTTCACTTCCTCTCTGTACGCTGACTCATCGTTCTTGCTAATGAGACCCACCACGGTCGTGTCATTAGCGAACTTGATGATGTGATTCGAACTGTGTGTTGCTACACAGTCGTGAGTCAGCAATGTGAACAGCAGGGGACTGAGCACACAGCCTTGTGGGGCCCCAGTGCTCAGTGTGGTGGTGCTGGAGGTGCAGTTCCCGATCCGTACTGACTGAGGCCTTCCGGACAGAAAGTCCAGGATCCAGTTACAGAGGGAGGTGTTCAGGCCCAACAGGCTCAGCTTCCCAATCAGTTGTTGGGGGATGATAGTGATGAATGCTGAGCTGAAATCCATGTACAGCTTTCAAACGAATGTGTCCATATTGTCCAAATGTGTGAGGTCAAGATGGAGTGTAGTGGAGATGGCGTCATCCGTTGAGTGGTTAGCACAGTACGCAAATTGCAGTGGGTCCAGTGAGGGGGCAGCAGGGTCTTGATGTGTCTCATGACGAGCAGCTCGAAGCACTTCATGATGGTGGGTGTAAGTGCAACGGGATGGTAGTCATTGAGACAGGACACAAGACTTCTTCAGAACGGGGATGATGGTGATGGCCTTGAAGCACGTGGGAACGATGGCGCTGCTCAGAGAGATGTTGAAGATGTCGGTAAGAACATCTGCCAGTTGTTCAGCACATTCTCTGAGCACTCTGCCTGAAATGTTGTCTGGTCCAGCAGCTTTACGTGGGTTGACTCTGCGTAGAGTTTTCCTCACATCAGTTGTAGTGAGACACAGCACCTGGTCATTCGGAGGAGGGGTGGTCTTCCTCGCCGTCACATCGTTCTGCCTGTCGAACCGAGGGTGGAAGTTATTCAGCGTTCAGCATCTGGGAGGGAGCCGTCACAGGCAGGCGATGTCGTCCTGTAGTGGGTAATGGCTTGTAAGCCCTGCCACATGCGCCGTGTGTCGCCGCTGTCTCTGAAGTGATTGTGGAGGTCGTGTGCGCGCTTCGCCTATCTGATGGCCCGAGAAAGTTCGGCCCTTGCTCTTCTAAGGGCCACCTTATCTCCCGCTTTGAAGGCAGAGTCTCAGGTCCTCAGAAATGCACGCACTTCCGCAGTAATCCACGGTTTCTGGTTGGGTTGTGAGATGATGCTCTTGGAGACAGTGACGTCTTCGGTGCATTTGTTGATGTACAGTAGCTGGTCACTGATGATGTGTACTCCTCCAAGTCAGTGAAGTCGCCGTAAGTTCCAGCCTCCCTAAACATGTTTCAATCAGTGCTCTTGAAACAGTCCTGAAGAGCAGAGATGGCTCCTGTTGGCCAGGTTTTCACCTGCTTCAGAACCGGTTCTGACGAGTGGTCTGTATGCTGAAATTAGCATAACAGAGATGTGGTCTGAGTAGCCAATGTGGGGGCGGGGCTCTGCCCGATATGCGCCGGGGATGTTTGTGTAAACAAGATCCAGTGTGTTTTCCCCTCTCGTTGCAAAGTCCACATACTGATGGAATCTAGGAAGCACTGACTTGAGATTTGCATGGTTGAAATCTCCAGCAACAATAAACAGTCCATCCGGGTGTGTATTTTGCAGTTCACTGATCTTTCTATACAGTTCCCATAGCGCTTCCTTAGCACTACTGCTAGGTGGAATGTACACTCCGATAATGAAAACAGTATGTGTAAGAAGCCTGATATATTATTATTTACTTTAAGGAAGCCACAATAAGTTCATAATCAAAATTCTAACTGCTAATCTATTTTTTTCAATAACAAAGTACATTTAATATCATAAAATGTTAATAGTTGAATGAATTTTAATACTTAAGTACAGTAAATATTACATAATGTAAGATCTGAGATGTACAAACAAATCTACCACATTAACACCTACAGCTGTAATTTCATTTGCTTTTTGAGAACATTACTGAAGTGATTAAGAACCTGAAAATGGCAATTTGTTTATTCTGTGCATGTAAATGTTAAACAATAAAAATATATACGATGAAACATAATAGCAATAATATATCACTTGGAGCTATTACATTCTGATGTGTTCTGTAGACCTCAGTTATTCCAGTGCTATACAGTGGCTTGCAAAACTATTCGGCCCCCTTGAACTTTTCCATATTTGTCAAATTACAGCCACAAACATTAATCAATTTTATTGGAATTCCACGTGAAAGACCAATACAAAGTGGTGTACACGTGAGAAGTGGAACGAAAATCATACATGATTCCAAACATTTTTTACAAATAAATAACTGAAAAGTGGGGGGTGCATAATTATTCAGCCCCCTTTGGTCTGAGTGCAGTCAGTTGCCCATAGACATTGCCTGATGAGTGCTAATGACTAAATAGAGTCCACCTGTGTGTAATCTAATGTCAGTACAAAAACAGCTGCTCTGTGACGGCCTCAGAGGTTGTCTAAGAGAATATTGGGAGCAACAACACCATGAAGTCCAAAGAACACACCAGACAGGTCAGGGATAAAGTTATTGAGAAATTTAAAGCAGGCTTAGGCTACAAAAAGATTTCCAAAGCCTTGAACATCCCACAGAGCCACTGTTCAAGCGATCATTCAGAAATGGAAGGAGTATGGCACAACTGTAAACCTAACAAGACAAGGCCGTCCACCTAAACTCACAGGCCGAACAAGGAGAGCGCTGATCAGAAATGCAGCCAAGAGGCCCATGGTGACTCTGGACGAGCTGCAGAGATCTACAGCTCAGGTGGGGGAATCTGTCCATAGGACAACTATTAGTCGTGCACTGCACAAAGTTGGCCTTTATGGAAGAGTGGCAAGAAGAAAGCCATTGTTAACAGAAAACCATAAGAAGTCCCGTTTGCACAGCAAACATGTGGAAGAAGGTGCTCTGGTCAGATGAGACCAAAATGGAACTTTTAGGCCAAAATGCAAAACGCTAAGTGTGGAGGAAAACTAACACTGCACATCACTCTGAACACACCATCCCCACTGTCAAATATGGTGGTGGCAGCATCATGCTCTGGGGGTGCTTCTCTTCAGCAGGGACAGGGAAGCTGGTCAGAGTTGATGGGAATATGGATGGAGCCAAATACAGGGCAATCTTGGAAGAAAACCTCTTGGAGTCTGCAAAAGACTTGAGACTGGGGCGGAGGTTCACCTTCCAGCAGGACAACGACCCTAAACATAAAGCCTGGGCAACAATGGAATGGTTTAAAACAAAACATATCCATGTCTTAGAATGGCCCAGTCAAAGTCCAGATCTAAACCCAATCGAGAATCTGTGGCAAGATCTGAAAACTGCTGTTCACAAACGCTGTCCATCTAATCTGACTGAGCTGGAGCTGTTTTGCAAAGAAGAATGGGGGAGGATTTCAGTCTCTAGAAGTGCAAAGCTGGTAGAGACATACCCTAAAAGACTGGCAGCTGTAATTGCAGCAAAAGGTGGTTCTACAAAGTATTGACTCAGGGGGCTGAATAATTATGCACCCCCCACTTTTCAGTTATTTATTTGTAAAAAAAATGTTTGGAATCATGTATGATTTTCGTTCCACTTCTCACGTGTACACCACTTTGTATTGGTCTTTCACGTGGAATTCCAATAAAATTGATTCATGTTTGTGGCTGTAATGTGACAAAATGTGGAAAAGTTCAAGGGGGCCGAATACTTTTGCAAGCCACTGTGTGTATAACATATTTAAGTGCTTTCATTTTGTATTTTTTGGTTATCATGTTACTCTTAATTTATGTGACCAAACGTTATTCTCATTTGTATTATTTGCCTGTAGTAATAATAGTAATAATAATAGTATTATTATTATTATTATTATTAGTAGTAGTAGTAGTAGTAGTAGTTGGAGTAGAAGGAGCAGTAGTAGTTGTATTGTTTTTTTTTTGCTCTTGTTGTTGGAATGATTGTTTTGGTTGTTCTTCTTGCTTTACTTATTGTTGGTCTTATTGGACTTATAGTTGGTATTGTTTTATTTTTTATGTTGTTCTTGCTGTTGGTCTTATTGTTTTTGTTCTTCCATTTGTTCCCTTGTTGTTCTTACTATTGATTTTATTATTGTTGTGTTTGTTGGTCTTATTGTTGTTGTTGTTGGTGCTACTGTTTTTGCTGTTCTTGTTTTTGTTATTATTCATGTTTTGTCCATGTTGACAATATTCTTGCTTTTGTTGTTGATACTAGTGTCTTTGTTTTTCTTCTCAGTGTTGTTATTATTATTATTATTATTATTATTATTATTATTGTTGTTGTTGACATTAATGGTTTTGTTGTTCTTATTGGTATTATTGTTCTCTTTAATGGTATTGGTATTCATGTTCTAGGTGTCCTTGTTGTTGGAATTATTGTTCTTGTTTTTGTTCTCACTCGAGTGTTATTGTTCTTCCTGTTTGTATTATTGATTATTGCTCTCGCTCTAGTTGTTATTGTCAACTCAATTCGTGTTATGATTTTTCTTGTTATTGTTGTTTTTTTGTTCCTATTTGTTGTGTTTGTAACAGTTTTTTTTTAAATGTATGTGTTTTCAAGTAAATAATTCTAAATGTGTTAAATCTAAGAGAACAGGTGGAGAGTGATATATAAGGCTGACTGCACCTTCATTAACACTTAATTAACCAAATAAACAGAGGCACTGGCTTGCGTTGGAGCCGTGTTGTTTCTCAGTGAGTCAAATGCAGGGCAGTAGGTCAAGACCACGTTCTAGAATTCAGTTGGGAGATGATGGCAATCTTAAAATCCTGCTCATAAGCTCCGCTTCAGCTGCTGCACTATTAAATATGAATTAATCATTACGTTCATACAGGACTGTGGAGCACATGGAGGATTACTTCAAAACAGGTTGTGATTTGTGTTGTATGTTGTGCATCATTCATGGGTTTTAGTCCTGACAACCTCACAGTTTTCTTATAATTCCTAATAATCCTTTATTATTATTGTTATTATTATTATTATTATTATTATTATTGTTATTATTATTATTGTTGTTGTTGTTGTTGTTGTTGTTATTATTATTATTATTATTATTATTATTATTATTGTTGTTGTTGTTATTATTATTATTGTTATTAGTATTATTATTGTTGTTGTTATTATTATTATTGTTGTTATTGTTATTATTATTATTATTATTATGATTGTTGTTGTTGTTGTTATTGTTATTATTATTATTATTATTATTATTATTATTGTTATTATTATTATTATTAATATTATTATTGTTGTTGTTGTTGTTGTTGTTGTTGTTGTTGTTGTTATTATTATTATTATTATTATTATTGTTGTTGTTGTTGATAATAATAATAATAATAATAACAACAACAACATTAATAATACTAATAACAATAATAATAATAATAATATTGTTGTTGTTGTTGTTGTTGTTGTTATTATTATTAATATTGTTATTAATATTATTATTGTTGTTATTGTTATTATTATTGTTGTTGTTATTGTTATTATTATTGTTGTTGTTCTTGTTGTTATTATTATTATTATTGTTGTTGTTATTGTTATTATTATTGTTGTGTTATTGTTATTATTATTATTATTGTTGTTGTTGTTGTTGTTGTTGTTATTATTTTGCCAAATACATTGGGATTTGGAGTACTGAAAGGTTTTGTCTGGCATTTTGCTTAAAATATGTCTTTTTCCATTATGACACAATCTTTAAGCCAATAATAACCAATAAAACAGAAACAATACATGTTTCAAATGTGCTCAACTGGTGTAATAAGAGTTTCCAGTGTAACCACTGAAAGTTCACTCATGTTTGTATGGCTGTAGAGGAGGAAGAGGAAGCTTTATTTATCACATATACATTACACCATAGTGGCTTGTTAAGAAGTCAGTTTGCAGGGTCAGTCATGTTACATGACCTCCTATAGTAGACTGGGTTAAGGGGTTTGATCAAATGTCCAACAGTGGCAGATTGGGGGTCCTGTGCTTGAAGCGTTCGGCAGGAAACCGATTGACATTTACAGAAGACTTTAAGCACCAGACGGTGATGAGAATCTTGGTCGAGGTAACACATTTAAATGCATTTTAAAGAAGCCCTATACGTCCATGAATGACGACTAGAATCATTCCTATGAACGTTCAGCAAGTCAGATGCCTGATCATCGAAAAGACGCATCTGTGTGTGGAAACGCAAATAGAACCTCATCATAAAAAGATCATCAAGTTACAGCTTAAGCCACAAAATAAACACCAGACCAGGAACATCCTGAACAGTGTATTGACTTAATGTTGTTGACCTGCTGACTCGTCTCTCAACGAACTCAGTGTAAGGAATGATGTCATTCAATCAATAACCACAAAGGGGCAGTGATGTAGCAGATGTGTAAAAAAAAAAAAAAGTCCTCAAGATAAATGTGTCAGAGGTTCAAAGGCCAGCTGAAACACACACACACACACACACACACACACACACACACACACACACACACACACACACACACACACACACGCCTAGCACAATGTTACCACGATACAATACACACAAATGGCAAGCATCCTCTGAAACAGCCAGAGCCCATTCTTCTCTCAGATAAAGAGCAGTAGTCGTCCAAATCACTCACCATTCAACCTGGCTGCTGTTCTTTTCAACAGCTCAAGACGAGCTTATCTAGTCATTGTTACATAACGCTGCTGCACAGTCCCACAGCCATGTCTCTCCCTGGTGGTTTACCAGATCAAGGTATCTCGATATAATTTTAGAAAATAACGTGACACACCTACGTCTGTTTCATTCAGGAGAACAGCACGCTACAATACATTTAACCTCGACCTTAATGAAGTGCATGTGTGGGCTGCGCTCCAAACCACTTCAGGAGGTTAATGCAGAATGGTGTGTAATCAAGGTTAGGCAAATTATATATGAACCACACATGGGCTGGAATACTTGTACACTGGCATACTTGTACACTGCATTCTTCATCAGTATAGTATATAGTAGGTGTACAGTAGTATAGAAGATCAGTTCAAATGATTCACATGTTTGCACCAAAACTCGAAAACATAACATGCAAAATCAAAAGCAGGTGCATCATCATCATCATAATAATAATAATAATAATAATAATAATAATAATATAAAGGAAATTTTATATATATATATATATATATATATATATATATATATATATATATATATATATATATATATATATATATATATGGTCAGCCACAAAAACGTATACACACTTCAAGAAAATAAAAATATTATGATGTATATTCTATTATTCTAATATTAATATTATATTAAAAAAAAAAAAAAAAAAAAAATATATATATATATATATATATATATATATATATATATAGTTTTATCATTATTAAAATATTATAATTTAAAATATTATTATAATATTATTATCATATATTAAATGACTTACTATCATACATTTAATAGTCTTAAATGACTGTTTATTGTATTTATGATTTATGAGATACTGTATATATCTCCCCCTCCACGTGTATATAATGATTTTCACATTGTTTCTATATCTTGTACTGACACTTTGTGGCCTTGCTGGCTAATTTCGTTGTTCAGGCAACTGTACAATGACAATAAAAGTCGAAGTATATATCAATATATAACTTCTATCAATAAATTTAGCATTGGATTATTCATACATCTTTTTCTTTTCCTGATTTGTGTATAATTTTTTTGCCTGACTCGGCATATGTTTATTGAATACCAAATTATTGTATGTATCACGTATCATAATCAGGTACCCCACATGTTACCAAAGTTTAGCAGGTATCTAATATGGTGCTGCTTGTACTATGCTGTACCAGTAGTATGTACTTACATATATACAGTATCTGTATGGTACAGTATGTAAAAAAATACCATATTAGATACCTGCTGAATTTTGGTAACCACCAGCGTACTAAGAAGAAATTTGTATTGTCTTGACCATATTGTTATAATTTTTGTATCTTTTAAAGCGGAAAGGTGTAAGAGAGCATGAGGCGTAAGTTTTTGTCATTTTATTAAATTACAAATTTTTCTTAGGCGGCGCGGTGGTGTAGTGGTTAGCACTGTCGCCTTGCACCTCCAGGGTCCGGGTTCGTTTCCCGGCCAGGCTCGATTCCCGTCTCTGTGTGCATGGAGTTTGCATGTTCTCCCCGTGCTTGGTGGGTTTCCTCCGGGTACTCCGGTTTCCTCCCACAGTCCAAAGATATGCAGGTTAGGCTAATTGGTCTTCCCAAATTGCCCGTAGTGTGTGAGTGTGTGTATGTGTGTGTGCCCTGCGATGGATTGGCACCCTGTCCAGGGTGTACCCCGCCTTGTGCCCTACGCCTCCTGGGATAGGCTCCAGGTCCCCC
>CM060112.1:10497500-10587500 GCA_030522415.1 Channallabes apus | reverse complement strand
AGGTCCTATCTGCTTATAATGTGCTTCATGATTACTTCATTGTGGTGTGTGACCTTGGACCTTGGACAGCATTAACTTTTGTATTTTGGTGAATCTCAGGTCAGTGTGAATAGGAACTTGTTGCTTCACATTGGCTGAATAATTGACAAAGATAACTCCTATAGTTAAGTCTTTTCTAGATGTCCCATTTAGAAAAACTAAAATACAAGGAATTAATCAATAAGGGAAAAACACACACAAGAAGACAGTAAACTGTGTTTACTTTTATTTTTTGCAAACCATTTTGCGTTACAATGCTATTAAAGAAATTACGATTTACTATAGACTGCTTCCTATACACGGTTTTAAAATGAAGTAAAAGTCAAACAATAATATGACTCTCTTGGGTGTCTTCAAAGCTATTATAAGCCATTTGTTACCTTGTAGCGTAAGGCTTTTTATGGGAAATACATCCCAAATCGCATTCACAGAAAGATTAAAAAGTGAGCATTTTACTGCCATTGATTGAAATAATACAACCAACATACACGAAGCCATTGGTCCTCTAATACCAACTCCCCAAGCAAATATATGTACAGTAGTCCCTAAACATAAAAAAAGATACCACAGCAGCACTAAACAGTAATAACCCCTTACAGTAGTAACCCAGTACAGTGAGGGCGCCCCCTATAGAGCTGGAGGACAGGCACGGATAGACAAAACATAACACACTCAAAATGCAAATCTTAATTAGAGGAAAGTAGTTAAAAGTATTTAGTTGCAAGATAGTGGCACATACTGTACTCATCTCCGTATTCCTAGAAATTACACTATTTGGTACATAGAAAAATGTGCCACATAAAAACAAAGTGTTTTTATGTAAATAATGGGTTGTGGGGAAACAATAGTGGTCAGTCATTGTTTTTTCGGTAAATAATGTTGCTCGGAGATGGTGCTCAGTGATTGGTTGTTGGACTTGGTTATTAGGGGAACAGTGGTGCTGAGTAATTTGTTAAATTATATACATGTGCTTAAAAAGTCAATAGTGTAGATTCGATCTTAGGTGCTGTTTTTGTAGCTAAAGTGGTCTAAAAATTGGCAAATCTAATGACGATAATGACCCTGGGAACTTATAGTTGTCATGAATGCAACATCATTTGCAAGTGAAAACAATGACCAGGTCCAGACCATTAGCGGAACCTACAGTATGTGTGACCTACGTTACAAAGCTTTAATTGTTACAGCACTACACATTCAAAACTTTTGGAGTTCATATGAGTCCAACTGGACCTACATCAACACTGTAGGTTGTTAGTTAATGTACCAAAGTTGTGATATAATATTGGTTGCTTTCATTCATTCATTCATCTTCTATACCGCTTTATCCTGTATTTAGGGTCGCGGGGACCTGGAGCCTATCCCAGGAGACTCTGGGCACGAGGCAGGGTACACCCTGGACAGCGTGCCAATCCTATTGGTTGCTTTATTACTTTTAATTACAGTTTACCATAAAAAATACGGTAAGTAGTAACAGAATACAGCTATAAATGCATAGTACAGTCAATCTCCGAAATATGCAAGAGTGGATACCGATGTCATTTTCTTTGGTATAAGTACGGTAGGATAAATACAGAATTATGTAGATTTATATGGAACTTTAGCTGAATCTACGTTAATATTCATGCTGCAAAATTAGTCAATTTTATTGTTCGTCATAGTTTAGCATTAAAACGAATAAAAAAAGTTTATATTGGCACAAAAATAATCTATAAACCATTGCAGAGGATACTTGTGGTTTCTGCGAAATTGCATGGGTTTCTGCGAACGATTATTACTTAGGTTCTAAGGAATAATCTGCGAATGACGGAGGCAGTGAACTGTGAATCGCAACTTCACGAAGTGTCGACTGTATATAAAAAGTGTCCATAGGGTTGTACTATTTAACCCTACAATTAACTGCCATTAGCCGGAATAAACTACAGAGTACGAGCCATTTAGTGTAAAAGGAACAATTACATGTTGTGTTAATAGGAAAAGCTAAATATAGTAGATGAAAATGTATTTCTTTATGTCATGTCAGTTTCCTGTACGGAAGCATCCTGTACCTTTAATAGGCGCTTTAGTGCCATTACTGAGAAATCTGATGATTTAATTAGGCTATTAAAAGGTCAGACTTTTAACTCTCCCTTTATTCCATATTGTATAAGTGTGCCCTAATATGCCGGCCTCAAGTTGATCGTTTATTGCGCTTTTATATAACTCTTTAACTTTCCAGCTGAAAATGATGAAAATGATGATTTAAAAGACATGTGAAGTCCAGTGTGAAGTCCAGTTGAATATGAACACAGTGCATGTATTTTCCCCATGATATTATTTTCACAAAAAAACTTAAAATTAAGCACACACTGCCCAATCAAATAACAAAATCAAAGTTTTTATGTTTCTTGGGGTTTAACCCTTCCCTAGAGTCACCACATCGGATCATTCCATCCACAAATGATTATCATGGGTTTTATACTGGATGCCCTTCCTACCACAATCCACTCGTTTCTCCAGGTTTGGGATTGGCACTCAAGTTTCCTTTAACCTAGTAACCTATTTACGTGTGACAGTAACGTAGGAAAGTGACGTGTTGCAGCTTTCCTTAGTTGTCACAACAGTTAATGACGTCTTGTCTGTTTGGTGTCTGTAACTTGTTCAACTGGCTTTCCGTCAGCATGTCCATATTAGTAGGACTTTACCTTATTAATACATTAACTAGAAAAGAAGGACACAAGGTTTACTGTAACATTTTATGACTTTATTCATTTATTTTATGACTTTATTCATTTATTACTAACTGCAAGATTTGTCATTTCTGTTCTTCATTATGTTTAACACTGAGGAACATTTGCAATACACTATTGGCTCCTGTGATTAACATAAATAAACATGTTCTTCAGACATCACACATGTTGTTAAGTGGTTTATGTGATTAGTGCACATGTGATTTAAATGGCAGCTTCATCATGTAGTTAAATACTGTATGAACTTATTATCAGAACCTTTATAGCTGAAGCTCCCAGTTTGTCTTGATGTAAATGTTCTTCTTCATTTGATGTCATTTGCTTCATGTGAAATAACGTTTCAGTGGGCATGCTACAGTAGTGTGGAATAAAGATACTTTACATCATCATCATACAAATATCGTATGAGGCATTTAGATGAAATATTACATTTTACGATAAAATTGGGCGGCGCGGTGGTGTAGTGGTTAGCACTGTCGTCTTGCACCTCCAGGGTCTGGGTTCGATTCCCCAGCCAGGCTCGATTCCCGTCTCTGTGTGCATGGAGTTTGCATGTTCTCCCCGTGCTTGGTGGGTTTCCTCCGGGTACTCCGGTTTCCTCCCACAGTCCAAAGATATGCAGGTTAGGCTAATTGGCGTTCCCAAATTGCCCGTAGTGTGTGATTGGGTGTGTGAGTGTGTGTATGTGTGTGTGCCCTGCGATGGATTGGCACCCTGTCCAGGGTGTACCCCGCCTAGTGCCCGAAGTCTCCTGGGATAGGCTCCAGGCCCCCCGCGACCCTGAACACAGGATTAAGCGGTATAGAAAATGAATGAATGAGGATAAAAGTGATGGTACTACATGTTCCTGTATACTGCTAAGGAATGGAAAGAAATGGTCTGAAAGGAACGTGACTGGTTGTGACCCGCTTCGTTGTCACAACAATTTGTGAAGTGTGTTGACGGTTTTCTGTCTGTAACTCGTCCAACTGCCTTTCCTACAGTAGTTTCTGTTAATCGTTTATGTGATTAATCTTCAGGAAGTGACGGAGTTTGATGTTTTATGACTTCATTATGTTTATGACTGTAGGACAGTTTAAGGGCAAACACGTGATTCTCTTCTAAAGGCTTTACTGTCTGGCAGACGGTTACAGAAATGCACATGGACAAGAAATATGTTTTTGCCTTGTTACATAACAAGAACAACTGCTTTATCCCGTCTACAGGGGGGCCTGGAGCCTATCCTGAGATTTCGGGCACGAGGCTACGATACACCCTGGATCGGGGGCCAATCCATCGCAGAGCAATTTTGGGACATTACTACTTAGTACTTAGACTGTGGGAGGAAACTGGAAAACCCGGAGGAAACCCACCAAGCACTGGGAGAAAATGCAAACTCCATGCACACAGAATCGAGATTCGAACCCTGGAGGTGCAAGGAGACAGACCTAATCACTAAGCCACCGTGCCACCCACAGGTAAAGTAAAAACCCGACTCGCATCATTTGAAGGGCGCTCTGTACTGTATATGCACAAATGTCCAGGTATCAGAAGTAATAAAAACAATCTGATTGTGTCATTTATCTTCATCATGCCCCATTTAGACAGTGCTATCACAGAGACGGCCATTAAAGTACTTCAACTTGGTGCAACACAAGCAGACGTGAAGTTTCCAGCTTATGGAACGGATTCCGAACAACTCGTTCCACCGCTGATCGCAATAGATCTGGAAGACCAAGAGTGACCACGTCAAGACAAGACGGACTGCATCATTTAAGAAATAAAAGTGAAATAAAATGCTGCCATTACTGCTGCTGATATTCCAGGGTTACACACGATAAGTCGTCGACTATTCAATGGCTGAAGCTGAACTTGATGGTTGTGCAAGGGAGCCATATCGTGTGCCAACGTCGAGTCAACATTATTGTCGATTTTCTACAAACCGGATTCCAAAAAAGTTGGGACACTAAACAAATTGTGAATAAAAACTGAATGCAATGATGTGGAGATGGCAAATGTCAATATTTTATTCAGAATAGAACATAAATCACGGAACAAAAGTTTAAACTGAGAAAATGTATCATTTTAAGGGGAAAATATGGTGAATCAAAATGTCATGGTGTCAACAAATCCCAAAAAAGTTGGGACAAGGCCATTTTCACCACTGTGTGGCATCTCCCCTTCTTCTTACAACACACAACAGACGTCTGGGGACCGAGGAGACCAGTTTCTCAAGTTTAGAAATAGGAATGCTCTCCCATTCTTGTCTAATACAGGCCTCTAACTGTTCAATCGTCTTGGACCTTCTTTGTCGCACCTTCCTCTTTATGATGCGCCAAATGTTCTCTATAGGGGAAAGATCTGGACTGCAGACTGGCCATTTCAGTACCCGGATCCTTCTCCTACGCAGCCATGATGTTGTGATTGATGCAGAATGTGGTCTGGCATTATCTTGTTGAAAAATGCAGGGTCTTCCCTGAAAGAGATGACTAGATGTTGTTCTAGAAGCTGAATATATTTTTCTGCATTGATGGTGCCTTTCCAGACATGCAAGCTGCCCATGCCACACGCACTCATGCAACCCCATACCATCAGAGAAGCAGGCTTCTGAACTGAGCGTTGATAACAACTTGGGTTGTCCTTGTCCTCTTTGGTCCGGATGACATGGCGTCCCACATTTCCAACAAGAACTTCGAATTGTGACTCGTCTGACCACAGAACAGTCTTCCATTTTGCCACACTCCATTTTAAATGATCCCTGGCCCAATGAAAACGCCTGTGCTTGTGGGTCTTGCTTAGAAATGGCTTCTTCTTTGCACTGTAGAGTTTCAGCTGGCAACGACGGATGGCACGGTGGATTGTGTTCACTGACGATGGTTTCTGGAAGTATTCCTGAGCCCATTCTGTGATTTCCTTTACAGTAGCATTCCTGTTTGTGGTGCAGTGTCGTTTAAGGGCCCGGAGATCACGGGCATCCAGTATGGTTTTACGCCCTTGACCCTTACGCACAGAGATTGTTCCAGATTCTCTGAATCTTCGGATGATATTATGCACAGTTGATGATGATAACTGCAAAGTCTTTGCAATTTTTCGCTGGGTAACACCTTTCTGATATTGCTCCACTATCTTTCTGCGCAACATTGTGGGAATTGGTGATCCTCTACCCATCTTGGCTTCTGAGAGACACTGCCACTCTGAGAAGCTCTTTTTATACCCAATCATGTTGCCAATTAACCTAATTACTGTTAATTGGTCTTCCAGCTCTACGTTATGCTCAAATTTACTTTTTCCAGCCTCTTATTGCTACTTGTCCCAACTTTTTTGGGATTTGTTGACACCGTGAAATTTGGAATCAACATATTTTTCCTTTAAAATGATACATTTTCTCTGATTAAACTTTTGATCTGTCATCTATGTTCTATTCTGAATAAAATATTGACATTTGCCATCTCCACATCATTGCATTCAGTTTTTATTCACAATTTGTTTAGTGTCCCAACTTTTTTGGAATCCGGTTTGTAGTCATTTTGAATTTCTGGTGCTGATTTATACACAGATCTTTTTATATATATCATATATATATGATGCAAATGAATTCGGTACGCAATTTCTATGTGTAATATTTCTTTTGTCTATGAGTGTATAATATCAGTGACTGGATTGTCTTATTGAACATTTTTATTTATTAAAGAATGTATAGTTTCTTAGTAGCAAAGCTTTGGCACTTGATACGACTTTCCAAAATGGGAAATCTCCTTATAGTAAAACGTCATCATATCAGTGTTAACACACATAACAAACGCCTTAGACGATGCTGAGCATTCACCATGCGAGTACTGTATATACTGTATACAGTAGTGTATTAGCGTGCAATTCTTTGAGGCAAATAAATCAACACATTCTGATCAATTCGGAGGAATTCAAGAGATTGTTTAAAAATGTTGGATATAATAAAAAGGAACATTTCTGATGTTTTGAAAGCTAATCCTCATGCTGGAGTATTATTACCAGGAACAGAACTGATAGTCCTCACAACGCCAGCTCTGCGTTTGTTCATGGTAGATTTTTATTGACAAGTGCGCAGGTTAGAGAGCTTGCAGACACACACACACACACACACACACACACACACACACACACACACACACACACACACACACCACACACACACACCAGATATGAGATGAAAGAAGGCAATGAGTCTTTAAGCACCGTCTGGTCAGATACGGATCTCTCTGCGGTACAGGAAAGCACGTAGCTCCAGACTCTCCGACACCGACATGCACACCCTCATCCACCCTCACCGACACCCATATACACACACAACTGTTTTCGACAGCTTGTGTTGATCTTTGCTTCTTTGCTTAAAAAAAAAAAAAAAAAAAACTTAATCAATTTAATCTGTGTAACGCAACCGGCATCAATTTACTGCCCCAACAAAAAGAAAACAATGTTCTGCCACATAGTCGTTATAAATTAAGTCTTAACTTCCAGAAAAAGAAACAAACAAATAAAAATAGGCCATAAATCATGAGACGTGCGAAAAGAAGAGAAACCGTCGCTTGGCAGCTGCTGCCTTTATGGCAGAGTTATTACACCTACAGTACTCTGGCAAACTTAGTTCCTGACTGGCAGCGGCTTCTGATGAGGATTTTATTCCTCAGCTCTTGACATGGTTTCAGTGCCGTGTAAAAGCATGTGACTGTAAACACGACTGACGGATTTCTGGGAACGTCTGCGGATGTATTTGCACACAAACAAAGAAACGTAATGTTTTGCCTTTATGTGAAGCACTAGAACTACTATTACACTAAACTATGGAAATACAGTAAGTGCCGTTCACGTTCAATCAAGAATGTCGTGAGTTAAAAAATTTGACCTGTTATGCGTTTGCGCTTTCAAATAATGATCAAAATATTATTATTTTAATGTTCGATTTAATGGTCTGACATGACGGATGGACCCTCAGTACCTCAGGGTTTGAACCCAGTGACATTTTGGTTGTAAATTAAATTTTAAAGATGACAAACGCAAACCCGCACACACACATAATAAACACACAGGGGGCTAACACCTGTCTCTGGCAAGGGCGAGAGGCAATCACTGGACATTATGGCCCTGACAACACTTGATTAATTGAGCCCTCTTTCCCCTGTGTGTGTGTGTGTGTGTGTGTGTGTGTTTTAGGCAGAGGCAGAGAGAGAGAGAGAGAGAGACGGTCTGCTGATAAGCCCGAGCACTGAACAACACCTGCTGTTCAGTCAAGCTGCACTGTGTACAGTATAAAGTATCTCCAGTTCCCACCTGTTGAAGTCTTTCAGATTGAGCTTTGAAAAATACTCCATCCATGAGGATTAACCATCACCATACCCGTTTCCCCCCAACCTTCAGTCAACATTCGCACCATGGCCAATTAGCCTAATCTGCATGTCTTTGGACTTTGGGAGAACACCCACCCAAGGACAGGTAGAACATGCCGACTCCATACACTCAGATCCCAAAGTGGGAATCAAACCCAGACCCTTGAGGTGCAAGGCGACAGTGCTAACCACTACGCCACTGTGCTGCCATGCAAAACACAGTACTACTACTACTATTTGATCTCAGCGATCTTCATCCAACATCTTTCCACCGACTTGAGTGAAATGACTTCCTCTTTTATCTTCAACTTTCCCTCATTCCACATCGCTCACGTATCGCTCGACGTCACGTTTAATAGCTGTTGCTGCTATATCGCAGTCTATCAGGAGTATCCAGTGTTTGTTTTGGCTTCGCTTTATTATATCTGTAAATTTTCCCACATGGTCTCGCACATGAAGCATTACAGATCTTATATGGGTCAGCATGCGTGAGACCAGGTTTAAATTGAAATATAATCGCATGTAGAATGTAGGACGGTCTGGAGAAACTCGTGAAATGCCTGAATTCTGGCCAAAAACCCCGTAACGTATTTCGACAGCTTAACTCTTACGAGAATTAGGAATTAGAAAGCTTTTTCAACCTGGTCTTGACAATAGCAAAGGGCATGCTGTGTAAGGAGCCCGTGTAACAAGCTGCATCAAGACGTCTATAACCATGCCTACTATAAATGCAATTTTTGACATTTTTCCCTTATGATCTTTAAACACGTTTTTCAACTGCTTAAAGGAAAAGCAGGAAGGTCTGCAGTATTAAAATGTCAGAATGTAACATTATCAAGGGTTTTCCCATGCAGGCCACCACACACCACAACCACAAACATGATATTCTGAAATATACAGTACTGTGCAAAAGTTTTGAGCCACTCATCATTTCTACACATCTTGCTTCCAAAAAAGCCAAACTTTATTTTTATCTTATTTCTTTGATTTCGTTTATTTTTAATGTAGTCTTGAGGAATAGTCCTCCAGGCTTCCTGAAGGAAGATCTTCCTTGCATCTCATTTTCAGTCCAGTCCCTGTACCAGTCTCAGAAGAAAAAAAAAAAAAAATCTGTTTTTTGATTGCATACTGCTGATGCTGAATGTTGTTGGATTGGAACAGATGAGAGGGGAAATGAGTTTGCTGCTGCGATTGTTATATAAACAACTCATTTTTTTTTTACTTACTTGTATCTTAAGGCATTTGGAACCTGTCATGGTAAAACATTTGCTACAATTTCTTTAATTTAATATCATCATCATCATCATCATCATCATCATCATCGTGTATACTGCTTTATCCTGTATACAGGGTCATGGGTGGCCTGAAGCCTATCTCAACAGGCCTAGGGCATTAAGCAGGGTACACCCTGAACGAGGTGCCAATCCATTAATATACTGTACACACACTGACACGCTCATTCACACACACACACACACACACACACACACACACACACACACACACACACACACACACACACACACTACAGGCAATTTTCTTCCAGCCATCTACAGTAGTAACTTCTGTAGTCCAGCTAGAGGCCAATGGTGACCATTGCATTTATTCCCATTTGTACAACCACACACGCATTCACACACTACGGGGCAATTTGGAAATACCAATTATCCTAATCTGTACAGTATTTGTTCGGACTGTGGGAGGAAACTGGAGTATCTGGAGGAAACCCACCAAGAACAGAGAGAACATGCAGGATTTATTTAATCTAATAAATTTAATTTAATATGAAGAAATAAGGGGCGGCGCAAGACTTTTATGTCCATATGAACTTAGGTAACCTGTATATGTTGATATGAACTTAGGTAACCTGTATATGTTCATATGAACTTAGGTAACCTGTATATGTTCATATGAACTTAGGTAACCTGTATATGTTGATATGAACTTAGGTAACCTGTATATGTTCATATGAACTTAGGTAACCTGTATACGTTCATATGAACTTAGGTAACCCTTACTATACATGGTAATATGTTAAAGTACTAATCATTATCCCTGGTAGCCATATAATTGAATAGTACACTATCTTCCTTTTTTCCTTTCTTGCCCAAAGAGAGAAAAAAGGAGAAAATTGCGTCTTTCAAAAGAAATGGCACCCCCACTGTGCACAAGCAGCTTTAAAGGGCACAATTATCTGGTATTTACAGCGAAAATTCTTCTGATTGCTGACATTTATAGCTGTACATTCAGTATATATGAAGTCGAGGTGAGTGGGTAGCTTACAAACCATCAGCCATAACAGTACAACCACTAACAGGTGAAGTGAATAACATTGATTATCTCATTGCAGTGGAATCTGTCGAGAGGTGAGATATACAGTATTAGGCAGGAAGAGAGCAGTCAAATATTGAAGTTGACATGTTTGCAGCTGGAAAAAAGGCCAATTCTAAGTGCCATGACTTTGACAAGGTCCAAACAGTGACTGTCTGTCAGACATTTCCAAAATAGCTGGTCTTGTATGGTCTTGCATGCAATGGTTAGTAACACTGTAAAAACTACTTAAAGAAGAAGAAGAATATTCAATTATTGTCACATGTACTTTTTACAGCACAGCGAAATTTCTTCTTCGCATATCCCAATTAGGAAACTGGGGTCAGAGCGCAGGATCAGCCAGCTTACAGCGCCCCTGGAGCAGATAGGGTTAAGGGCCTTGCTCAAGGGCTCAACAGTGGCAACTTGCCGATGCTGGGGCTCGAACCCCCGACCTTCCGATCAGTAACCCAGAAACCCACAGCCTTAACCGATTGAGCCACCACTGCCCTGAGTTCAATAAAGGACAATCAGTGAATCAGTCATGGGTGCTCAAGGCCTATTGATGAACATAAGACTAACAAAGACTAACTCGTCAGTTAGTCACATACCAAGCGTAGTGTAGCCACATAACAATAAATAAAAAAAATGTCCATTCTGACCCCTGTCCACTGCTGAAACACCTACAATGGGCACATGAACATGAGGATCTGTCTTGTTTTCATATGGTCAGCAGCCAACAAGGGGAATTGTGATGTTCTAGTCAAATTCCTACTGGGAAACCTTGGCCCCTGACATTCATGTGGATGTTGCTTTGACTTGTACCACCTACCTCTACTTAAACATGGTTGGAGACCTACTGTAGTACACCTCTTCATGGCAAGAAAATTCCCTAATAGCAGTGGTCTTTTTCAGCAGCCCTGAAAAAAAAAAAAAACCTGCACAGGAATAGTTTGAGCAATAAGGCGCTGACTTTGCCTCCAAATGCCCCAGATTCCAATTCGACTGAGCGTCTGAATAAACAAATCTTATCCTTAGAGGTCCGACCTACAGGACTTAAAGGATTTGGTACCAGATACCACGGTATACCTTTAGAGATCGTGTTGAGTCCATGCCTGTGTGTGTGCTTCACACAGGTCAAATAAAACGTGGCTGCAGGCAGAATTTGTCTCATGGGCCTCATGCCTGATGTGTTTTAAAGGATAGCTTGAAGCTAGGAATTAACTCAGTACAAAGATAATATAAAGGTAGAATATACAAAGGCTGACAGACAGCCTGACAGTCTAGACGAGCATAATATTGGAATTTCCAAAGGATTGTTTCCTGTTATCCCTGAGAAACTGATGTAATGGACCTAAATATACCGTCACTGTTGCCAGCATTCATACTTTTATATCGTTCTAACACAGCGACCAAATGGACAATCCCTGCGTCAAATTCTGTTATCTCCTGGGATAAACTGGAGGGGGAGCGGAGTGGGAAAAAGACACACACGGAGAAAGCCAAAATATGTCAAGTCAATGGACGTAATCCTATCCCCTTAGAGAGGAGAAGCGAACATACAGTACCAGAAAACATATATCGCACGTGTCATGATGTGTCATGATGTATTACTATGACATTTACTGATACTTACAGTATACATGATTTTCTACAATTCTACAATTAAGTAGTTTCTAACTTTGGGCACTCTCACACAATAATGTTTCTCATTCTCTATACTGTAACCTGTACAGGGTCAAACACTTACTCGGTCTTTGGACTGTGGGAGGAAACCTGCAAAGCATGGGGAGAAGATGCAAACTCCACACACACACACACACACACACACACACACACACACACACACACACACACACACACACACACACACACACACACACACATGACACCACCATGCCACCTACAATAAGGTTTCCTCAAGAGTTATTTGCATTGTTATGAAGTTCTATACAGTTCTACATATAAGAATATTTACGATGCTGGATGAACCATTTTTTCCCCTCCAACATACAGTATGATGCAAATAAATGCTCTATGATCAGCAAGTCATTTCCTATTTTTATATAACAGCAATAGAACTTATGGATAAAAGAATATGAGCTATACTCTACATAATTTTTTTTTAATGTTTAAGATTATTTTATCCCAACAATGCATTGTGTTTGTTTCCTGCCGCAGTTCTCATGGAACCCTTTCAATGTGATGCTAGTCACCATGGCACTGAGTCTTATCTCTAACTTTAATACAAACAGCTGTAATTACAGTATGAATATAAATAATGAGCAATGTGACACAAACTTCCCTGCACATCTTATATCAAGGGCTAATTTGCTGTGACATGATATGACCTAGTGTAAACAGGAGTCTGGTGACGTGATGAAACTGGAAAGTGGTGTTAAATCATGAGTTCTCAAACCACTGAGATCTTTACAGTATAATCTCAGCATGGATTTATTTTATCAACATAGTTCATGGATTAGATATTTCATATCATATATATATATATATATATATATATATATATATATATATATATATATATATATATATATATTTTTTTTTACTCTGTCCATTAGAGCTGGAATTTTCATAAATTCAGGCAAGTATTTTAGCAGCGACAATTTACTGTAATACTTTTGCGTAGGTACACCACCACAGCGAACATGTCCACAGTTGGAATTTAATTCAATTCGATTCCAATTTTATTTATTCAATGCTTTTAACAATGGTTATTGTCTTAAAGTAGATGTTCCTCCATGCCCACAGGCACAAACATTATTGGACAAACTGACCTAATCATAACTATCAGAATTACTTTCCATACAACCCATGGACATTATTAAATGCTGAGTTTCCTGCCTTGTTATGCTTTGCCTGGTCTTTACTGCAGCCTCCTTCAGTTCCTGCTTGTTTGTGCCCCTTTCTGCCTTCACTTTTGTCTTCATTCAATATGAAGCAGCTGAGTTGGGTGGACGTCACATGACTTTGCCCTTTAAGAACATCGCATTTCTTTGCCTTGAGTTGCTTTAGTGGTGTGTTTTGGCTCATTGGCTCATCAGTTTTGCTGCATTTGATTGAAACTTTTTTTTTTATTTATTAAATTGAGTATTAAGACAAAAGTTAAATTCCTTCTCAATTTCTTTAAAATAAGAGCAATTGTTATTTCATGCAATGAAGTTGCCGCACAAAAATCAATATTGAGTCCTCACAGTCACTCGCTCTGCTCGATTGCTTCCCGTTCAATTCATTTCACAAGTTATTGCCATTTTTGTGCACAAGTGGACATGCACTTTACTTCTCACAGTAAAAGTCCTGCCACATACTGTATTTCTTCCATCCATTAACTAAACCAACTGATTCTAATTAGCACAACTCTACAGACTGTTAGGTTATAACTAATTAGTCACATCACCTGCTTTGTTCACAGGGATAATTTGAATACATGACATATGTTGTCTTAATACACTTCCAAATCAATGCTGCTATTGTTGCCAGCAGTCCCATCATCAATTAACACCAGTGACCTGGTATTATACTGTAGGCAGCTACACTTGTGCATGTCCATGCCAGAACACTGCCTCCAACACTTTTGAGGGTTAGAGAGTTAGTTCATCGGATTGGACAGAAGGTTTTCCACGAGTGGTGATAATGATAAAGATGGCAGAATCAGTGGGATGTTTAACTATATGTATCACTCCATGTCCCAGGTTCCAACTGTCGTTCGCAGCATGGGTGAAAGTAGTTTGGTGCAGTTTGCCACACTAAGGAGAGTGCAGCTATACGCCCAAACAACAACAACAACATTATGTCTACTTAACAGTTGCTTCTAAGCTGTTCCGAAATCAAGCTTCAAAGCTAAATAACTTCTTACACAAGACTGTACACCTTACAGTACATAACGCACTAGCTTTCCAATTCCGCCAGTTGTGGAAGGATATGAATTGCCAGAGAAAAGTACCTGTTAAATAAACAAAACAAATCATTATCTGTTGAAAATAAATATTGTTTTTGGAAGAGTTGCATAAAACATGCCTCAAGCCGACGCCCACATCGAAGCCGTGCTGATAACCAGCACAACAGCACTCCCTCTTGTGCTCCTCAGAAATGGATGGCAACAAAGAGTCCTGAAGTGGCCAGCAATGAGTCCAGATCTAAATCCCATTGAACATCTGTCGAGGCGCCCGTCCAATACGAAAGACCTGGAATGGAAGAGCGGTCCAAAATTCCGTGTGAGATGTGTGAGAAGCTTATTGATGGTTATAGGAAGTGAAAGATTTCAGTTATTTTTTCCAAATGGTGTGCAACCAAATATTAAGTTAAGGTTAACTTAAGTTAAGGGTGCCAATAATTTTGTCCAGCCCATTTTTTGGAGTTTTGTGCAACATTATTTAAAATTTAAAATAACAAATGTGTTAATGCAATATTTTTCTGTGAGAAATACTTGATTTTCTGGAAAAAAAAAAAAAGTAGTGTGCAAGAAGAAGGGTGACGTCATCATACTATACAGTATATTTGGTACATAGTACATCCTCTTAAAAAAGCAACTTACAGTACAGTATACTCCAGTTAATTTATTCTTATGTGAAATTGTGTACAGCTATAGAATATTTGATAGCATTTTGTAATGAACTGAACTCCCTCAACACCCATGCACATGTGCTTAAAGAGGTTTGATTACTGCACAACAAAAACGTGAAAACGTGATACGTAAAACAAAAACACTAATGTTAACTCTGGGACATCAGTGAAATCACTGGAGCAGTAATTCCTCATTTTCTTTCTCTCTGATCCAGCTGGTTACGAACGTCTGCAATTTTTTAAAATGGCTCCATTCTGGGTCTTTACATCATTTTACTTACCTCTTATTACAGTATGTGCTAGGCTTCTGTCCAGCATTTAAACATCTCCATGTGTAGGAGGAAAGGCTATTCAAAAGGTATAAAGCATTCCCCGTAGAACAAAGGCAAGGCAGGCTGAAATAAACAGAAATGTGTCAAAGTTTGATAGGTAAAGTTCATCACGTTGTAATGAGATATTAATGGCTGAAACCACGTAATGGCAGAATGATTTATAAAGTTCAGTTTCAACATCTGTATAAAATAAAATCAGTATTATTCATTCTTTCCATTTGACATTAAATTAGATCTGCTTTCATTTCAAATTAATGTCTAACTCTGCTATTCAAACTTTATGAACATTCAGAGATTGTCTATTATTAGCTGAATGTAATTTAGTAGTATGGACACACACACACACACACACACACACACACACACACACACACACACACTCAAAAATATTAAACTGTCACTTCCCATGTTCCCAATGTGGTGGCCTGAAGGAACAATTTGGTGCGTATGTTACATGGTAATGTGGACGCAGCATCTAGACTGAAAATAAATTGGATTAAACATATCAAAGATACCTAATGTTAAATAATGGTAAAAAAAAATACAGTGGTATACTGGTACATTTACAAACCTTTTCAATTTATGAGGGGTGTTCAAGTCAACACAGGTCATAAACACTGCGGATAACTCTCTCCGATCAGCTACCCGGAGCCTCAACAAGCCTTTTTTCTTAATTTAGCCATTAACCATTTTTATATGAAATGATGTTGAACTACACCCTGCTATGCTTATAAAACCTTGAGAAAAATTAACCCAAAGTGCAAAGCATGGTACAAAGCATGGTCTTCTTTTTCTTCTTCTTCTTCTTCTTCTTGTGCTCAGTCCATGAACATCCCATCATTCAAAACTACAGTGTTGTAACAATAAACATATATTAATTTTTGGGGAATTTTATGTGATAGACCAACAGAAAGTGGCACATAATTGTGAAGTGGAAGGAAAATAATAAATGTAGATAAAATAATAAATGTAGATAAAATATTTCTTTTATGAAAGTTCTGTGAAGCCCTCACAGGTTTGTTAGAGAACATTAGTGAACAAACAATCACAAAGACCAAGGAACACATCAGACAGGTCAGGGATAAAGTTGTTCGGAAATTTTAAGCAGGGTTAGATTCTAAAAAAAATATCTCGAGCTTTAAACATCTTACAGAGTACTGTCCAATCCATCATCTGAAAACTGAAAGAATATGGCACCAATACATGGCCATCCACCTAAACCAAGGAGAACATTAATTAGAGAAGCAGCCAAGTGGCCCATGGAGGACTCTGGAGGAGCTGCAGAGATCCACAGCTCAGGTGGAAGAATCTGTCCATCCCCAGGACAACTATTAGTCGTGCACTGCACAAATCTGGCTTTTATGGAAGAGTGGCAAGAAGAAAGTCATAAAAGGTCCCCATTGCAGTTCCTCATGACTTGTTGCAAACTGCAGAGTCTGCAGAACTGCCTGAGATTAAACCACACACAGGTGGACTCTATTTACTAATCAGATGGCTTCTGGAGGCAATTGGTTCCACTGGATTTCATTGAGGGGTATCAGGGTAAAGGGGTGCTGAGTACAAATGCGCATAACACTTTTAATTTCTATTAGTAAAAAAATTTGGAAAACCATTCATAATTTATGTTTTCACAATTAACGTGCCACTTTGTGTTGGTCTACCACATCAAATCCCAATAAAATACATCTACGTTTGTGGTTGTAACGTAACAAAATGTGGAAAAGTTCAAGTGGCGATCTCCTACAGGGCCACGTCTCAGCCCTGATCATGTGACTGATGATAAGTGGATGGGTACGTGAACTCTGACTGTGTATACTCGCGACATGTGATGTAGGAATTTTATTGCTACCTCCTCCTACTCTACACACCCATACTGAACTCCAATGACACACACATGACAGGTGCCTTAAAGCCTGTTTACTACTAGTGTATCTGAAGTTCTATATTGATATTTAGGTCAACGGTGATGTCAATCACAGCTGATTAATTATATCAAATTCATACTAGCATGAACATTAATTATTTATGTGTTTTTCCATAAGTCAAGTCCTGTGCTAGCTGCATATATTCCTTATCGATACATTCTCGCTGGCCACTTTATTAGGAACATTTCATCCTCCGTCCACACGAGTCTAAGTTTCCTGTTCGTGATGGATAAGAGTGAAACCTGATGTTTTTTTTTTTTACTCCACGGTCTGTCACCACTGGTTGTTTGTGTTCCTGTCTGGCCCAAACCAGTCAAGTTCAAATTCCTTTACTATAAACAAGGTATGTATTTCTGCCGCCATACCTACTATTTACTAGGTGGTTTTGACCAGTATTCCACCATTCTGTGTGATTGTTGTGTGAAATCCCAGGAGCTCAGCAGGTGTTTATATTGAAATAGTCAAAGTGAGATAGACATCACTCTGTTTTTGTTCCGGATGTTCTGATGTGAGCATTAACTGGAGCTCTTGGATGGTATCAACATGATTTTTATGCATTGCACTACTCCCATGTGACTGATTGCATGAATGAGTAGGCGTACAGGAATTCCTATTAAAGTTGTTGGTGTGCGCATAGTGTGTGATTAATCAATCAAGATCTTCATGGAATTGCTGTTCTGAATCGATGGATTAATTAAATTTGGGCTCTGGTGTAAGGAGGTGTAGGTATTCAACAAGGAGTTATGTCTGTGGATAAAATTAGATTGGGGATGTGGGGGATATTATCATTTCCATCTAGGGCATGGAAGAGTAGGAGAGTTGCCTTTAAAAAAAAATTAAGATTTCTTTATGCACACTCAATCTAGTCTCTCACACAATTTTAGTGCAAAAACAAAAAAAACAAAACACAATATTGGAAATATAAGGGCGTTCGAGTCAAACTGGGACTGATGGCTGAAGGCTTAAAATGAACAGGAGACGTCAAGTACAGTACAGTGATGACTCTTCACCACGTTTCCATTTTGCAAACATTTTGAAGCAGGCTAAGCGTGCGTGAATGACGATTCCAAACCGAAGTGGCTCGGCGCCCACTGCAGTCATTCCTGGGTGAATGAACACATAATCCTTGAAAATCAATGAATAACAATCATTCACAAACACTAATGCACATTATAGAAACTCAGCTGGGAGTTGCGGTCACATCCCCCCCTGTACAGTCCTGACCTTGCTCCAAGCTATTTTCACATGTTCGGGCCATTAAAGGAGTTCCTGGGAGGCCAGCGTTTCAGACATTAAGCAGGCATTCTGAGAAAACTTTTCCACCTTGATGGCATCCAAATACACGGTTGTGAAACTCTGAGCATTTTTGTTGCAGCGAATAGTGTTTATTCTTGTCAATCAAAAGTTCTGGGTTTACTCGAACGCCCTTGCATGTTATGTTGAGATGTTATAAAATGCATGCAACCTTTATGATATCCCAATCTCTGACAGTTACATTACCTGGAACTGTTTGTTCCTCACTACTTTGTGGAGAAGAGGGGAAAACAACAATAACTTTTAATAGCGTCTCCAGGCTTTTTTTTTTTTTAATTTTTTTTTTTTTTTAATTTTTATAGAACTTTATTAATCCCAGAGGGAAATTGCTCAATTTTCGCACATCCCAATTAGGAAACTGGGATCAGAGCGCAGGGGCTGCCAGCTTATGGAGCAGCGCCCCTGGAGCAGATAGGGTTAAGGGCCTTGCTCAAGGGCTCAACAGTGGCAACTTGGCGATGCTGGGGTTCGAACCCCCGACCTTCCGATCAGTAACCCAGTAACCCACAGCCTTAACCGACTGAGCCACCACTGCCACTGCCTTTCATACCATTTGCATGAGCCGAGACCGCTGATAAATGTTTTGAGGCTCGATAGATCTGCCCTTTCCCAGACAAACAGCAGTGTGCAGGTATCTGAAACGAGTGCATCCTGACGGTAATCCAGTTTCCAGATGCGTCTGAAAGACCAAAATGACGTATTATACTGTTATAAATGATCGCAATTAGCAAAACTGGTCATGTATCATGTAATAAAAAACAGAATGAGTGATAAAAATCGAATAGCATCAATGTAACAATTTTATTTTGGATCTTGGCACCCAATCACTCATCGTCTATACCACTTTATTCTGTATACACGATCGTGGGAGGTCTGGCGCCTATTCGAGGAGACTTGGGGCATGATGAGGCATTTCAGGGTACACTCAGACATACACACACCAGACCAGAGGTGGGAATCGAACCCACACCCTGAATGTTCAAGTTGACATTGCTAACCACTAAGCCATCGTGCCACCATTGGATCCTGGTAATGTAATATAAACAATGTACAAAGAACTTTTTAATCTGTTCACCTGCTGATACAATATAAAAATAATAAAGTGCTTATTGCTTGTCTGCCGTTAAAGACATAAGGAAATGACAACACATGTCGGGAATTAAAGATGATTTTTGTGATCTCTTCATTTGCTCGGGATCAACAGTGGTCCGGAAAAAGTGGCAATAAACACACCGTGTCCTCAAATAAAGTAGTAAGCGGCAGATCCAGATCACGTTAGGGCCTTTCTGAATCACCGCCCACATGTTTCATCATTCAACATCACTCTTCCCCTCTGAACAGGAGAGACGAGGAGAGGTGCAGAGGCAACGTGTGAGTCATCACGTAGGGTAATTCATAGCGAAAACGCTGGTTATTTATTGCGGCTTATTGGACAGAACCCTCAGGTAATGTTGGTGGTATAATGATGACATAATCTCCAGGTGCCACAGAGTGAAAATAATAGCTGTTAGGTTGGTTCTCCCTGAAGGCCTGAGACAAGGGACAATATTAAGGCCATCGGGTTCCTTCTGTGAGAATCGCTGGCGTCAGATTCTGCCCTAATGACTAAGCCGGCTTGGAGAGGTCATTGAGGAGAGGAAATGCGAAAATACATAGCGTACAATTACACTGAGTGTGGAGGCAAAGCTTTCTGTCTGGTTCAATACTGTTTATACCATCTATAGACTCTTAACAGCCTGGTCACATGACTGTAACTAATTACCTACATCTAAATAATACATGTCACCAATTACATTCATATAACATGCTCGCTTTTTTCCTTTACTTCACTTGAAAGGTTTAATTATAACACAATGTGGTGAGCTTTTACAGGAAAATAATCAATGCCAATGCAACGCAGCAAATGTCCTATCATTACCACCCTGAAGTTAACGGCTTTTCCTTTAACACCATGTCCTAATACAGTATGTGTTTTATTCCACTTATACCACCACAGACTCATTTTCTTTTTTTAACACCAGACGTGGTATCCACGGGCACTTACTTTTAATGTTGTGAAAACATACTACATCCTGTCAAAGGTTACGTTACATTATAGCAGCTATAAACATCTGATGTGTCACTGGTCTCTCCATTTTCTTTCTCGCTCATGAAACCGGTCAAAACATAACTACTGTATGAACTTAATCAAACATGTCCTCAAACCTAGTGGTCCTCGTATCCTCGTATAAGGATCCTTTAAGGATATATAAACAGTGTAGTTGGAAAAAATGCCATGGACTCATTCATTTTCTATACCGCTTAATCCTGTGTTCAGGGTCGCGGGGGGCCTGGAGCCTATCCCAGGAGACTTCGGGCACTAGGCGGGGTACACCCTGGACAGGGTGCCAATCCATCACAGGGCACACACACACACAAACACACACACTACGGTCAATTTAGGAATGCCAATTAGCCTAATCTGTATGTCTTTGGTCTGTGGGAGGAAACCGGAGTACCCGGAGGAAACCCACCAAGCACGGGGAGAACATGCAAACTCCATGCACACAGAGACGGGAATCGAACCCAGACCCTGGAGATGCAAGGCGACAGTGCTAACCACTACACCACCGCGCCGCCTGCCATGAACTCATATGAGGGATGTTCAATTCACAAGGGGCCGTATTATTGTTGCTTCTGTTCTGTTGACCACATCGGCCAAGGAGTTCCCTTTGTTTCTATAGCAATGATTATTATTTTTTTTATTAATTATTTTTTTGTTAATGAGGCAGAGTTGCTAGCACGACATTCAACTTAAGTCAATTTAAGTCAGCTTTCCAAACATCATAGCGCATTTTGTATTTATTTACTCAGGTTGTCTTTGTGTAATATTAAAATTTGTTTAATGATCTAAATTATTAATCACAAAACACAGGAATGAGTACTGTATATGTCAAACAGTAATATGTCAACAGTCAGACGTTACTTTGTTGCACATCCTTCATACAGTAAGCATCCCGGAGTATGTTGTTGTTATTATAGAAATGATAATGTCTTTAAAACCTGCACTACTGTCAGAAAACATTTTGCACCAAACAGATTTCGTAACTTGACTGTTCTGTGATATCAGTGTTAGCAGATAACGTATAGACTGTACTCTATTGTCTATACATTAGACAGATGGTTTGGTTCATACTGTAGCTCCTAATGATTAGCAGATCATCAGCTGGATCATTTATTATACATATCTAAATAAAGTGTTACCAACATGTTAATTTTCACACTTAATGTCTTTGAAGATATGAATCATTAAACATGACTACATGAAATGTACAAATTTGTAATAATTCACTTGAGTCAGTTTGCATGAAAAGATATAAAGGTTCAGGTTAAAGTATCTGTCATCATATCATTGATTAAATCAAACAACCCTGCATTTATTATTATTATTATTATTATTATTATTATTATTATTATGACTATTATTATGATTATTATGATGATTATTATTATTGCATCAACTTAGCCATGTGGTTACTTTAAATACTTTAACCATTATTATTATTATTATTAGGATGACATAAAACATTAAAAAGAATGAATATAGTATATTAAAATGGTATCTAATATTATGTAAATAAAAAGAAATTCAGAATGCTTCTTTTAAATAAACATAGAATTTAAGACGTGTTATAAGGAATATAACATTTTAACACACTGTTAATGAGTGAGGAACATTTAATATAGCTAAATTCTTAAACTAAAAAAACATTGATCATAATGAAAATATATAATAAAGGGTCTATGAAAAAATGCACTGTTGATAGAAAGTCCTCTTAAAGTATGTGTTTTTGGTTTAATTATTGATTTGTTGCTATGATTTAATACCTTTAGTCTTTGGACGAATAGCAAGCGCGTGTGTGTGTGTGTGTGTGTGTGTGTGTGTGTGTGTACAGGTATGTGTGTATGTGTATGTGTGTGTGTGTGTGTGTGTGTGTGTGTGTGCGCGTGCGTGTGTGTGTGTGCTATTTTATGCCTTTTTAAATGTTTGTACAAAATGTTGATGAGTAATATTTATGATAATGAGCGATTATACAGTTAATTACTACGCATGACAAAAGCCCTAATGCAGCATTTATATCTAATTTATTTTTGTGCATTTCTGAAATGCATAAATAACATAAATATTTTTTTTAAATTCAGTTAAAGATAATCATGTGTTCTTACGAGAATGTTTAAGATAATTAGTTTTATTTTAGAAGTGCCTAAATACAAAGATTTTTTTTCCTTTTTTTTCTCTTTGTGCCTCAGTCAGACTGTAAACACACACTCGGTCCTGATTGGTTCAGCACGATGCAGGCAGGACTGAGCCATATAAAGCCTGAACAAGAGGAGGAGACTGCTCTAAGACTGCTCTAGCGATCCTTTCCTTGACAAATCATACGTGTTCCTCTGTGTCTGCTGGATTTGTTACCTCTTCACCACCACCATGTGTAAGGGGCTCGCAGCCCTACCCGCAACCTGCTTAAAAAGGTAGGACCTCTTTCAAACTTTCAATCTTTTGGCTTGCTTCTATGGATATACAATTTAATTTCCTTAAAACCTAATGAACATGGTAACACTGTTTATAAAAATGAGAACATACAGTAAGACTAAGATTATCAAGGAAGCGATGAGACATTTGTTGAAGAACATCTGAGAAAATGACCTTCTTACAGTATATTCACAACCATGTTCATGAGATTTGACATGTGATTTCACCTTCGTTTTGCATTCACAGTGCAAAGGACATAAAGCATAAAATTGGGTTCCTGCTTCAGAAGGTTGAGCCGGGTCAAGAACAGAAGACTGTTAAGGAGAAAGAAAAGCCCGCGCAGGAGAAAAGGTGAGAATTTAAAGATTCTGCGAGATTAGTAACATTGTGTTTATATATTGCACTGTATATTAATCGTATATATTAATTGCATATACATAAAAATATAAAATACATGTGTATGTAAAAGAATTAAATGTTAATTTGAACTAAATGGCTTTGATGAATTATCAATCTAGAGAATATCTACAGATAGATAGATAGATGGATGGATGGATGGATGGATGGATGGATAGATAGAGAAGTATTCTTCAATATAATAAGAATAAATATTATAAGATATTTTAAATATTTAATATCTTAATTATTAAGTAATTAAATATTTTAAGTAATTAAAATATTTAATATCTTAATATTTTAAATATTTAATATCTTAAATATTATAAGATAGATATATAGATAGATAGATAGAGGTGCATTCTTAAATAAGAATGCGCCTCTATCTATCTATCTATCTATCTATCTATCTATCTATCTATCTATCTATCTATCTATCTATCTATCTATCTAGTGGATATGTAGATAGATAAATGCATTTTTTATTTTGGAATAATAATAAAAATTCTGACGGTGTAATAGAAACATGTGCTTATTATTATTATTATTATTATTATTATTATTATTATTATTATTAATAACATTTTCTTTAACTCGCAGCTTTGCTCCTGTCGACACTGAGAACTGGAAGACATCATTTAACAACCTGATTAATAATGATGGTAAGTGAAACCTTTCATCACAAGAAACTACAGTAGGAAACAAATTAACCGTGTCATTTCAGTCCTGCGGTTATCCATCAAAGGGGAATGCAATGAATAGTTCCAGCTAGAATGAAACTTATATTAAGTGGGAGGTGGGAGAGCGTCTGCGATGGGGCCAACCTCGCGGTTCCATTCTCATGCCTCCGGACGTGTGCTACGTGTCCACATTCTGCCCTCAGTGGCCTTCAAACAGTCTTAGTGTTCTGCTCTGTTAGTCCTCAGGGGTCAAGCACCACAGGGACAGAGACTTAAGGGCAGGGATTTCTGGGAAGCTCCTCCGAACCAGAGCAGTGACCTCTACATTCTGAATGTCCTTAAAGGCCTTCCACCCCCCCCCCCCCCCCCGCCCCCTTATCCCTTCCCTGGAGACGGACACAGATAGACCATGTAGCAAAGTCCATGGAGATGTAGATATAAAAGTTGTGCAATTTGCATGGAGTTGTAGGGAGGGGCTGGTTTACTGAGATAGCGATATGATTTACGCATGAATCAATCATCCAGGTAACAATGCTTCTTCTTCTTCTTCTTCTTCTTCTAGTTGGCCGGGCTGCCTTCACCGCCTTTCTAAAGTCCGAGTTCAGCCAGGAGAACATCGAATTCTGGGTGGCATGTGAAGACTTCAAAAGAACGCCGGAGCTGGAGATGCAAGCCAAAGCCAAGCAGATTTTTAAACAGTTCATTGATGTCGATTCGCTGAATGAGGTGAGGCCAAGTCCTAAACTATTATACTGAAAAGGGAAAAAAAATAAAACTCATATATGATTATTCAATTCAATTCAATTCAATTTTATTTATATAGCGCTTTTAACAATGGTCATTGTCTCAAAGCAGCTTCACAAAAATTAAAGAAATTAAAAAAAAAAAAATAATAATAATAATAAATAAATAAATAAATAAATTTAAAAAATAAATAAATAAATAATAATAATAATAATTATAGAAAAGAAAATAATTGGAAGTGTGGATGTGTGAGAAAAATGTGCAGATAATAATAATGAGACATTATTACGTGAGCAATTTGTAATCACATATGACAAACAAGTGGAAATGCATTCTAAAACCTTTGGCCCTGAAACTGCATGCATGACTTGTGTTGGAGAAATAATCAATCAAGTCTTCAAAAAAAAAATACTATATAAAAAATAAATGAACTACATGAAACATATAAACATGAGAAATGACCATATGTCAAATTCACGCATGAGTTTGTTGCACCGCGCTTTGTATTCTGTTAATAATTCACTCATGTTCCAATCTTTCAGGTCAATTTGGACTCTGCGACAAGAGAAGAAACCCGGAGAAACCTTGAAAGGTGCGACGTGACCTGTTTCGAAGAAGCTCAAAGTAAGATTTTCACGCTGATGGAAAAAGACTCGTACAGGCGCTTTCTGAAGTCCAAACTGTTCCTTGAGCTGTCTCAGCCGTGCAGGGACGAGAAACACTGCCGCCCGGAGAGAAAAGGGACGTTCGCTGAGTTTAACCAGTGTCTCCTGTCTCATGGTGCCTAAATCCGAGACAGACATTCTACAGTACTTAGGCTTAAAGTTTGGGGATCAGTTCACTTGAGAAGGGCAAGAAAGTTAAAGGTGAAGGGTTTAAGTCACTGAGGTAAACATGATCGGTCTAACACCTGAAACAGCAAATAAGAATGTCTTTAAATTATTGTTTTTTTTAGATGGATGTGGCTTTGTTGTGTTTAGAATAATTTCAGAAAATTGTTCGGAACCTCCAGTGTAGCATTTGTGTTTATTACTGTATTTTGGTAATTTTATACACAAACAAAAATAAAGACAAGAAAAAAGAAAAACCCTTAGAAACCTTATCAAAAAAAAAAAAAAAAGGTTTACAGTGACTGAGTGAATGACTGTTACAGAAGATAAGGAAGGCCTGGCCTGCATACTTATTTAATCTGTGTGTGTGTTATATGTACCGTATGTATGCCCAATTAGATAAAAATAAATAAATAAATAAATAACATATTCTAGTCTATGTAATAAGAAATGCTCTGACATGTTAATGACAAACAGATGTGACATGTTATATTTTACGATGTGATATTGTACATTTGTTACAGTGCTGTGAATTGAATAACTCTGTCTTCTTGTTATGCCACTTTACTGTAAGTCTTATTAGAATAAATGGATTTAAGCTGTTTACATATTTGTTTACTTGCATGTATTACACATATTTATTGCCATATTTATGAATAAAAAATGTCCAACACAACTGAAAATGGCCTCTGAGATTAAATAATAGAGAAAATCCAACCATAAGGAGATTGAAATATTCTTGACAATCCTTCACATTTTCACATCTGGATAAATAAGTGGATTAATCATGTTCTTATGAGTGTAGAAATAAAAACCGGAGGAAGAACTGGAGAAAACCTTTGCGCAAAAAAGGAAATGATCGATCACCTCCTAATGATCTGAGCTGTCTAAGATGTTAACATAAGAAGTGATGGCTTTTGAAACTGTCTATAGTAGAAATGATTATTTGGTCTCCGGAGAAGATTTTCTTCTCTTGCTTCAGAACAACACTTGTAAGACTGTTTCCAGATGTGCTTTTCGGATAATCTTTTTTTTTCCCCCGCCAAAGTTTTCCAAACCATTACCAAAGTAAGCAGCAATCTCATTAAAAATTTATCCAGATGTGTCAGTAAACTGATTGCTATAGTAGGTTCTCCATATGGTTTAATATTAATGTTTAGGCATGTACTGTAAAGGCTTTGTGATTTCATCATTATGTTATAATGTCACGAGGCATTGATTGTGGGCTAAGTGGTACAGTAGGTTTCTCACCTGCCATGTGGAAGGTCCTGATTTGAATCACAGCCACTGGTTGCAGCTCCTGTTCCTGGGATTGGATCCAGACTCCTCATGAGCCTGTACACAGGATAAAGGGTTATAGGCGATGAGTGAGTGTGTAGTTGTATGTGATTTTGATTTTGCAGTAAGTGGAGCACTGAACTCAATGTCACGTTCATGAACCACTTTGAATGAATTTTGCTTTGTGACATGGATCATTATCATGTGAAGTAGAGGTTAGACCATTGTGGCCATAAAGAGAAAGGCCCTTAACCCTCAAACGCTCAGATGTATAATTAGATCGATTTCATAAATTGTAAGTTGCTTGGGATAAGAACATCTACCAAATGTACAGTAAGCAAATGTTCCTTCATTGTTTCAGCCCAAGCTTCTGTGAAGTGAATGACCTTGCCTAATAACTCCATAAACTAGATCATCATAAAGTCACCAAATGACACTTATTGGTGACTTGAACAGGAAAACCATGTGGTCTCATGTATACAATTATGCAGATTCAAGATTCAAGTCAAGATCTTCAGTTTATGTTCAAATCAAACATCAGAATAAGGGAGAGAGTGTGAATCTCTATGGTTTTAACCTTGGCATGGTTGTTGGTGCCAGATTTCCTAGTTAGTGTATTTCAGAAACTACAGATTTCCAGGAATTTTCACACATAACAGTCTTGAGAAATTACATAGAGTGGTGTGAAAAAAAAAAAAAACACTCTGTGAGCGGAGAGTCTGCAGGCTGAAACACCTTGTTGATGAGAGAGATCAGAGGAGAATGACCAGACCAGACTGGTTTGAACTGGCAGGACGTCAATAGTAACTTTAAAAAGCACTCTCTACAGACATGCTGAGCAGAAAAGCTTCTGAGGATCTACAACAATGTCCTACAACAGCAAAAGACCACATTGGGCTCATCTTCAGCCAACCAAGCACAAGAAGGTAACAGACTGGAGAAGGTCTTTATTCAAACCAGCCCTACTGGTATCGTCTACTGTGTCAAGTCCATTTTGAAGAATTCCATCTTTCTGTATATTCATAATTCTCTAACACCGCATTGCACCTACGACAAAGCTTTGTACAAATAAAATGTTCAACAAGTTTAAACAAAAACTTAATTTGTTTCTACCAGAGTCCAACTCAGCTTGTTGCTGGGAATGAAATGATGGGTTGCGATACAAGTTAATAGCAATACACTACTTGCACGCAGACTCGTGACGTACAGTACTTCCGCTTTGAAGTAATAGGGCTCGCTGAGTTCCGGTTTGTCGGCCATTGTTTTGGAGTTTGGAGGAAATGTTCAGAAAAAAAGTGTGTTTATAGATTTCAGAGATGGTATAGAACGTACACTGTTGTGTTCCGCTGTGTACATCTTCTGCGAAGTTCAACGGAACTTTAAGTTTTCACAGGTTTCCTTCAGATGTGGACCTTCGAAAACGGTGGCGGCTTGTGAATTTCATACGCCGAGACGATTTTTGTCCTACCAGCAATTCTAAGGTTTGCAGTAAACATTTTTTGCAGTTATTGAACCGCAAACACCAGATGCATGAAAAAAGTTAGTAACTGGCGCTGTACCAGTGCTTTTAGCCTGGAACGATTACTCCATTAAAGCATCGCGGTCCTGCTGAAGTGGAATCCGTCGAACCCGTACCCATAGATGTAACGATGGAGCATGATTACTGTAGCATTCCTTCATTATTAGACCTGACATGTACTTCTATAATGAAGTGGCGGAGCTCAAAAAACATCTACAAGAGCTACACGTTCAGCGTGACTGTATATTTACAGAACACAGTACAGGGTAGTATTTACATTTACAATGTGTTATATATATATATTCATTCATTCATCTTCTATACCGCTTAATCCCGTGTTCAGGGTCGCGGGGGGCCTGGAGCCTATCCCAGGAGACTTCGGGCACTAGGCGGGGTACACCCTGGACAGGGTGCCAATCCATCGCAGGGCACACATACATACACACACTCACACACCCAATCACACACTACGGGCAATTTAGGAACACCAATTAGCCTAACCTGCATATCTTTGGACTGTGGGAGGAAACCGGAGTACCCGGAGGAAACCCACCAAGCACGGGGAGAACATGCAAACTCCATGCACACAGAGACGGGAATCGAGCCTGGCCGGGCAATCGAACCCAGACCCTGGAGGTGCAAGGCGACAGTGCTAACCACTACACCACCGCGCCGCCTATATATACAGTGGTGTGAAAAACTATTTGCCCCCTTCCTGATTTCTTATTCTTTTGCATGTTTGTCACACTTAAATGTTTCTGCTCATCAAAAACCGTTAACTATTAGTCAAAGATAACATAATTGAACACAAAATGCAGTTTTTAAATGAAGGTTTACGTTATTAAGGGAGAAAAAAAACTCCAAATCTACATGGCCCTGTGTGAAAAAGTGATTGCCCCCCTTGTTAAAAAATAACTTAACTGTGGTTTATCACACCTGAGTTCAATTTCTGTAGTCACCCCCAGGCCTGATTACTGCCACACCTGTTTCAATCAAGAAATCACTTAAATAGGAGCTACCTGACACAGAGAAGTAGACCAAAAGCACCTCAAAAGCTAGACATCATGCCAAGATCCAAAGAAATTCAGGAACAAATGAGAACAAAAGTAATTGAGATCTATCAGTCTGGTAAAGGTTATAAAGCCATTTCTAAAGCTTTGGGACTCCAGCGAACCACAGTGAGAGCCATTATCGACAAATGGCAAAAACATGGAACAGTGGTGAACCTTCCCAGGAGTGGCCGGCCGACCAAAATTACCCCAAGAGCGCAGAGACAACTCATCCGAGAGGCCACAAAAGACCCCAGGACAACATCTAAAGAACTGCAGGCCTCACTTGCCTCAATTAAGGTCAGTGTCCACGACTCCACCATAAGAAAGAGACTGGGCAAAAACGGCCTGCATGGCAGATTTCCAAGGCGCAAACCACTTTTGAGCAAAAAGAACATTAAGGCTCGTCTCAATTTTGCTAAAAAACATCTCAATGATTGCCAAGACTTTTGGGAAAATACCTTGTGGACCGACGAGACAAAAGTTGAACTTTTTGGAAGGTGCGTGTCCCGTTACATCTGGCGTAAAAGTAACACAGCATTTCAGAAAAAGAACATCATACCAACAGTAAAATATGGTGGTGGCAGTGTGATGGTCTGGGGTTGTTTTGCTGCTTCAGGACCTGGAAGGCTTGCTGTGATAGATGGAACCATGAATTCTACTGTCTACCAAAAACTCCTGAAGGAGAATGTCTGGCCATCTGTTCCTCAACTCAAGCTGAAGCGATCTTGGGTGCTGAAGCAGAACAATGACCCAAAACACACCAGCAAATCCACCTCTGAATGGCTGAAGAAAAACAAAATGAAGACTTTGGAGTGGCCTAGTCAAAGTCCTGACCTGAATCCTATTGAGATGTTGTGGCATGACCTTAAAAAGGCGGTTCATGCTAGAAAACCCTCAAATAAAGCTGAATTACAACAATTCTGCAAAGATGAGTGGGCCAAAAGTCCTCCAGAGCGCTGTAAAAGACTCGTTGCAAGTTATCGCAAACGCTTGATTGCAGTTATTGCTGCTAAGGGTGGCCCAAGCAGTTATTAGGTTCAGGGGGCAATTACTTTTTCACAAAGGGCCATGTAGGTTTGGATTTTTTTTCTCCCTAAATAATAAAACCCCTCATTTAAAAACTGCATTTTGTGTTTACTTGTGTTATCTTTGACTAATAGTTAAATGTGTTTGATGATCAGAAACATTTTGTGTGACAAACATGCAAAAGAATAAGAAATCAGGAGGGGGGCAAATAGTTTTTCACACCACTGTATGTATGTATATATATATATATATATACTACTCTTATTCTACCTCATAAGACTCTTGTCTGTTACTGGGCTGCTCTCCATCACTTTATCATACTTACAAGCTCTATTTGCACTATACAGTATGTCTGCATTTGCACTACTCTGTCTGGTTTGCACTTGCACATCTGCCATGTGCCCTTGTTTTTTTTTTAAATATTATATGTATAATTGTATTTAGTCATATTTTTCTTTGTATTTTTAAAATTCTACTTTATGTATTTAATGTTATGTTATCCACCAAGGGACTGAGAGTAACGCAATTTCACTTCTCTGTATGTCCTGTACATGTGGCGGAATTGACAATAACGTTGACCTTGACTTTAATAAGTTCTTATACAGTATATTCTTATATAATAGGGTTGTTTTGCAAATACGATGCACATCAGTAACATTAATCCGTGCGAGATCCTGGAGACAGCGGGTGTAGAACGTAGCCATCGCTAAACCGAGCCCTATTGAAAAGCCCTATTGAAAAGAGCGTGGAAGAATGTGTGCAAGTAGCGCATACATCATTGTGAGTGGAAACAATATGGGAAAATATGACGAAGAAATCACTTTCAATAAAAGAAACTCACAAGGTTAGAATGTCTGGTTCGGAGCGTGTCCTTCCTGTAATTTCAAAGACACTTGCGAGGAAAAAGAAAGAAAAAAAGATGCTGGAACTTTGTTTTGCTGGGAATAACATGAGATGTTTATACTACAAAATTACTGAGTCATAAGTGTTATATTGAAGTCTACCGCATGTTTCCCGAATTGTATAAAATGATCTGTTATGAATTGCGAGTCAAGAGGGGAACATGCGTCATTGTATCAGCAGTTAAGAAAATAAATAATTAGAAGGGAAATAATGGACTTTTACATAAATAATAATAAAAAAAATATTAAATATGATCTATTTAGTATATCGTACAGTGTATGTTGGTAGTAAAACAGGCTAGTTACTTTAGTTTGAAAGTTGTGTGACCGCATAAAAAGGTTTCCTTAAATCAGGCTTTGACATCTGATTGCTTTTAGGTCAAGCACTCTATAGCTTCAAAGGAAACAGGATAACCTGGGATGTTTAAGTGGCTGAATAAATAAGATTCTGGCAGAACAGAGTCCGAGATCTTTTTTTTTTTTGCATCGAATGGTTTATCTCTGTCTGTTCTCTGGTTTTCCTCATGGCTGGATGTTGTGAGCCGACTGCAGGCTACTCATTATGGTGGAACACTGGCCATGATGCAATTACATGCTGCCCTGTAGCTTTAGGTGTGACAGGTCCTGCTAGAACATTGGAGTGGTTAGGTTTTGAAATGTCAGACACACACACACTATTCAAGGTTTAGCATTTTATTTCAAGATTTCTCATCCTAAACTTGAGAACACTAATTTATATGTTAATACTTTGACCACAGGACACAAAATAATCCCAACTGAGGAAAAACCAGCTATCTTGATAATCCAATTAAATTAAACTGTATATTGATCATCAAGGGCCGAGAAAAGCTAAAAAAAAGAAAAAAAAATCCACTTCTTCCAGCCCTAACAATATTATCCCTTTTTAAATCTTATTACTATAGCATTTGGCCCAAAGCTTTACTTCTCTCTTCTGATCTAGATACAAGGTGATGTGTTATTTAACATGTTCCTGTTGTTTCTGCCTCAGACTTTTACAGAATTTCATGTTACTGCTTACTTTAGCCGCTTATCTAGTGTAAGATCTTTAACTCCGGGAACAGCGCAAACACAAAGACTTTTTGGGAAAAGGGAGTTTTATTTGGAAAAATTGAGCACAGGAAGGGATGGAATGAGGAAGGAAAGAAGTAAGGATGTGCACATGCAGGTCCGAAGCCAGGCCTCAACAAACTAGTAGGCACTCGTCTGGCTAATGATGGTGGTGGGTGATGGTGGCGACAGAGTGGTAAAGTGGACCCATGTGGGAAGCAGCCCCACCCCTCCCCCGCCCCCGGGCTCCTTAAGACTCCTCGCCCAGTCGGCCACGCCCAGTCTTTCTTGGGTGCAGCCGCAGACAAGAGCAATATAGCCAAGATCAGGTGCAACCGCTACAACCTTTTCCTCTTTGGTGGATAGATTGTAAAGTCTGGCTTTTAGGGGAACCAGCTTGTGAGGTCCTTTAAGGACTGTCCCTTGTCTGGAGATGGAGGTGTTCAGTTCACCCGCCATTCAAGTCCCTGGAGCGCATATTTTCGTCCCGCTCATAAGTTACTCTCACGATTAATGCCTGCCAGATTTTCTCCATGCTAAGCTAAGCTCCACGTCTCACTTTTCAAGAGCGGAGCAAGCCGAGGTCCATTATTTATTATCTTTTGCCAGCCGTGCCAGATTTAGCAGCTCTACCCCTTCATACACCTGCTGAAGGGGAGTTCGCGTACCAAGTGAACTCTTTGGCGTTAGTGAGGGGCAAAAAAAAAAAAGATTTGAGCAAGCATCATATAAAATATATATTAAATTTAATATTAAATATAATATTAAATATAATATATAAAAATATTTAATATATTACCTAATTAACTAAATAAATATTCAAACCACAGTCACCATTTTCACATCATCATAAGTATATGCTGCATTGTTTTCTGGATCGAGAATACGAATAATATACGTAAAGTCCGCACAACTTTTTGGTCTTTCGGCTGCTCCCGGCAAGGGGTCGCCACAGCGGAATATCCAGTCCACACTACAACTTGGCACAGTTTTCACGCCGGATGCCCTTCCTGACTCAACCCTCCCATTTTATCTGGGCTAGGGACCGGCACTGTATCCAGTGGCTGGGGTGTGGGCACTGGCTGGGAATCGAACCTGGGCCTTCCGCATGGCAGGCGAAACACCTACCACTGAGCCACCAGTGCCGTCCGCACACCACCGAGGTAAATTGGTTTAGACTTGACTCTCAGTTGACAGCGTTGGGTGGATGGGTAATATACTGACGCTCGAATAAAGGTAGGGAAAGGTCAAAGCCGTCAGATGCTCAGTTTAAAAAAAAAAAGGATGAAAGTGGAAGAGGAGAAATGAACAAAAGCAGGCTAGCTTACATAACACTGGACACATTTTGTAGATAATAACGTTGTGCCCGGCAGCAAAATAATTGCAACCTAACAAGAACATTATCAATTTGGTTGACTTTCATTGAGATGACACTTGGCATCTATTATGTAATTTTATATCTTTTGATGCTCCTGCGTCTAGAATTAGGGGGAGGAGGTTGTGAGATCTATTTAGTTTCTATCCTGAATCTTTGATAAGGGCACATCCTGCATATTTCATTCGCGGCTTTGATATGATCATTGTCTGTTGAGTCTGCATTTCCGTAACAGTATTATACACACAAGAACTACCACTGAATTCATAAACATATGGCACCAATCAACATGTCCGAGAACATTAAATTAAATTTCTGCACTTTTTAAAAAAAATATCAGTAATAGCTGATATGATGTGACAGGTCACATATAATATGGATAAAATTCCAATCTTGGAATCTCTCTGATCAGGTGTCCATGTGTCTGTTCCCACTATAGCAGAATTCTTGTTTTTGTCTGACAGAAGTGGAATCTGATGGTCTTCTGCTGTAGAAATCCATCCACCTTAAGCTTCAACATGTCTACAATATGAGATGCTTTTCTGGTCACCATAAATGTAAATGGTTGTTATTAGACTTCCTGTCAACTTCCACCAATCTGGCTCTCCTGACCTATTTTCCTCAACAAGACATTCTGTTTTCAGGTCTGCTGATCAATCGATTTTCTTTTGGTCTTGTTGTTTTTCACACCATTCGGTGTAAACTCTAGAAGAGTGTGAAAGTCCCAGGAGATGAGTGGTGCCTGAAAAACTCAAAACAAACCCTCTGGCACTGATAGCCATGACAACCGTTCCACATCCTCATCCTGATCTCCTTGACCCATATTGTGAGCTGCTGCCACATGATTGGCTGATGAATAGGCAAATGTACTGAAGTAATTTCAAGTTATTCACATGATGAATGTCCAGGCACGCTGAATGCATTATGACATCATTATCCCGACACACATGTTGAAACCTGGCCATTTGCTAGCACTTATTGATGACATGCATGGCTCAGCACACTAGTTTGGACATATCAGCTGAGATGCGGTGCACGCTCCCCCCCCCCCGACCCCCCCCGTCCCCCCACCGCCCCATGCCTTTGATAAGCTGCTGTGTGACGCACAGCCGAGTCCTCTCATTAGATGCAGTGAGCGAAGAATGCCTGCAGCTCTCTGGCTCTTGCATGCAGTGATTCATAAAAGCATTACCAAATGTGTAAAGATTAAGAACATGTGCGGTCTTTCCTGTATAATACATACATATATAGCAATTCAATGTGAAGTGACATGATTTTTATACTGATTTGTTGATATGTTAATGACATGGACAAGGACATTTTTCAAAGTACCTGTACATAAAAACATTGCATTATTTGAATCTGATGCACTTTTTTCTGCACACTGAGATGTTGAGGTCTTTCTATAAATGGTTTGTTTACATGGATTTATCTAGCCTTAGATCTTTGTGTATTCATTGCCTGCTTTCTGGTTCGGGTCTTTCTTTTTTTTTTTGTGCGTGTCTGTATGTGTGTGTGTGTGTGTGTGCGCGTGTGTGTGTGTGCCTAAAACACATTTGTTTCCATTTGTGAGGTCTCATAATGGCCTGGCAGAGCACTGCTGTGCCCAGTTTGAGAGCCATGGTTTACACTCTTACACCCACACACACACAATGAAAGAGATCTCCGACCCAATTCTTCACCAAGGTTCGGATACTTTTCTCCCTCGCTCTTTATCTCTTTTTTCTTGCTTTGGTAATCAGCCTGTTTGCTTGGAGACTTAGAGTCTGTGAGAGAAATAGACGTTTCTTTGTTGATGCTGTATTGCTTCAGCTATGAAACATAGTGTCCTGGTATCATAGTATGAGGTTGGATCTGAAAATAGGTTTGGCTTAAGAGCCACAGGTTAAGAGCTTAAGAGCCACATTTCTTCATCTATTATAAAGCTTATAAAATGATTTTATACATATATATGTAGTAGGAATTAAGAGTACATCCCTCTCCTGGCTCAGGTCCTATTTGACCGATCGTTATCAGTATGTAGACTTAAATGGTGATTATTCTGCATGTTCTAAACAGAAAAACTAAACTACAGTAGAAGTTCTTAGAATTGTGTATAAAGACAGTATGTGCAGCTATAGACAGGCTCTAAAAACTGCTAGGACCGAGCATCTTAGCCAACTGATAGCAAGAAACCAAAACAATCCCAGGTTCTTATTTAGTACAGTGGCTCGCCTAACAAAACCTAAGATGCCCGCAGAGAGTATCCCATCACAGTTTAGAAGTGAAGACTTTATGGACTTCTTTAATGAAAAAATCAATAATATCAGGAAGAAAATAATGGAGGTTCAACCTCTAATAGTATCTCACGATCCAGTTCAGCCTATAGCTTCACATTTAGATTTTCACTGCTTTACAGGTATAGGACAGGAAGAGCTGTATAAACTCCTCACCTCGGCTAAATCAACAACGTGCCTGTTAGACCCAATCCCAACCAGATTTTTAAAAGAAGTGATGCTTACGGTTGGAGAGCCACTTCTAAACATTATTAATTCTTCATTACATCTAGGTCACGTCCCTAAACCTTTCAAGTTAGCAGTTATTAAACCGCTTCTTAAAAAAATCTAATTTGGACGCGAATGAAATAACAAATTACAGACCGATTTCAAACCTTCCGTTCATATCAAAAATACTAGAAAAAGTAGTATCAGCTCAAATTTCCACATTCTTGCAGGATAACAACAACCTTGAAGAATTTCAGTCAGGTTTCAGGCCCCATCATAGCACAGAAACTGCACTAGTTAAGATTACAAACGACTTGTTTTTAGCTTCAGACCAAGGCTGCATCTCATTGCTAGTCGTGCTCGATCTTAGTGCTGCATTCGACACTATAGATCATAATATTCTCATAGATCGCTTACAAAATTATATAGGTATTCAGGGACAGGCATTAAAATGATTTAGATCATACCTGTCTGATTGCTAATAAAAGATTGGATGACCAATAACTTTCTTTTATTAAATTCAGATAAGACAGAGATATTACTTATTGACCCAAAAACCAGCACACAACAGCTTTCACAATTCAGCCTGCGCTTAGAAGGATGTACTGTTACTACCAGCTCAGCAGTAAAATACCTGGGCGTAATATTAGACAGTAACTTGTCTTTTGAAAATCACATTTCAAATATCACAAAAACAGCCTTTTTCCATCTTAGAAATATTGCTAAACTTAGGAGCATATTATCCGTATCTGATGCAGTAAAAACTAGTTCATGCATTCATGACCTCCAGACTGGACTATTGTAATGCATTACTAGGTGGTTGTCCTGCATCCTCAATAAACAAGCTTCAGTTAATCCAAAATGCAGCTGCCAGGGTTCTCACTAGATCCAGAAAATATGATCATATAACCCCAATATTTATCATCCCTGCACTGGCTACCTGTTCAGTTTAGAATAAATTACAAAATAGCATTACTTACATACAAGGTCTTAAATGGTTTAGCTCCCACATACCTAACCAGTCTTCTGATGCGCTACAATCCGCCTTAAGATCACAAAGCTCCGGACTTCTGGTAGTTCCCAGAATTTCAAAATCTACAAAAGGGGGTAGGGCTTTTTCATATTTAGCTCCAAAGCTTTGGAATAGCCTTCCAGACAGTGTTCGGGGAGCAGACACGGTTTCCCAGTTCAAAAGTAGACTCAAGACGCATCATTTTAATCTGGCATACACATAACTCATCCCATAACCTCATACTCCAGTACATCTATCCCGAATGGCAACTACGCTAATTCTCCCCATCTGTTCTGTATTTCTCTACCCATCCCGAGGCATCGGGAGATTTTGCCAGCTTCAGTAGACAAAGGCCGACCCTGCGAGGTTCCTGAGGCATCCAGAGAAGGACCAGCTCCAGCAGGATTCAGCTTTATGATGGTTGGAGCTACACATGCTGCTCCTGTGCTTCCAGTGATCCAGACCTCATCTGCCCTCTGCACCTACCGACTCGTCCCTATGCTGAACTGGTCTTCATGTCAATTTAAATAATTTCTGTCATATTGAATTTTCACCTGCACAACACACAAGATGTTATATCATTTCTATCTGTTATTGCCCAAATGAGGATGGGTTCCCTTGAGGAGGGAGTTTTTCCTTGCCACCGTCGCCGTCACCCTTGGCTTGCTCATCAGAGACATTTCATTCATTCGTCTCATTATTATCTACACATTTTTCTCACACATACACACTATTATTTTCTTTTCTAAAATTATTATTTTTTTCTTTTTTCATTTTTTTTTGTAAATTTTCTTTCATTTTTGTGAAGCTGCTTTGAGACAATGACCATTGTTAAAAGCGCTATATAAATAAAATTGAATTGAATTGAATTCTCTAGTGGAGTTTGGCGTTCCACAGGGTTCAGTTTTAGGCCCACTGCTTTTTTCCCTTTACTGTACATGCTTCCTCTGGGCAACATAATCCGTAAGCATGGTATTAGTTTTCATTGTTATGCTGATGACACACAGTTATATGTCTCAGCAAAACCTGATGAGAAAAACCAGCTTACTAAAGTTGAGCAATGTTTGCAGGACATAAGAAATTGGATGCTAATTACTCCAGTTTCCTCCCACAGTCCAAAGTCCTGCAGATTAGGCTAATTGCCTGTAGTGTGTAAATGCATGTGTGAATGTTGACCAGAGGTCCTACTACAGTCGGAAAAATGAGAATAATGCAGTAGTAATGGATGGATAGTTTACTCACTATCCACTATTTAGTTCACTATTGCACTTGAATGTAGCCAGATAACCAGAAGACGAAAAGGTAGTTTCAATGTATCTAGTATTGTGATAAAAAGAAAATGAAGATAATATACAGTAATTTTCAAAAGTTGTGTTTTTGTGTAAATATATAATAAGAATAATCTAATCAGGGTGGTTCTTAAACCATAAACTTTTTTAATATACAACACTGAGATTTTGGGGAATTTGCATTTGCACAGTGTTTTGATTAGTTTCAGACTTGGACTAAGCCCATTCCAAAACCTTGATTCTGTAATTTTTCATCCATTCTAATGTAGATTTACTGGTTTAAGCTTTCGATCACTTTGACCAAGCTTTAGCTACTGTATCAGACAAATGGCCCCACAGAGGAGTTCATGGTCGACTCATTGACTGCACGTTGCCTACTGTAGGTCCTGTCCATACAGTCCATACAGAACAAACACAAATTATCATCCCTCCACCGCCATGCTTGACAGCAAGTACACTGTGAGGCGTTTCTTCGGGAAATGTTCTTTGTATTTCGTCAAACATGGCACTGGGCATTAAAGCCAAACAAATCCAGTTTGGTCTCAATTGTCTATAGAAAATTGTTCCAGAATTCTTGCCGTTTGTTCCAATGCGCTTTGGCGGACCTCAGTTGTACTCCTATGTTCTTTTTAGACAGAGGTGTTTTTTTTGTAGCAATCCAAAAAAAAACATGCTTGATTATTGTTCTTCTACTAATTGTGGTGTCATGGACTTTTAAAAATTAACATGTTAAATGAGGCCTGTAGAGTCTGAGCATTGCATGGTCTGACCTTGGGGTGAATGTGCTTGCTCTCAACACCTGCTGATGATCAATTAATCAAGGGCTAATAATTAGCAGCACCTGGCTGTAACTTATACTCAAATTCTGTGGAAGCAGTAAGTATTACCCACATGTTTTTCTTCATTTCTTTTAAATGATAAATAATGGCTGAGGTTGTATTTACCTAATACTAAGACCTGCTACAATCAGATATTTGTTTGAATGTTTATTCACTAAACCCACATTAAATTAAAACAAGGGGTACTGACTTTTGAACATGACTCCTAATAATATTTTTTTGCTTGAAAAGAGCCAGATATTCTTGTATTTTTTTTTATGTTGTCTGGAGGACTTTTTTGGCCCCTCATTTTCGGGAAATTTTGGCTCTGTGGTTTGATTAACAAATGGATAAAGAATTGTCCAACATGTTATTAAAGCCTATAAGGATAATGCAAAACCATCAATGTCACAGAAAAAATGTGGTCAGAAAAAAAAAATGAACGATGGTAATGTGAGCTCGATAAAATGCTTGGTGAAGTTGCATTATAAAAATCAGAGTTATGATTATTAGTAAAAGTAAGTGCATTATATAGTAAAAAAAAGTTCATTACATTACATGAACTCACTGTACAAGCCTCTGGAGACAGTGTTATGATGGGTTGCTTCAGTTGGTCAGGACTAGACTCAAGAAACAAGATTAAAAATATAGTTGCAAGCAATGATGAGCGGGCTCAAGCACCTGTGCCATCGTTATCATGTGCTAAGACCTCCAAGACAATGCCGCTGATGTCACTGAATATGGTATAAGTTTCAGGCATCGTCAGGTTGGATGTGTCTTTCTGGTGCGACTGGGCGACGTTGGCGCAGATGCTTGGGCTGATCATCATTGCTTTTGCGCACTATACATCCTGTGTGCCTTTTGACCATGTTAAGACCTACAAAAAGTCCAGGGATGCTACAGTAAGAACAAGAGGGCCCTCACATACTATGACGACATAAGGCTGATATCATAGTGCTTGGGCCCTAAAAATCCTTAGAAGAACAAGAGGGCCTTCACACATTCATGACATCAGAACTCTTAACACATAATTATCAGAACGATGGCGATGATGTCATAGTGCTTGGCCCTTAATAATTAAAAGTCTACGGATTAATATAGACAGTGATATACAGTAAGGATCATCGTGAAAGTCAAGAGCTTCCGTTCACATCAAACAGCAGAAAGGGGAAAATCTGTGATGATGATGATAACTCACACTTGGGTCTCACAGCAATGTTTCCCCAAAGACATCAATTTGACCTGAACATTAACTGACGTGCTGCTTCTCTGTCTTCATGATTGTATAATTGCATAAATACACAGGTGTCCAGATGTTTATAATAGAACGGACACAAAGTGCATGTTATTTTCTCCTGATAATATTTCCAGTATATTGTACTGGATCATATCATAATTTATTTTTTTTTGTCAACGGAAATATCAGTCAAATAACATTTTAGATACTGTCATGTTCTTCTTTTGCATTCAGTGGTCCAGGAAAAGCATTTCTCTTCCTGTAGAACCTCTTTGATTTTTTTTGTTCTTCATTTGGATCTTGTGACTCATATCCTGTTGCTGTAGAAATCTCATATGGATACCATAAGCATATACCCCCTATTATAAACCGCCAGCATCATGTTTATTCCAGTTTATAATAGTGGTCTTGAACACTTTTCTGTTGAAAACTCAAAAAAATCTACTATGTAGTTTCAAAAGCTTTCTAATGTTACAACATGCAGAAAAATGGCCTTGGGTCTCAACTTTAAGGCACAAGTCAGACACGAGTCGGCTTTTAGCAATAGGTTCTATAATGACTGTGAATACCATATATTCACCTCCGACAGTGTTTTTGTTGGCAACGCCCTTGTGTACTTCTGCTTCATCTCATCTCCGCTTTCTCTCTCTCCCTCTATCTCTTTCTCTGTCACCACCTTAGGTCATTTTTGTTTGGAGAAAAGAGACCCGTCTTGTTAGTGTAAGGAAATTGAACAGACTGTAAAAGAGACAGCATGGATTCAGGAAGCAGCTTATTTTAATGCTATTTTTTCAAAAGTGATTCATAATAAGTTGTGCTATCTTAAAAAAAAAATAGCACCCAAGTAGGGCCAGATGTAGCATGTGGTCTTGTACTAAGACTTTGATCGGTTTCATCTGTAGATGTTTATGTGCTTAAAAATGGAATGGAATGAGGATTTATTGGTGCACCTCACCTGCAGGTTTACTGGTTTGATCCTGGGCCCTGTGAAGAGCTTTACATGTTCTCTCTATGTCCAAAAACATTTCTATACCATCCCTTGATCAGATCTTGACTGGTACAGTAGATGTCTTTACCATCCAAAGAAAAGACCATAAAAAGGGAATTGTTAAAAATAATGTCAGCTGCCCATGATACAAGATGGGAGGTATAAAATCTAATATATTGTCCTTTTGCATGTGACATCATGACATCTGTCCGCCATGGTCCTGCCAAGGGAGATGCCAGTGTCTTTGTCTATCAGATCATCTTTTTTTAATTTCTTTGCTCCAAAATACATCTTGAATGTACTTATCAATAAAAGTACACAGGAGCGTAATGTCACGTCATAGTGCTTCCACTGTCCTCCAGTGTGACTGACGTCATGGTGATCACATGACTGCAAAAGTTGAATATTGACACCAACTGAGTCCGCCTGTGATTACAAAACTTAAACAGGCGGGTTTCGTCATTTGGACTTTGGGAAATTTGTTCTTTGATTGGACAACGTGTGTTTACTTGATCTTCTTTTGATTTCTCTTTGAAATGATTAACAGTCTCTATAACCAGTTGCTACAGCTGTCATTGATGTTATTGTAGTGTCTGTGGTGCTTTTGGTTCTACAAAAATATCCAAAGAAATCCACCTTAAACCAACTGTTTAGAGCAAGTAACGATATTTGACCCTCCAAAAAAGTGTCCTTTTTTTTTTTTCCTGCTACCCCATTTATTTTAGCCGTCTTTGATCATTGATACAAGGAGCATTAAGAGCATCATTATTATTACTTTGTGAATGTAGGTGGTACTGTACATACTGTATAATGTAATAAAGTATATTATGGATATGCTGTAGTAGTACTGTATGAAATAAAATCCCCAATAACATTATAATTGCTCAGTCCTCATCATTCATGCTGCTGGATGAACTGGACAACGGAACAAGCCTTCAGACTTCTCAGCACGTGTATTCAAAGGCATTAAATATCAAATTACATAAACCACATACTGTAGCTATGAATTATTTACATCTGAAATATCAATAGGTGTTCACAACTTTAATTCATGTATACATTTGAAGTGTGGCTACAGTAGTACAGATACATGGATTTGCTTGGAGTAACGTTAAAATGAGAGGTGCACTATAAGTCCTTAGTAGATTTGCATTTAATTTGATTTTCATTTTTTAAAGAAATTCATATTGACACTTTCATATATGCTAAACCATTGGATGTTCTTTCTTTGTAATTTTTAAACTAATTCATGTTTTCCTGACCTGCAGTATTCTAATATTTTAGATGATGTGGCATAAAAATAAGGACTTATGGACCACCTTATACTGCATATAATGTTATATACTATATATGTTTTTAAGGATAAAATAGTGAGAAAAAAAACATGCAATAGAATATTGTATGTGCATATGAGGAGATTCACACTGCCATGTTTAATAAGGAAAATAATTTCATACATATGAATACCATGTACATGATGGTAAGCAAAGGGTCTATAATTAAGCTACGCTGCTCTAGTCAAGGGCATGCAGCATTTAAAAGAAAAATATGGTGAATAATAATAATAATAATAATAATAATAATTGTTGTAATTATCTTGATTGGGATTTGCTCATACCAAGATACGCTCATACTTTATACTGTTGTCCCTTATTCTTCCTTGGGAAAGCCCTCCCTTTGTATAAAGAAAAAAAAAAAGTTTTCCAATGCTTTATGGAGATCCACTCCTACTTGGTTTTCCTATCTTAGCAACGTACACACCACAACAAGCCTCCTCTCTGGCTTTTCCCAGGGACTCGCTGCATTTAAACACGTCCCTCTTCTCTTTTACTTTGAATAATGATGGGGCTTTCAGGGCCTAAGTGTGTATCCAACCCCCTCACCCCCCCCCTCCCCCTTCCCAAACTCCCAGCTGCTTTTTAAATGAGTGTTAACATTAATGTGGATGTTTCTAAGAAAATGCACTTGTCATCCGCTCCCATCCCCACGCCAGCCGTATCTCACTTTGCGGCAGACAGATGAACACTGTGCTCAGACACTTCTCCGAAATGCATCTCAGAGCCCAAAAAGAAAAAGAAAAAAAGAAAAAAAAACACGGGCCACTTGTCTAGTCTAATGAATTACAAGTGGGAACTAGTCTGACTAGAATTTTCCACTTTATTTGGTGGACATTGAACTAAAAGTTCTGTCCCAGCTAAAAGGTTGTACAAAACAAATTGAACAATAGTTTGGAAATGTTGGCATTATGCATGAATACAATTTGGATGTTAAAAAGAAAAAAAGATAAACAAATAGATAATTTGGTCATCAACAAGTTCTGGGCAAAGCTGTAGGGAGACAATTTGGATTTGTTTTCCAAATTCCAGAAGATAAATTTTCTAGTCACCTTGATTTTGATGCTCCGACATTGTTTGTAATTAGATCAATAATAACGGTGTATTTCCAGATAATGCCAATAATTGCCAGATCTACATGATCGATTAGGTCTTTGTGGTTTTGTCTCCCTTCAGCTGGACAATCTTGTTACTTGATGAGCTCTTGGTACGGCTCAGATTTGAGAAAGCGGCCGAATGAATCCTTCTCCATCAGGGTGTAGATGCGGCTCTGAGCCAGGTCAAAGGCAGCAGGAGAAAGTTCAACCAGGTTCCTCAGAGTCACGTCTTTGGTGAAATGGTCAATGTTCACCTAAAAAAAAATTGCAAAAGCGTTGAGGATGTTATAGCAGAGGGCACTTTTGGGAATATGATTACAAGATTAGGAAGGAAATTAAGGCGGTTAACCTCTTGGCAGGACTCTTGGTTTCAGTCATTCATTACAGTCGAGATTTCATTATATGTTATTGAGGATGTTTACCCCAGTGGGAATACGATTGAATTAACTACTTTCATTTATTGAACAATGAATTACTTTTAATGCAATAAAAATATCCTTCTGCTTGGCTATTCAACTTTTGATGTACTTTTGACCTAAGGGCTATAGAGCGGATCTACTGTAACTCAAGTCACTCTCACACTTAAGAGTAATTGGGTAAATTGGATATCAAAGCTACTGGATAGACAGAGAGAGAGAGAGAGAGAGAGAGAGAGAGAAATAACATTTTCACACTTGCAGGTGACCAGAGAAACACATTGGATAAGCTGCTGGATCTATTTTAATCTTGTACGTAGGAGGCCAATTATACAGGACTTAAAATCTCAGAGAGCAAGAATGAAGTGTAAGACTAAACACATGCCTTTTTATTCATAGTAATTTACATTTAGGCATTTGGCATCTTATCCAGAGCGACTTACATTTTTATCTCATTACACATCTGAGCAGTTGAGGGTTAAGGGCCGTGCTCAAGGGCCCAACAGTGGCAACTTGGTGGTTGTGGGGTTTGAACCTGGGATCTTCCGAACCATTAGTGGTCTAATGCCTTAACCACTGAGCTACCCCTGGCCCAGGGGGTAATTTCACAAATCGCGTCTCTAATAGGTCTTTATACGTAGAGATGAACATAAATGCTAACACTTCATTCTCAGTTGGAGTTTGAGGTTAAAAAAAAACATAATGGAGCAATGGGAAAAAACTAACCTCTTTGTGTCCACCAGTCTGAATAAAGTCTTCATAAATCTTCTTGGCCTTGGTGGTCATTTTCAATGGATTTTTAGTCTTTTTCAAATCCTCACAAGCCAACCAGAAGTCAATATTCTCTTCGCTGAACTCAGATCTCAGGAAGCTTCTGAATGTAGCAAGGCCATCTGTGTAAATACACATAATCGAAAGAACCTTTTACTGATGTAAGAGTGAGGAAATGCTTTAAAATGGACTACAATACAATAATACAATAAATTCCCAGCATGCTCTTTGATGCAGGTGCCTGTTCGATAATCTGTGCAAAATCAATGCATAGAGTGGTTGACTGCAATTAGTTTAAAAAAAAAAAAAAGGATTTTACCATTTTAATATTACGGTTGTAGCCTTTTGTAAAGTAAATGAAATGCAGAGCGCACTGAGCACGCTAATTACAGTCCAGGCAGAAAACAAAATGGTCTGACAGGCAATAGCATCAACAAATACCCATCAGGACAAGCAAAGGCATCTATTGCATCAGAAAGTTCTGCACTGTGTCCCTGTTCCGTTACGTAGCAGAAATCACAGTAATAAAGATAATACGTGTATGTGTGTGTTATACCTTTGCATATATGTGAGCACATCCAAATTTTATATTTTATAATGTAAATTATATAATATTTATATATTTTATTATCTATAGAATTGTAGTTTTGTATTGTTAATTACATCAATTCGATATAATTGATATAATCATTATGGCAGCACGGTGGCGTAGTGGTTAGCACTGTGGCCTCGCACGTGTGGTTTCAGGAGTGGTGTGTGAGTGTGTGTGGGTTTGCATGTTCTCTCCGTACTGGTGTGTTTTCTCTGGGTTCTCCAGTTTCCGCGCAAAGTTCAAAGCTATGCAGATTTGGCTAATTAGCATTCTCAAATTGTCTTGTGTGTCTTGTGTATGATTGGCATCCTGTTCAGGGTGTACTCGTGTGTATTACGCGTAGTCGTACGTTTTGTTTTAATGTCAAAATGATCAGGTTATAGAACAAAAAACAAACAGCTATTCTGCTTGCTTTAGTGTTGTTAAAGACATCATTATCATCCTCCAAAAATATATATTTTTTATTTTTTATTATTTATTAAATTAAATCTCCAATCCTGTCCAAGAACAATATTCTTTGTTTTTTTTGTGTGCTAGCTTTTGTCCTACGTCAAGTTCTCCTTCTGCAGACACACAATCATGAGGACAAAGTATTTACCAAAGAATGTTTTCTATTACCAAACCATAAATCTATGATTTGTTTAGCTGCTTTTACTCGTTTATTCATTAAAATAGTATTAGGCTAAAAGTTTAGTACAAATTATTCAGCCAGTTAGGAAACATGAATAACATCTGTTAGACTTTTTTTAGTCAGTACAACGTGCTTAGTAAGAAGTGCTTTCTAAAACATTCAAGTCCATAGAGAAAGCATGTATAAATTTAAATGGAGTTAAGATAACTTAAACAAATCCCAATTCCCACAAAGTAATGTGAACCAATCTCTCTAGAGATCCCGGAACTTAACAAATGGGCTTCTGTTAGTTTATTAATAACAGGAAAGAACTAAATCCTGGTCATTCACTGGTGCAGCGCTGTTAGAAAAGCGAATAGTTATGCACAGAATATAAATCTTTATTTAAGTCAAAAAACATTAAAATCTAAAACAACAGGAATTTTATTTGACAGGTTCAATCACCAGTTTGAGCTAGTGGATTTCCAGTCTGGTTTTTTCCTAGCTGAGGAATCTTAGCTAAGTAATCACTTGACCTTATGTCTATAGCCTAAATATGTCCTCAGTTACATCATGTTCTTCCTGTTTCCTGTTCTCCTTTTGGCAAAAATGAACAACAACAACAAAAAAAAAAAGTTAAGTGAAGATGCTAAGTAAGCTCTCTGAAATCTCTGAAACATGAGCATGCACACCTGGAGTACACCTGGTTGGGAATGCAATGTGATTCTATAGGAAAAAAGTCCACTGATGTGCAATTTGGGAGGCAATAACTTTTTGTTTCCCACTGTTTGCCTCTGGCTTGAGAATGCCCCTAAGGAAGCATATGTTGTGGCCTTCCCCAGCTTCTTAGGCTGCTGTTTTATAGGGGAGGATGCCAAGATTTTGTTCTGCAGTGGAATAGTGAGATCGATTTTTTTTAATTGCCCAAATTGCTTGGGATTAGAACATCAACACATGCTTTTATAGCCGAGCTGTAATTTCAGGATAATAGCAATTGTTATGCAAGAAATAATAAATGTTGATAAATGTTGCCTATTATGCAACAGCAGAGACTGAAACAGAAAACTGAAATGACTGTGGTAAGATGATCCCTTCTACATCATGATCATAGACTGGATAAACCTTCCCCTCTATGACATCAAGGCTTTCTGAAGCCTACCTGTGGGAGTTCTGGTCATTGGCATTTTGGTAGGAATATGAACTCACTCTGCGTAAACCACCGTTAATACATACAGGTTTTCATGAGCTGTATGCCACTATCATCAATATTAAAACAATAAAAGGCTTGAACTACTTCAGTTGTGTGTAATGAATCTAAAATATATGAAAGTCTAATGTTAATCAGTACATTACAGAAAATAATGAACTTCATCACAATATGCAAATTTTTTGAGAAGGACCTGTAAATCGGCAAATGGACAGAACGAAGCAAGCATGGTCGGAACATGCCTCCTTATCTCTATTACCCCAAGCTAGCTAGGTTAGTTTTAGCTTAGCTCATTTACATGCTAAGGTTAGTTTGCATTTGATTGAACTTCGGAGATGTTGTCCGATGTCGATTCCTACATTTCTTGTGGTCATTTAATCTACAACAATTCTAGTTAGAAGGTGAGCTAAAGTGATGCACAGCAGACAACTAATGGCTGGATTCAGCCTCACCCCTAATTACATATGCATAATGTTATTTTAACTGATGAGTTACATCAAAAAAATTTGTGTCCATTCTAAGAACTGCATGTTTTGTAGAAACAGAGGTTACATCTCTTTTACTTCATTTCCTACTGTAACTTTGGATGTTCCTCACATGTACGGTAACTCTACCTTTCATGCCCAGTTACTAGAAATAGAGGTATTTTAGATGAAAGTCTTCGTGATAAAATTATGGTGATATGATCAGAGTCTAATAACTCTCTGCCTTGTTATTCTTCAATTATCTTTAATTTTTCACCTGTAATTATTCTACCTAAGGTCCTAAGAAAAAAAATCTCACTGTTTTGGTGTTCTGTCACTGTTTAATAAGAATGATTCATTTAAAATTGTACATTGTAATAAAAAAAATGTAAATAAAAAAAAAATGTAATTAAAAAGGCAAGGTAACACTCACTTGCTTATTAAAACCTTATCACAAAAACGAACATAAAATGAACATGAAACAGTCCTCATTTATCTTGTTGATGTAGATAAGGGATACTTGGTCAATATTAGAGTTTTTCTGCAAAATTATGCCTTGGTAGATTTCTCTAGCATGGTGTTTTTTTTTTACAATGTTGATAATAGAAATATACCTTTTGGTCACTGATTTGTTACATTGTGTATAGTTTTTTTTTTGTTGAAGGAATATAAATATTGTCCATAAGAAGACAATCCTTACAGATTGGCACTTCAGATTGGTCTTGGTGCCATCTATGACCCAGGGGGCCAGTCTCTGAGACTTACAAGGGGGGTCAATTAAACTGGGACTTTTGATTTATCACAATACAGTTATGCTTACAGAATATGGTAATACATAAATGCTGGCCTTTCAGGAACTCCTTTAATACCATAAGTATGGAAGTCACTTGAAACAAGGTCAGGATGTGGCAATAACTCCCATTTGAGTTCCTGTGATGTGCAAGTGGTGTTTGTCAATGATTGTGTATACAGTTCCCACAGACAGATGCGTCTCTTCCACAAGTTGGTGACAAGTTTTCAGTTGATTTTGAATAAAATCAATCAGTGACTGAATGTTTACAGGAACGACTTCAGTGGGCTCCAATCACCCTCAACTGGGATCATCATTCACGGTCAAATCGCTTTCTTTAAATGTAGCTGCAGCTAAGCATCTCATCACCTTGATGACCACCTCAGTACTTGAAGTTTTCTGTTCATTTCAATTGGTTTTATGCTTTAATACATGAGAATTTTCATCATGAGTCCTGGTTTGACTTACAGTAAACAACTCTCGTACCAAAAGAACCACTTTTCACTACAGAGCACTACAGTATACTGGGCACAGTAAGAAAGGGTCACCTTAACTGAAAGATCACCTTGATCAAAGGTTACTTAATTGAAGTTTACTCAATTTACCAAATTGCATGGTATGATCATGGTGATAAATCACAGATTCAACCTCAAGGTCACACTAGAGTCATTGGGCCACCAATAACTGTAAGACATGTTTTCCACCAGAGCATGTAACACACCAACTCTTTTAGTCAAACTGATTGATAGAAAAGAGATAATTTTCAGATATACCCATGCCAACAGCATGAGGAACAAGGTAGAAGTCCCATAGTGAGATCCTAGGGGATTCTTTTAGAAAAGCAGATATTAAGCTATGACACCCCAGAGATCTGATCCATGATGCTGTGGTTTGTGACAAAGGCTGCAGACTTTTCATATTTTAGCACAAAACGAAACTTGTTGGTGTTAGGAAAAGTCAGGGTCATGGGAATTCGTCAGTGTCCCAGCATCCAGCCGATGAAGTTAACAGCATTTGTAGAAGACCTTCAATCTTACGGCATACAAGGCCCATGAACTAGACCACGCCCACAGACACAGTGGCCTGGGCAGGGGTCATACTTTTTATGGCATTTCTCAGAGTGGCAAAATGACTTCACGGATTCATTTAGAGTGTCTATTATAAGCACATTCTTTTGGTAGAAGATTACTGATTCATAAGAAGACTCATTCACAAAAACTGGATAATTCTTCCCTAGGGGAAAATTCACAGATTTAGCCACAAGTTCACCCCAGAATTGTCTGGCCATCAATGCTTGCATGGCAAGTATTTATTTATTTGTTCATGTTATAATGGTGGAACAGGATGTTGTTCTTAGCAGTGAAGAAAAGGTTTTGCTGGACATATCAGGGCCACACAAGGGAATAAAACCAGCTACGGGCTGGATGATCCTGTTTCAGCAGACTGATTTGTTCTTTGGTCCACCTTTGCATTTCCTACAGTAATTTTACTCAGAAATGAGCTGCTACTTCTGGGTAAAGGCAACATTCCCCTGGAGATACAATACCATATCAACTCAATCATTGTGAAGCCTTGAAAAATGAATTGCTCTATTTTCGATTCCTTCAGGGATGGGCCAAGAACATTACATGTAAAGCAGAAAGGCCAGAGGCCTCATGTACAAAGACGGGCATTGAATTCATACTAAAACATTGCGTACGGAAAAAGCTGTAAATGTGCGTACGCAGTAAAAAAATCTGATGTATGAAACACTGCGTACGCGGAATCCCTCGCAGATTCTCGTTGTACATCCGAATTAACGTGAAATTGAGTGCATGTGAACGAGCGCAAAACCCCTCCCTGCCTCCTACCCCCGTATAAATATGGTAATGACTCCACTTTGGCAAAACCCAACGAAAAAGCAATGGCAAAAACAAGCAAGAAGAGAAACTTCACAGAATGTGAATTGGAGGTGCTCCTATCGGAGGTAGACCGAAGTAAAGCTGTGTTATTTGCAAGTTTGTCCTCCGGAATTAATAACAAAAAAAAAAAAACTTATTAGCTGGAATAATATCTTTAAATACATCACTCACCAAGAAGCCACCCATCGCGCACCCTGCCACCTTGGAGCCTCATCCCAACCATGCTGTTTGTGAGGATGAATGAATCATGGGTTGACCCAGGCCACCTCGCCACAATATTTGTTAGGTGCATTTGAGCATCACATATTATTTGCACATTTATTGAATGGAAATGTTTCCGATTCACGTATGCAAATTCGTCTTCAGATGGCGCCTTCATAGCAATGTGCGTGCAGTCGATCGCTCCGATTACATTAGGAATGTTTGGCTGGTCAACTGAATGGTATGGAAACCTTATATACCTGCTAGACATGCGGATGATCCCGTCCCATACAGCTGGCACTGCACGGCTCAAAGACGACTGGCTTAACCCCGAGCGGTCTGCCGGTTCCCTTTGGAAAGAACCAGTTGCCAGGAAACCAATCGTTGTCAGCACCTGTAACGGGTAATGCGTGGCTCCTCGCTGTTTCTCTTTCCAAATTTGGACCCAACTCAGCACAGAGCTCCAAGAGGATAGCTCTTAGAAATCTGAAATGGCTAATAAGCCAGTCATCATCGTGGGCCAGAAAATCACTGTGATCGCTAAAAACGCGTTCCCTTCGGATTCGGCCATTGACAATGTCCTCTAATTAGGCCAACACTGCCATTGCCATAGACTAAGGGTTGTATACATTTGAAAATGCTTTTATATGTTCTAAATCACATAATTGGTAGAAAAATATTGTGTCAATTAACCCATTATATCAAGGATAAATGAATAAGTGTTTTTCACATGTGTTGGTGCGATACTTTGTAGTGTGCAATTTAACATAATTGCCTCTAGGAGTCGCCAATGGAAATAAAACAAACACACACAAGAAATACACGTACGCCAGACATGAAGTTGGCGTGGAAGAACGCACATTCTCACGTTAATTTCACTGTTAGTAAATCTGACCGTGAGCGTGAAAACTGGCGTAAGCAAAGTTTTTGTGCGTACGCAGCGTTGATACATGAGGCCCCTGGTCTACCATGTGCCACCATGCGCCAAATGATACCATGTGCCACCATGATGATGCAGGTCATCATGTGATGCCTCACAGCCCAGAACAAGTCTACTTTTCATAGTGAAGCATAAATGCTACTGGTCATAATGTACAGTAGTTTGTCAAGCTGAATAATAGCTATTGAAATAATAAGCACTGAAATAGCCTCTGGTTGTTATTATTGTTAATCTTTCAGATGTTCCTGTCAAGGGGTTGCTACAGCAGACCATCTAATCCAGCAATGGCAGCAATGGCATCTTGTACACAACAAGTCTGGACTGTGGTTGCTGTCTTGATTTTTTTTTTTTAAAGGAAGTGCTGGCATATATTCAATAATAATTAAATTTTCATATTAATTGCACTTTCATTCCAGGTGCTCACCATTTAATTCAGGAAATTTGTGGACTTAAAATAAGTATTTCAGGACACGATGCTGCCTCTGCCATTATACATATATATATCGAACAGAGGAGGTCTTGTATACTTACAGTTGTTGTTGAGGACTTGGTCCAGCGACTCACGCCACTGGGTAGCCTCTTCAGGGGTTGGCCTGAAAGACATAACCTTTTATTTATTACCCAATTAAAAATTTTCTGAGGTTACAGTAAACATTAAAATAAAACCCAACCAAAATCAAAATTGACCAAAAGAGCTGACGATCAAAACACAGAAACATATTAATAAACCAGATAAAAGGCAAATCCACTCACTTAATCATCATTTATATGGTTTTATCCTGTATACAGGGTTGTTTCCTGGAGCCTATCCCAGGAGACTTAGGGAACACGATGGGGTGCCATCCTATTGCACTGACACACTCACTATGGGAGGAAACCCACCAAGCACAGGGAAAACATGCAAATTCCATGCACACAGACCCTGAGGGGGGAATTGAACCCACCATGCTAGTGGTGCAAGACTACTGTGCCAACCACTAGGTTACCATGCCACTATGTGAGAATCAAACCGGGGAAATAGCCATTACAGAATACTTGGCTCAGAACCTTACAGTGGTGTGAAAAACTATTTGCCCCCTTCCTGATTTCTTATTCTTTTGCATGTTTGTCACACTTAAATGTTTCTGCTCATCAAAAACCGTTAACTATTAGTCAAAGATAACATAATTGAACACAAAATGCAGTTTTTAAATGAAGGTTTACGTTATTAAGGGAGAAAAAAAACTCCAAATCTACATGGCCCTGTGTGAAAAAGTGATTGCCTCCCTTGTTAAAAAATAACTTAACTGTGGTTTATCACACCTGAGTTCAATTTCTGTAGTCACCCCCAGGCCTGATTACTGCCACACCTGTTTCAATCAAGAAATCACTTAAATAGGAGCTACCTGACACAGAGAAGTAGACCAAAAGCACCTCAAAAGCTAGACATCATGCCAAGATCCAAAGAAATTCAGGAACAAATGAGAACAAAAGTAATTGAGATCTATCAGTCTGGTAAAGGTTATAAAGCCATTTCTAAAGCTTTGGGACTCCAGCGAACCACAGTGAGAGCCATTATCCACAAATGGCAAAAACATGGAACAGTGGTGAACCTTCCCAGGAGTGGCCGGCCGACCAAAATTACCCCAAGAGCGCAGAGACGACTCATCCGAGAGGCCACAAAAGACCCTAGGACAACATCTAAAGAACTGCAGGCCTCACTTGCCTCAATTAAGGTCAGTGTTCACGACTCCACCATAAGAAAGAGACTGGGCAAAAACGGCCTGCATTGCAGATTTCCAAGGCGCAAACCACTTTTAAGCAAAAAGTTGAACTTTTTGGAAGGTGCGTGTCCCGTTACATCTGGCGTAAAAGTAACACAGCATTTCAGAAAAAGAACATCATACCAACAGTAAAATATGGTGGTGGTAGTGTGATGGTCTGGGGTTGTTTTGCTGCTTCAGGACCTGGAAGGCTTGCTGTGATAGATGGAACCATGAATTCTACTGTCTACCAAAAAATCCTGAAGGAGAATGTCCGGCCATCTGTTCGTCAACTCAAGCTGAAGCGATCTTGGGTGCTGCAGCAGGACAATGACCCAAAACACACCAGCAAATCCACCTCTGAATGGCTGAAGAAAAACTAAATGAAGACTTTGGAGTGGCCTAGTCAAAGTCCTGACCTGAATCCTATTGAGATGTTGTGGCATGACCTTAGAAAGGCGGTTCATGCTAGAAAACCCTCAAATAAAGCTGAATTACAACAATTCTGCAAAGATGAGTGGGCCAAAATTCTGTAAAATGAGTGGGCCAAAATTCTGCGCGCTGTAAAAGACTCGTTGCAAGTTATCACAAACGCTTGATTGCAGTTATTGCTGCTAAGGGTGGCCCAACCAGTTATTAGGTTAAGGGGGCAATTACTTTTTCACACAGGGCCATGTAGGTTTGGATTTTTTTTTTCTCCCTAAATAATAAAACCCCTCATTTAAAAACTGCATTTTGTGTTTACTTGTGTTATCTTTGACTAATAGTTAAATGTGTTTGATGATCTGTCACGTATGTGCCGGGTGTGTGTGCGTGGCATAAATGCAGAGGACTCGAGCTGGCGTTTCAAAGTACTCGTCTTTATTTGCTGACGACAAAACATAAACTAACCCAACACAAACCTATAACTGTAACTAAAGCTAGACGCCTGACTGCTATTCAGTCAGGCTATTTATAATGAAACATAAACATAATTAACTCATTAACTTCCCTCGGTTCAGGTGAGCTTCTACGTCACCTGACCGAGGGGCAAACTGGGAAATGAAGTCAAAATGGAACTCAAAACAAACTACAAACTAAAACCAAAAACGGGCGTTAGGCGCCCTCTAGGGGTTAACCGTCACAGTACTCCCCCCCAAAGAAATGCTCCTCCGGAGCATTACCGGAGGCCCCGGGCTCCCACCCCACAGTACTACCTTCGGCCTCCTGACCAGGAGGCTGGGTGACGGGGCTGGAGAAGCGCTCGACGGAGGCGTTGGAGGCGTCGTCGAGCGTCGTGCATGCTCCAGAGCCGTCGTCGAGCGCAGTGACCGCTCCAACGCCTCCCTCGAGCGCAGTGACCGCTCCAACGCCTCCGTCGAGCGCAGTGACCGCTCCAACGCCTCCGTCGAGCGCAGTGACCGCTCCAACGCCTCCGTCGAGCGCAGTGACCGCTCCAACGCCTCCGTCGAGTGCTTCTCTAGCCCCGTCACCCAGCCTCCTGGTCAGGAGGCCGAAGGTAGTACTGTGGGGTGGGAGCCCGGGGCCTCCGGTAATGCTCCGGAGGAGCATTTCTTTCGGGGGGAGTACTGTGACGGTTAACCCCTAGAGGGCGCCTAACGCCCGTTTTTGGTTTTAGTTTGTAGTTTGTTTTGAGTTCCATTTTGACTTCATTTCCCAGTTTGCCCCTCGGTCAGGTGACGTAGAAGCTCACCTGAACCGAGGGAAGTTAATTATGTTTATGTTTCATTATAAATAGCCTGACTGAATAGCAGTCAGGCGTCTAGCTTTAGTTACAGTTATAGGTTTGTGTTGGGTTAGTTTATGTTTTGTCGTCAGCAAATAAAGACGAGTACTTTGAAACGCCAGCTCGAGTCCTCTGCATTTATGCCACGCACACACACCCGGCACATACGTGACATGATCAGAAACATTTTGTGTGACAAACATGCAAAAGAATAAGAAATCAGGAGGGGGGCAAATAGTTTTTCACACCACTGTATATACTGTATATTAAAAAAAAACTAAAATTAAAAACTGGCAAGACTTTGCAGTAAATGAATGTTTAAACTGGCTTTATACTGTATAGTAAACAATGTAAACAAGTGTTTGGCTTATGAAGAAAGAGTGAGGGATGGAATTCATTTCCATAATTATATCCAACTAGCTTTCATATTGAATTAGAAACAAGTTACAAAAAAGTGCATTTCTTGTTCTCATGAGGGTTTTTGAAATGTCCTTGACAATTTGTTGTGTCTGCTAGTCAGTTTGTTTTGGTAGACATTTAACTTTTTACTTTGTGATGTTCCTTGTGTAATATTTTGTCAGATGTCTAGTTCATCACATGCAGTAGTCACAATTCCACCATATTAGAAAAAGGGTGATGCAGGTACATGTTTGTGGTTTTAGTAGAGCTGTTCGATTAGTTCGATAGTATTTGCTACATGATGTGTAATTGAGTTTTATAGAGACATTTTGCACGCTGTTGCAGTTATTAGTGCAAAGATACATGACTGGATCATCCATCCTTTGAACAATCAACATACTACACAGTCTGCAACAAGCCTCAACAGTACAGCATCACACTAATGCCTCTTTCCCACTGCATAGTACGGCACGACACGGTTCAGTTCAACTCACTTCAGTTCTGCGCAGTTTGGCTCGGTTTGCGCTTCCACTGCAGTTTAGTAACGCTTTAGAGTGGGCGGGATTATTCACGTGTCGTTATAGTTGCGGTGCCGCTACTGCTGTGACATCATCGTAAACGCGCCACAAACAAACACACAACAATGGAGCATATCGACGGCATGGTGTTCTTCATTCTCGGCATGTCGATGTTTTTAACAGCGAGACCAAGGAGTTCGTTTCAAAAGAGGCTGATGGCAGCCAAAGAAAATTTTTGGTTAATACAAAAAGGTGCGTGCGATCCTTCTCTGGCTGTTCTAAATATAGCGCTTCTGTTGTGTCTCGTGTCTCAAGTTCAGTGACGCAGTAATGACGATTTTCTCCGGCTAATCAGTGACCGGCAGAGTTTACACGTCACGTTTTGGTAACGGTTCGGCGCGCTTGGAACCTTGGCTGAGGTGGTACTAAAAAAGGACCAGGTACCAGGTACTGTTCCCAGTGGAAAACCCCCCAAAAGTGAGTTGAACTGAACCGTGTCGTGCCGTACTATGCAGTGGAAAAGCGCCAATAGGTACTGATCTACAGTATATCAGGATACTCCAAAATAGGCATCATCAACACATGAAATGTTACTCTTATTCGCACTTCCAGTCCTGTCTTGAGCAAGAGTCAGTTGCTCAAGACTCCTTTGTATGGTCTTTTAGATTTTTTTTTTTATAAACAATGATTTAACACATTTTCTTGCACAATGAAATAACATGCTCTTTGTGTTCTTTGTATTCCCTCGTTCTTTTATCAAATGTTCCTCTAGCTGCATAAATATTTTTAAGGTCTGGTACAAATAACAGAAATGCCACAGAAACCATAATTCATAGTACAGCAGCTGTTTTCCACAAGGGTGTTCAAGTCAAAGTCAAAGTGTTCAAGTCAAACTGAGACTTTTTATTGTTCAGAATAAAAAAGTAAAAACTCTATAAACCTTTATTTGTCTATATAATGACTTGCTGCACTAATACACTAATCCCAGTGTTTGACTAGCAGTGTTGGGGGACGTTACTTTTTAAAGTAACTAATTACATTACAAAATTACTGCCTTTAAAAAGTCATCAGTAACATTACTGCGTTACTTTCTGATAAAGGTAATTAGATCTTCATGCATGTTGTTTTAGTCAAGACCTTTTATAATTATTCTACCATCAAGTAGATAAATAGTTAAAAAGGTAAAAATGTTTAATATTATCCAGTCTTCAGTTCCTAGTTCTGTGGAAGTGCTGTGTGTATGTTCAAGGAGCAATAGAGGTTTATGAAATTGATAGTGACAGCTCTTTAATTTCCTGTTCTCCAAGCTTCTGTCATCATTTACAGTATGACCCTGTCAAACGTGGAAGTATTACATCATCTGGTTTCAATTCAGACATGAAATTGTAAACATTTGCATGGAGAGTAGATATGGTTTGTAGACCCTTGATGTTTCATTTTACATCATGTTTTCATCGTTTTTTTTTAACCCATGATGCATTGTGCAATGCTCGGGAGAAATTCTGGGTTCAACATCGGGGAGTTGAGATCATCACCAATGTTTGGGGGGGGGGGGGGGGGGGGGAACATGTGTCCCATCACCCCTGTATACACCAGGAGGTTTTTATTTAATTATTTAGTTTTATTTTTCTCTAATTTGTCTCTCAAATGAATTTAAGACTTGCAAAAAAAAAAAAAACATGCTCTACATGTTCCAACTAGTTGCTCCAGTATAAGTAAATAGCTTCCCTCCTGTTCGTGGGAGATTTATTTACTTTTTTGTACTGTATGTTAAAAACTTAAACTTAAATTGCTGGTTAGTCTTTCCCGCTTCCTCTTTGCACTGTGTATGTGCTTGCCATTGCTCGCGCCTGCAATTGGACGCAACCAAATCTCACATGGGGGTAATGTTATTCTCTGCTTGCCAATTACATTGAATCGAGACAGTAAACAACTATATCCTTTTTCATAACAGAAATTTTAATTCATAATTATATTTTCTTTTTTTTTGATGAACTAGCCTTTTTTTTTATTAATTTTTTTTTTTTATGAATATTATTATTATTATTATTATTTCCATGTGTGGTTTTATTATTCACCTTTGATTTCCTCACATGTATAATTCTTACATAATCACATGCTGGAACTCACACGGGCAATGTCGGGGCACATAACATGCTGGATCATAAAAAAAAAAAAACTGAAATGTGAAATGTGTGTGATTTTTTTTTTTTTTTTTTTTTTTTGTAATTTCAATGAGATTATTTTTAAAACAATCAAAGAAAACTTATGTTTTGCATTTGGCAGACGCTCTTATGCAGAGCAACTTACATTTTTCTCGTTATACAGTACATCTAAGCAGTTGAAGGTTAAGGGTCTTGCTCAAGTGTGGTGGGATTTGAACCTGCGACCTTCTGGACTGTAGCCTAATGCCTTAACCACTGAGCTACCTCTTTCACTGTATTAGTTATATATATTATTATTTTATGTACTTATGTATTTATTACAGAGAGAGAGAGAGAGACAGACAGGAGAAACTCACTTCTGAAGCTTTTCTGGTTTCTTCTCAGGCTTTTCAGGGTATGGGATGACGAGGTCAATGGCATTCTCTGGCTTCTGAAGCAAAGTTCCCAACTTAGTCTTGATCTCTTTAGCCCTAGATTCAAAGTATAAACACACATACACATACATCAAATTTACAGTACAAACTGTTTGTTCTGCCTCAACTTCCTCTATCTAACCATGCTTGCCACACGGAATGCCTTCTAATGTGTAGACATACTAATATTAGTCAGAGGAAGCCTGAATAAACACAGCTGATTGAACACATCCATGCTTGATTGCAACGCCTAATACTAAACTTTATCGTCACCAACCACTTAGAAATAGGAAGACAAGAAAAACAAAACATCAAAATCAGCCTGGAAAGCATTATGAGACCATTTTAGGTCCAGGGGACAGGATTAAACCACAGCCAGAGCATCATCTCTAAACAGAGAACAGTGATGGATCTTCCCAGGATTGTCTGCTCTGCCAAAATTTCTCAAAGGGTGTCGTGACAGCTCATCCAGGAAGTTATGAAAGATCCCAGAAGATCCCCCAACAAACTCGAGGCTGCTCTAACCTCAACTAAGGTCAATGTTAAGTATCTACAGTAAGAAATACGCAAAACTTTGGATCCATGGGAGAGAAGCAAGGCGGAAACCACAGTTACAGTAACCATCAAGAAAACCAAAACCAGTTGCATGATAATGTTTTTTTTTAAACATATTCTAGGGGAAAAAATCATGACATTAATATTCCATGTCTGATTATGTCTGGCATAAAAGTAGTGGGATTACAAACATTGCTTCAGACCTGGATAAATTGGTAATATTGAAAAGAAACATGAATTCTGTTCTGTACACACCAAAAATGTTCATCACAGAAAACCTTAAAAGCTTAATAAATTATTTGGCAAAATAATGATCTAAACAAAACCAATTCGATGTGGCAGAATAGAAAGTAAAAATATATATTTTTTAATAATAACAAAAAAGCTTTGGAGTGACCTACTCAAAACCCTGACTGGAACTCAACAGTGTAAAATTTAGACACAGCTTTTCATGGTTGAAAACCTGCCAATGTGTCTGAACTGGAAGACATTCACAGTAGCACAGAAGTGTGGGCTGAAATTCCTCAAGGGTGACATTACACACTGGAATCAAACGACAGGAAGTGTTTCTTAAGTGTGCTTTTTTTCTGACCATGGTCTATATGGTCTATAATACTGGATGCAATGCCAGATACACCATGCAGGAAAGACCACCTTTGAGAAAAGGCATCACAGAACATCATGGACACACTTTCACACATAAAGACACTTTATTGTAACATCACCAAACTGTTTATGGTCAATGAAGAAATAAGAAAAGTACCTAAGAAAAATGTGCATATTTTTATGTAATTAGCAGGTGTCCTTATTCAGAATGACTTACATTTTAACTCATTTTCCATCAGAGTAGTTGAGGGCCTTGCTCAAGGGCAGAAAAGTGGTGATGGGGTTTAGTAGGCCAACACCTTGACCACTGAGTTACCCCTGCTACCTTCTACCTTCTGTTGGAGTTTGTTAAGATGCCTTGAGCTTATGAAGGCTCTTTTATAATAATAATAATAATAATAATAATAATAATTATTATTATTATAAAAGAGCATTCATAAGTTCAAGGCGTAATAATAATGATAATAATAATACATATTATTATTATTATTATTATAATAAAAGAGCATTCCTAAGCTCAAGGCGTAATAATAATAATACATATTATTATTATTATAATAAAAGAGCATTCATAAGCTCAAGGTAATAATAATAATAATAATACATATTATTATTATTATTATTATTATTATAAAAGAGCATTGATAAGCTCAAGGCGTAATAATAATAATACATATTATTATTATTATTATTATTATTATTATTATAAAAGAGCATTCATAAGCTCAAGGAGTAATAATAATAATAATAATAATAATACATATTATTATTATTATTATTATTATTATTACTACAGTCATTGTATGCATAAACCGTGAAAATCATAAGTAGGACAATTATACTTTTTATTTATTTATTTATTTAGTTTCAGGAAGCACATAGAAGTACATATTTTTAATGCATCTCTATACTGTAGGTGTAGCTCTTTGTCTCACTCTAAACTAACATATATATGACTAATTTGAATTCCAACCTCCCCCCCCCCCCCTAACTGTTATTTAATCTTCCTTCACCCTGTGTTATTGAAACCATACCTTGCAAAATATGAAACAGACCTTCTGTACCATTTTACTCTTTTTCAGAGAAACCACTGCTTTGGATCACCTTTGGCAGTCACTTTAAACACTTCGCTTACATTTCTTAAAGCTCTCACATCATTTATTGCTCTAGTGTAAGTCACACTGGCTTCTCACATGATTACAAAAGCAAGATGTGTCATTTCAATATACCATATTGTTTTAAATGTAGGTTTTAAAATGCAAAATATATGCAGGTTAAAATAGTATACTTATAGTGTCACATTATAGTTCAAAGCTCTTTGAGGTTTAAATACATTAAAACATTTAGACTCTATGAGAAAGAATAATATCTAGTTATCTCTTTGGTAAAATCTATTGTTTAATATTAAACCATTTAATGCACATTGTACAGTAGTAATGAGGAATGCATTCTTTTTAAATATGATTATACTACAGAGAATGTTTTTTGTAAGTGTTATTTCAGCTGTATTACACAACAGAGCATAGAAAAAAACAATACCTTGAATTTTCATCAAAGACAGTTTAGTTTTACTAAATCTTTTGACTTCATTTTTTATCTTACGTTTGATGCAAAAATATAATCTAGTAAAGACGACTGCACTTCTCCTTACCTCTCCAGACATGTCTGAGGAAGGGCAGCTAATCCCTTACACATGGTTTGGACGCTTTAGTACTGGCTTCACAGGGTTAATCCACCACCATGAACGATTCCTTTTCCTTTTTAAATTTGTCTCGGTGCTCTGCTCTGTTATAAGGAGGCCACTTATTGGATCTGTGCCAGCAGCTCTACAGCCAATTGAGTTGCAGTTCGTGATTACGCCATGGCTCTGTCTGCACCCTGGAGACGTCAACAAGTGCAGGGAAGATTAATTCTCCTCAAAACTCTGACAAACAGTCAAATGTACTTGATGTGCAACCAGTAAAATACTCCATGGAGTTTATGCAAAATCCTAAAACTTTCATGTTTACTCAAAATATCATACTGATGGAGTGGCTTACATTTAAATCTCATCTTCAGAAGCAGAAGCTATTCAGATCTTGCAGAAGTTATACATTAGGAAGGGATTGATTTCTGAATAATGATGTTAGATGGGAAGAATAACAGCCTGGAATGATATATATATATATATATATATATATATATATATATATATATATATATATATATATATATATATATACAAGCACTGAGATTGTACTTATATACACAATCATATGGAAAAGTCTTCGGACACCCCTCATTTTCTTTGTATTAAATTAATTATGTAGATTATGATGTCATTGGATGGAGCTTTACAGTACATTGGGTTACTAAGTACAAACAGTCAAACACTGTTGGGAAGAGTTTTTTTTTTCACCAGTATACTAATCACTGGTCTGATCATCTGTCATCATCTGCACCTGGTTCTCACTGGTTCATGCCTTAAAGTAGAATTTTTTTTTTTCTTATGCTGGAATCATCCATAGATCACTGTGCGGCTTAACAAACAAAAACATTCCTCTGAAATTGCTCAGGTACAGGGACTGGACTGAAAATGAGAGCCAAAAATATCCTCTAGCCTGGGAAGGCTGGATACATTTTCATTGGGGTGAGTGGGGGGGTGGGGGGGGTGGGGGGGGGGGTGCTTTGCTTAATATACTTACTGCCAGATTAAGCTTGGAATTTTGTGGAAAAATATTTTTTGATAGACAGACAGATACAGTAGATAGATAGATAGATAGATAGATAGATAGATAGATAGATAGATACAGTAGATAGATAGAGTAGATAAATAGATAAATAGACAGATACAGTAGATAGATAGATAGACAGTAGATAGATAGATAGATAGATAGATAGATACAGTAGATAGATAGATAGATACAGATAGATAGATAGATAGATAGAGTAGATAGATAGACAGACAGATAGATAGACAGATAGATACAGTAGATGGATAGATAGATAGACAGATAGATAGATAGATAGATAGATAGATAGACAGATACAGTAGATAGATAGATAGATAGATAGATAGATAGATAGATAGATAGATAGATAGATAGACAGTAGATAGATAGATAGATAGATAGATAGATACAGATAGATAGATAGACAGTAGATAGATAGATAGATAGATAGATAGATAGATAGATAGATACAGTAGATAGATAGATAGATAGATAGATACAATAGATAGATAGATACAGTAGATAGATAGATAGATACAGATAGATAGATAGATAGATAGAGTAGATAGATAGACAGACAGATAGATAGACAGATAGATACAGTAGATGGATAGATAGATAGACAGATAGATAGATAGATAGATAGACAGATACAGTAGATAGATAGATAGATAGATAGATAGATAGATAGACAGTAGATAGATAGATAGATAGATAGATAGATAGATACAGTAGATAGATAGATAGATAGATAGATAGATAGATAGATAGATAGATAGATAGATAGATACAGTAGATAGATAGATAGATAGATAGATAGTGTTGCATCTGTTTAGATTAGTGCAATCTAACTGAAAACAGATGGAAGGAAGTGGTTTAAATTTCACTAAGGCTTGTCTAAGCTCAATCCATTTTAATGTAGATCTGTGAAGAGTACAAGAGACAGGTACATGTAAGTGGCAAGGTACAGTATATACAGCTGCAGTCAATATATAAATAATTAATATTCTGTGCTGTAGTTGGCCATTAAGCAAATAAAAATGAGGCAGTGAGAGAGCTGAGCAGCGTGAAACATGGATGTGTGTTTCTTTTATACATTCAGAATAGATTCTATGTGATTCCCTGATGTGATTTCATGTCCTACTTTTACAGGTGCTGAAACCCTGGAATCAAAGATAGATACGTCCCCTGGAGTCCTTTCATTTGCAGACATTGTTAAAACCTTTACTGGCATCCACCAGGTCCAGCACTGTAAGTGCCTCCAAGTGCACTCAGAGCCACAGGAACAGTTCTGATCTCTGCACATGAATCCGGTTGCCAGGTGTTTTTTATTGTCATTTCAACCCTTTACAGTAAGTTTAATACATACTGTAGTGAAATTAATAAATGTTCCTCCACGACCATGGGACTATAACATTGTGCTAATATAATAACATAGAACTATACGAGACTATAAGAAATTATGCTAAAACTGTACAACACAATACAATTTTGTACAATACAAAAATGCATGACTGCAACCACAATATAAGACAGCAAGCTATACAACATCCAAGGCAATGGGCACAGTTAGGGACAGTGTACTGCCGACTAGTACAAAATTCTGAGTGTAATGTGAGTAAAAGTGCAATACAAGATATTTCAACATATTAACATGATGAATATAATCACGAGATGCTGCATGACATTTTTTTGTGGAATTGTGTCCAAGATAGCATGGATTGTGGCCTCCTCAACCACCCAAGGAGGTAAGACAGAGTCTGGGGCTGGCTGGCCATGATCTATTACTATTCAGATGTTACCTACAGTGCTGTTCTTAATAAGAAAGGGATGCCAGATCCTATCCAGTGGACAGAGTCATACCTGCAGAGTCATGCTTTTTCATGAGATTAAAAGCTGCACCCTCCCCTCTGTTTTACAGGCTTCCATCTCAAGATTGTAGGTGATTCAAGGGGATTGCCCAGAAGTTCATCACAGCTTGTCTCCATTATTGTAGTTCATAGGTGGTTCATGCTTTTTCTAATCATAGAGCCAAATAAACAAAATTCAGGCATTTTGCTTCAGTTTAACTAGTCTTGCCAAACTGTCATGATTTTAACTCATGATTACTCATGAATTCCTATGAGTTTCCTAAAAACTACAAAGGCTTTGTCCTGCCGCTCCCCACATTTCTAAAGATTACAGAGAAATGTCTGTTGTGAAAGACTTTGATATGGGATAAGATCAGGACTGTGATGTCTTACTGATGTGTGAAAATGATAACCCTAATGATAAATGCTTCTAAAAGCACCGTTTCACAATTTTAGCCAGAACAATCATAAATTGTTCTCCTGCAATATGGCCATATTATTGCTATAATGTTGTTGAGCCCAGACCTGACCACCTGAAGCAACCCCATATCATAACACGTTCTCCAGAGGCTTGTACAGTGGTCCCTATGCATGATGGGTGCATTGCTTCATGTGATTCCCTTCTTACCCTGATACAGTACCCCATTGCTCTGGAGTGGGGTGAATCAAACCACATGACTTGATAATTTAATGTAAGTACAACAGTGTGAGAGTTTACTCTGCTTTTACATTACAAAAAATATACCCTGGATTTGTTGTAAGTAATCCAATCTGCATGTCACTGCTAGCTAGCTAATGGTGCACAATGTAGCCTATCTACATAGTATAATAACTGATACTCTTCTTCTTTGTCTTTCGGCTGTTCCCTTTCAGGGGTCGCCACAGCGAATAATCTGCCTCCATCTAACCCTATCCTCTGCATCCTCTTTTCTCACACCAACTAACTTCATGCCCTCTCTCACTGCATCCATAAATTTCCTCTTCCTCTAGACCTCCTGCCTGGCAGATCCAACCTCAGTGTCCTTCTACCGATATATTCACCATCTCTCCTCTGAACGTGTCCAAACCACCTCAATCTGGCCTCTGCATGGGTTGTCCCTCTGATGAACTCATTCTTGATCCTATCCATCCTTGTCACTCCCAAAGAGAATCTCAACATCTTCATCTCTGCTACCTCTAGCTCCGCTTCTTGTCTTTTCTTCAGTGCCACTGTCTCTAAGCCGTAGAGCATCGCTGGTCTCACCACTGTCCTGTACACCTTTCCTTTCATTCTTGCTGATACTCTTTTATCGCACAACACACCTGAAACTTTTCTCCACCCATTCCAACCTGCCTGTACCCGCCTCTTCACCTCCTTTCCACACTCTCCGTTGCTCTGGACCGTTGACCCTAAGTACTTAAAGTCCTGCACCTTCTTTACCTCTGCTCCCTGTATCCTCACCGTTCCTCTTACGTTCCTCTCATTCACACACATGTATTTCGTCTTGCTGCAGCTAACCTTCATTCCTCTGCTTTCCAGAGCATACCTCCACCTCTCCAAAATTTTCTTCCACCTGTTCCCTGCTCTCGCTACAAAGCACAATGTCATCTGCAAACATCATAGCCCATGGAGACTCCTGTCTAACCTCATCTGTCATCCTGTCCATCACCAGAGCAAACAAAAAGGGGCTCAGAGCCGATCCTTGATGCAGACCCACCTCCACCTTGAACTCTTCTGTCACACCTACAGCACAGCTCACCACTGTCTTACAACTCTCATACAGTACATGTCCTGCACCACTCTAACATACTTCTCTGCCACTCCAAACTTCCTCATACAACACCACAGCTCTTCTCTCGGCAACGTGTCGTACGCTTTCTCGAAATCTACAGACACAATGCAACTCTTTATTACCTTCTCTGTACTTCTCAAAGTACTCCTTCCATCTTCCAATTACCCTCCTGGCATCTGTCAGTACATTTCCATCTCTATCTTTAATCACTCTAACCTGCTGCACATCCTTCCCATCTCTATCTCTCTGCCTCACCAACCTGTACAGATCCACCGATTCCCTCCTTACTGTCCAGCCTAGCATACAAGTCCTCATATGCTCTTTGTTTGGCCTTTGCCACCTCTACCTTCACCTTACGGTGCATCTCCCTGTACTCCTGTCTACTCTCTTCAGTCCTCTCAGAGTCCCACGTCTTCTTAGCTAGCCTCTATATCTCTGTATACACTCCTGGACTTCCTCGTTCCACCACCAAGTCTCCTTGTCCACTTTTCCCTTACCTAATGATACACCAAGTACGCTCCTACCTGTCTCCCTGATCACATTGGCTGTAGTTGTCCAGTCAACTGAAAGCACCTCCTGACCATCCAGAGCCTGTCTCAACTCCTCCCTAAAGACTACACAACATTCTTCCTTTCTCAGCTTCCACCACTTTGTCCTCTGCTCTGCTTTTGTCCTCTTCACCTTCCTCACCACCAGGGTTATTTTGCACACCACCATTCTGTGTTGTCTGGCTACACTCTCCCCTACCAACACTTTGCAGTCACTAATCTCTTTCAGATTACAACATCGACACAAGATGTAGTCCACCTGAGTGCTTCTGCTGCCACTCTTATATGTCATCCTATGTTCCTGCCTCTTCTCAAAGAAAGTATTTACTACTGCCATTTCCATCCTCTTTGCAAAGTCCACCACCATCTGTCCTTCTAGATTCCTGTCCTGAAGACCAAACCTGCCCATCACATTTTCATCACCTCTGTTCCCTTCCCCAACATGTCCATTGAAGTCTGCACCAAACACCACTCTCTCACCTCTGGGGATGCTCTGCATCACTTCATCTAACTCACTCCAGAATGTCTCCTTCTCTTCTAAGTCACATCCTACATGTGGGGCATAGCCACTAACAACATTGAACGTCACCCCTTCAATATCCAGCTTTAGACTCATCAACCTGTCTGATACTCTTTTCACTTCTAGAACATTCCTAACAAGTTCCTCTTTCAGAATAACTCCTACTCAATTCGCGTAAATCCTCCGTCATTAGCGATAATTTTACTTGTGATAGGTGTGTGTTAGTGAGCACTCTGACGGAGAAGATATCAGTGTTAGAGAAGCGCGTCCAGACTTTAGAGAGTGTTAGAGAGTGTGAGAGCAGCGTTAGTCCCGAAGCGGACAGTCTGGGTGCCGTAGGCAGAGATAAACAGCCCTCGACTCCGGCATTAGAGCCCTCACAGCGGGGCGAGTGGGTGACGACTCGGCGGCATTCAAAGCTCGTTCAGCCAAAGCTAACGCTAAGGCTAGCCCACCGGAGCACACCTCCTCTGCGCTTCACGTGTCCAACAGGTTTGCTCTCCTCAGTGATGCACCCACTGAGAAACCTGAAAGAGCTCTGGTTATAGGAGACTCTATACTGAGGCACGTGAAATTATCTAGACCTTTAGGGGCGCCAGCGGCAGTGGTTAGGTGTATCCCGGGAGCCAGACCACCGGACATAGCAGGTAATCTTAGGGCTCTAGGACAGCACAGGTTCTCTAAGATAGTGGTACATGCTGGAGCTAATGATATACGCTTTCGTCAGTCAGAGGTTAGTAAGTGTAACTTTACAGAGGTGTTTAAATTAGAGAAGGCGATGTCCGATGAAGTAGTATGCTCTGGTCCCATCCCAATGAGACGTGGCGACATAGCTTACAGCAGGTTATGGTCGCTGAACCGCTGGATGTCCAGATGGTGCTCCGAAAATAATGTGGGCTTCATAGACAATTGGCCTGTTAGGGAGGGACGGTGTCCATCCCACTCGGGAAGGTGCTGCTCTCATTTCCTGTAGTATAGCTCATAGTTTCAGTAGAGGTCTAGTTAATCGGTGACAATCCAGAGCCCAGGCCAGGGAGCAGACAGACTAAACCAACCGTCTGCTAGCTGCATAGAGTCGTCACTCAGGGTTCACCATATTGAGACTGTGTCTGTTCCCCGATCTAAGCAAAAATGTAGAAACACTCAGAAAGTCTGTTTCAATAATCTAATTAACATAAAGACCACAAACTCCGATCATACTGAATGTGCAGCCGGCACCTCTGATCTGAAGATAGGATTGTTAAATATTAGATCTCTCGCATCAAAAGCGGTTATTGTTAATGAAATTATCACAGATCAGGCGTTTGATATACTCTGTTTAACTGAAACATGGGTTAAACAGGACGAGTATGTAGCTCTAAATGAAGCTAGTCCTCCTGGATACAGCTACATACACCAGCCTCAGTTAACTGGTAGAGGAGGAGGCGTCGCAGTTATTTACAATGATAATCTGTCTATCGCAACACGGACACAAATTTAACTCATTTGAAATTATTTATAGTAACATAAGTGTATTTAAGTATATTAAGTCAGATCAGTCGATTCCACTAATTATAATTTACAGACCTCCAGGGCCGTATTCTGAATTTCTTAGTGAATTTGCAGATTTCATCTCAGACCTGGTCGTTTCTGTAGACAAAGCGTTAATTGCCGGAGATTTTAACATTCATTTTGAGAATCCAGAAGACCCTCTGAGAACAGCATTTATATCCATACTGGACTCCATAGGCGTAAATCAGTGTGTAGTAGGACCCACTCATAAAGCAGGTCACACTTTAGACTTAATAATATTTTTCGGATTAAATATAAGAAATGTATTCACAATTCCACTGTCTGAAATTATCTCAGATCACTATCTTGTCTCCATTCAAGTGTGTCACAGTGATAATGTACACACAGCACCGCGCTACCGTATTAAACGTACATTCACATAGTGAATCACAGATGTCCCATTTTATCAGTAATGTCCCAGAGTTACCAACTTCGATTAGGTCACCGTCTGACCCCACAGAACGCGATCAGGATATTTAGAGTCGACATTTCGTTGTACATTAGATAATGTAGCTCCAGCTAAAAGAAAAATTATTAGAGATAAGAAACTCGCTCCCTGGTATAACGATCACACGCGCACTTTAAAACAGACTGCTCGGAAATTAGAGCGTAAATGGCGTCAAACTAAATTGTTAGTATTTCAAATAGCATGGAAAGAGAGCATCCTGAGCTATAGGAAAGCTCTTAGTGTAGCTAGATTAACGTATCTCTCCACTCTTATAGAAGAAAATAAAAATAATCCTAGATTTTTATTTAACACCGTAGCCAAATTAACCAGAAATAAGACCACTACAGAAATCTCCACAACAACATCATGCAATAGTGAGGACTTCATGAACTTTTTTAATAATAAAATTGTAAATATCAGGCATAAAATTGAGGCTTTGAAACCGAACAATGTAATTGATACAGATGTTAACCTAGCCATGTCAGATTCAATCCTAGAATACTTTACTCCTCTTGAAGAGAATGAACTAATTTCACTCATCTCTTCTGCAAATTCATCAACCTGTATATTAGATCCTATACCGACACATTTTCTGAAACAGATAGTACCAGTAATAACAGAACCGATGTTGAGAATAATTAATTCCTCACTCAGCATTGGTTATGTTCCAAAATCTTTTAAATTAGCAGTTATTAAACCAATAATTAAGAAACCTGACCTCGACCCCTGTCAGCTGTCCAATTACAGGCCAATATCAAACCTCCCCTTTATCTCTAAGATTCTGGGAAAGATAGTAGTGGAGCAGTTATGCTCATATCTACATAGAAATGGCATACATGAACTGTATCAGTCAGGATTTAGGCCTCATCACAGCACAGAAACAGCACTCGTTAAAGTAGTAAATGACCTCCTATTGGCCTCTGATCAGGGTTGTGTAACTATGCTTGTATTATTTATATATATATATATATATATATATATATATATATATATATATATATATATATATATATATATATGTATTATGTATATATATATATATAAACACACACACACACACACACACACACACACACACACACGTGTATATACACATACATACATATTTTTTTTGCACGCATGAATGATGGTATCTTGATTATCTGGAAAGAGAGCATAAGTTTTTGCACAGGTGCTCTGTGTCATGTTCATCCTATTATGTACATCAAAAAAGCTAAAGTCTTTAGTATGTAAGTCAGAGACCAGGATACAGACAACAGAGAACACCTTATCATTTCCCAGTTCTCCAGAAGACATGAGATATTTGCAAGTATTACCATACACGAAATGAGGCAGTTCAATAAGGGAGTTGTTTTAAAGGCATAGCAATTTCACACAATATTATAATACCTTACATTAAAGTGAGCTACCTTTAGTACTGCAGGTTGCTGAGATTGTGTTTAAAATGCTTTTTTTCTCTGTTTCATGCATATTTGTAAATAGAATATCAGCTGGAAATAAATGGCACCCCAATTAATGAATCGCGCGTTACCTGGCTCCATTTGCTCTCTATGTTGTAACTCTTGGTTTATCGTGTATCTTGATGGAACATTACCAATACACCAGACAGGCACCACCTACCTCCCATGGAGTGCCAAAATATTGTGATAAAACTCAGGCATTACGTCATAGGCAAGCAAAAGCTTCCCACTGAGCCGACTCTTTGTTTCTCATGTAAATGTGATTAAAAGGAAATCATAATGGTGTTAAGGTGTAATATAAACCATTGAGCAGTAAGTAAGAGTTTGTCATGTGAAAGTAATGCACTCTGGAGCCATGTTTAGCAGGGTTTAGCTGCAGTTGTGGAGCTTAAACAAATATGGAGCAGCTATTTTTTGAGTGGTTTGTTTGCCTTGTTGCAGAGGATATCAAGCAGCTTCCTGCCACAATGGACCATTAAAGGAGCTGTTGATGGATTCTGCCCCATTGAACGGCTGCACGGTTTGCAAGAGTGCATGTTTAAACGTGTGGTGAGGCTCCACTCATCTGTGAAGTGAGCCCATTTGGTGATCGAGCTGCGAGTGCAAATGTGGACTTTAACTAACAGTTGGTGGGCAAAAACAAGTTGCTTTCCGTTTGTAAATGTTTTTGTTGCACATGTCACTGCTTCCTCTATTTAAATTCATTTGGCATATGTTTTACTCCAGAGTGAGAGGTTTTAGAATTCCATCGAAGCTTTTACGTGTTCAATGAGCTGATAAGAGTGGTTAAAGTGCCTGAATTGACATCAGTGACCAGAAGTGCAACTTGAAGCCAGCACTAGGGGAAAACACAGACAAACAAATAGAAGTATAGAAAATGGTCTTTAAAACATAATAATACATTATAGATGTCATCCTCTCCCATTAAGGACCATGTGACCTGTGCATTGTAACCTACCATACTGTAGATTTGTGCCCATCTTGACGCAAGGTTCTCATGGCAGTAGGATGACCTGCATCATGTGACTTGGGTTTGGGGAATTAACTGGGAACTTGAACAGGTGAGAAGTCTTATATTTTAGCACCAATGTCCTAATAATCTATTGTTGATATTGGAGTAAAATAAATAGATAAACAAAACAAAAACAACTCTAGACATAAAGATGCAAAAAAAAAAAAAATTCAATGCTCAAATCCAGTAAATTCTTAATAATGATGTTGCATCCAGTGATTATCAGCTTTGATTACAAAGGCAATGCTTTAAACTTCAAGAGCTACTGTAAATGTGGAAAGGACATTGTGCAACATTTGTTAAGTCATATTAACAAGCCAGTAGTGTAAACTTCTTCACCACACTTCATGTTTGAGATAAAAGACAGAGTTAAACTATTACTGGTTGACTAATGAGGTCAGATGTTCTCAGTACCAAATATATATTGACTTGGACAGTAACACATAAGCGATCAGAAAACTATAATTTTTTTACTATATTTCCCATTACTGTGTTGTAAGAAGTGACTTCTAGTACATCATTTTACTGAGACTATTAATTACGGGCTCTGGAGACGAATTCAGAAAGCAACTGCAAGTGAACTGACACAATTTTCATATTTTGTCAAGATTTAAGCATAGACTTTTAACTTTAGATAGATAGATAGATAGATAGATAGATAGAGTACACTATAAATATGAAAGCTGACCTATGAAAGTTACTAATGTAATGCTAAACCCAAGAAGATATATAAAGAATATATATAACTAGAGAGGGAAAATTCCTGGAGAAATTTTAAGTGTGTCTATGCGCGTGCCGGGTCAGTGCCAAAACATCGTGCAAGCAACATGCTAATCAGCATTACATGCTAATATTGTTAGCATCATGCTAACAAAATGCTAATCATGTTAGCATCATGCTAACAGCATGCTAATGAGGCTGCTAGGGGGCATGACTGGTGAGCATGACGAAAAAAGCAAAAGAGTGATCGGTTGCCTGAGTTAAATCCATGTTAAGTCTATGGACGGTTAATTGCCCCCAGCTGGGGCAATTAACCACCCAACCCCTTAGAAAAGCCATACCACCCCACTCCTGGATAAGCCGCATGATTTGACACCTCATTCATGGGTCTACGACTAACGGTGCTGGACTAGTGGTTAATTGCCCCCCACTGGGGCAAGAAACCGTCCAGCCCTCAGAAACTCCATAGCACCCCATGCCTGAATGAGGCGAATGGTTTGACACCTCACGCAAAGGTCTACGACAAACTCAGTCAAAGCTGATCTCAATGGTAATGCAGTGCAAGCTTTGATGTACAATAGGATTCATGACTGATGAGTGACGTGATGAGTTAAATAAATGGGTTAAAGAAAAAAATATAATGTATACAAAGTTCCTCCATTTTCAAAGACTGAAAAATATTTGGAATACCACAGTTACGAAAACAACAGTTTAACATTAGGTATATAGATGACTGCTTCAGCGATTACAAAACACAATTGTGTGTGCGGTGCATGTAGTCATAAAACCTGCTACAGATTTGATCTTGTTGATGTAACTGCAGTGTCGGTCAACACAACACCAAATATGGTCCTGAGCTATCAAAACTTTAACTTGTTATTATAAAAATGATGTCAATTATTCGTAAAAAATAAGTGTGTACCAGAATTACCATCTCGTCTGCTGCTAAATAAAACGCAGGCCTATCAGATATGATACCAGGCCAGAAAAAAAAATGGCTGCCAAAACATTATTCTAATATGTCTTCAGGAATTCCAGTTTCAGACCATATCAACAGCTTCTCCTCCAGGATCCAGTTGAAATCAATAGGAATGTTCAATGATGTTACCTGCACGAAGATGTGAACTTTAATAAACTATAAATACTATATTACGAAAATGCCATGCAAATCTTGTTCCTATTATTTTAGTTATATTATCTAGTTTTGGTAATCTGCCTGAAGATCTGTAAAGCTTTGTTGGCTAATTGGAAATTATTCACACATGTGAATGTTAGACTTTGATCAAGTTGTTCAATAGCTACGTGACACAGACGCAAACCTAATCAATTAAGATTGTAAACAGCTTATGTCAAAATGACAGAACAGAATGTTTGAACGCTTGTAGTTAAAAGTAACAACATTCCATCATGTGACAAGACCTCCACACACGTACAGTACTATAACTATTATGTAACCACTGAGTATTTACAGTATGTTTATATAGGAATAACTGTATGTTAACACAACGTATCTAAAAACTACAACATGTACCTTGACAAACAAGAGAAAAAAATGATATTTTGTCAAACATTAAAGTGGTCAAAGTAGTTAGTAAATGATAAAACACTTGGTGCAGAGAATTTATTAGATACTGGGATAAACTCACTCACTCACTCATCTTCTATACCGCTTTATCTTGTATTCAGGGTCGCGGGGGTCTGGAGAATATCCCAGGACGCTTAGGGCACGAGGTGGGGTACACCCTGGACAGGGTATCAATCCACTGCAGGCCACACACACTCACACACTCATTCACACACTATGACCACGTTTTGGGAACGCCAAGTAGCCTAACGACGACTCAAGACGCATCTGTTCCTCCAGTACTTGGACTAACCCCCCCCCCCCCCCCCCCCCGCCCGCAAAAAAACAAACAAAAAAAACTCTCTTCCCAGTTGTGTTCGACTAATGGCACTTAGTTATAAACCTAGTTAACCCAGTGTAAGTATGTATCCAGTGATGTTAACTTTAAAGCACTTTTTGTAAGTCGCTCTGGATAAGAGCGTCTGCCAAATGCCTAAATGTAAATGTAACCTGCATATCTTTGGACTGTCGGAGGAAACCGGAGTACCAGGAGGAAACCCACCAAGCACTGGGAAAACATGCAAACTCCATGCACACAGAGACGGGAATCAAGTGTATATATATATATATATATATATATATATATTATATATATATATATATATAGTATATATATATATTGTATATATTGTATATATTATACAGTATATTGTAACAGTATTACTTCATATTGTGGATTTTATATTTTACATTCTTTTTTTTGTTTGTTTACTAAAAATAGAACCAGAACTTTACCTTTTTACAGGATTTACACCAGATGCCCTTCCTGTTGCAACCCTCCGAATTTCTCCGGGCTTGGGACCAGCACTTAACTTCAGATGTGTCTGGATATGCATTTGAGCATTTGGGGTTAAGGGCCTTGCTCAAGGGCCCAACAGTGGTGATGGTGGGGCTCAAACCAAAACCTCAACTGTATAAACCTGTACTTCAATAAAAAACTAAATAAGCTACATTTTAATAACTACATTTGTTTTATATGAAATATTTTTCATATATTTTTTAGTTTTTTAGGTTGCACCATCCTGTGTATTTATTGTACTGTAAATGCTTTCGTCCATATCATAGTGTGAGATATTTGCGTATTTTATAGTAATGTGAATTGTAATACTTCACTGTTATGGTCCTGAAAACATTATATTCCTGCTCTAACTTATACAAGGTTGAAACTACAGTATATAAAGGTATGACCAAACAACATCAATTACTTGATTAATCACACGAGCCATTAGCATGCTCTTACCTCAGTCATTTTATCACACACATCTGGTTCAAATCATTATTTACTAAATATAGATGCCTGAAAACTGTTCACTGTGATGTACAACTTGAAGTATGTCAATAGTGGGTTTATCAATGATGGTTTAGGTTATTGAGTTTGCTTTGGCTAGTCCTTGACCCTTACACAACGTCTCTGCCATTTGTATCGGTCTTTTTTTGCCAGTAAACCTGCATGTCCATTCAAACCCCTGCCTGTTCAGGATTGTATCATGTTGGCACTGTATAGTGCAATGAGTAAATGAGAAAAGAATGAATAGGATCAAGAGCTTTTAAGGGTATTTAAGTGAAAAGTGATGCATTTGCTTTGATCAACATTCTCTAAAAGAGGTCTTGTGCTCTGCGAAGCGGCTAAATGGATATAAATGCGCTGCCAGTGAACAGATTACGATGATCTATCACTGTATTTATGATCATAAACTTTACAGAACAAGGGTCATGCAGAGCGTCAGATTCACTACTGGATGAGTTTGAGAATCGCCGCTTCACAAACACTTGGAGGAAATTAAAAATCTTTTCCCACCGTGCGATTAATTGCTTTTTAAAAAAATTTTTAAGGAGTTTATTTGCTATGGATGCTGTTCCAAGTAGATCCTGCACTAATAAAGAAATAATTATGTCCATGTAATGATAAACAAATAAATGAACAGGAAATAAGCTCAGTTTCATCAGTTACAGAAATAAATACATTTTATTATTGGGGAAAAATCTAAAAGTATTACAGTACAGAGGCGGCGCGGTGGTGTAGTGGTTAGCACTGTCGCCTTGCACCTCCAGGGTCCGGGTTCGATTCCCCGGCCAGGCTTGATTCTCGTCTCTGTGTGCGTGGAGTTTGCATGTTCTCCCCGTGCTTGGTGGGTTTCTTCCGGGTACTCCGGTTTCCTCCCACAGTCCAAAGACATGCAGATTAGGCTAATTGGCGTTCCTAAATTGACCATAGTGTGTGAATGTGTGTGTGTGTGTGTGTGTGTGCTCTGCAATGGATTGGCACGCTGTCCAGGGTGTACCCTGCCTCGTGCCCAGAGTCTCCTGGGATAGGCTCCAGGTCCCCGCGACCCTAAAATACAGGATAAAGCGGTATAGAAGATGAATGAATTACAGTACAGTACATGTATCTGTTTGTATGTAGGGTAAGAGGTTTGGCCTTTAACATACAAAATGAATAAAGAGTCAACTCTAACATGCTGTAATGGGACCATTATCCACATTGTAGTCGTGAGACCCCACACAAGGTAGAGTTACTGTCCTTATTTCCCTTTAACAGCATAGCCCACAGTATTTTCTTTCCGTTTTGCCCATGATCAAAACATTTATTTACTTTTTAAAACAAATTAAATTTTTTAACCATTTGTAGTTATGATATACACAATACGTACAAAAAGTATTTGGCCACACCTGCAATGACACTGTATCCAAATACCGTACATACTGTATACTTTAATATGAAGTCGGTCCCCCTTTCGAGGCTACATCAGCTTGGAAGGCTGTTCACAAGATTTTGGAGATTTTATCCCAAATGTGCTCGCTGGGGTTGAGGTCAGGGCTCTGTGCGGGCCGGTCATGTTGGAATAGAAACTGTTGCCACAAAGTTGAAAGGAAAAACATTGTCCAAGTTGGTATGCTAAAGCATTAAGATTGCCCTGGGGATAAGGGGCCTGATTGAAACACCTGAAGTCAATAAGGAACAAGTTTGGTCAAATACTTGTGTCCAATAGTGTAGCAGCTTCCTTTACAAAGCTCTGCTCTTTTTCCTCTCTTGAAATGACTTATGAATGTTCCTCATGGAAAAAACTGTACAACTTGGAGGCTCCTTCTGTAAATGTTATCATGGGTTTACCACGCGGATATTTTGTAGAAAATAGAAACAATAGTATATTAAAAAGAATTCATTAATAGGAGCCTAGAGACAACACATCACCAAGTTGATTTTGTCAATCTTTTTTGTCAATGTATTGATGTATGCAAGGATAATTTGCCCTAATGAGACATTAATTATAACGGATTTGAATTACAAACAGGACTATTGTCAGAGTTGCTGCTATAGACAGTTAATAACCACATTCTGATAAATCAAGTTAAAGATTGGTATTAATAAAATCATGCATACAGTATATATTACTGTTAACATTAATGACTGTTGAGCACCTGACATCATTTAACATATATAAAATTAATCAAATATACTATAATAACTACGATCACTGTGTATTGCTCCTTTAGGAAAATCTGTCCTTTACAATTAGGATTGTAAAAATACATATCTCATATACATTGTAACATATTTGGCATATATTTTAGTGTACTGTAGTTTATTTGATCTTATAGATACTATTAGTATTTTGGTTGGATACATTGTTTTCTTACACTTTATTATTAAAAAATTATGCCCGAATTATAGAAAAAAAAACTGCACAAAATGTTATTCTCCTGGTTTAGTTTGAGGAGATGAAGTCTTATCTTTTTCTAACAGCCCTTCTGTGGCAAACATAAATATCTCCCACCCCAAACTTATCTTTAATCTTTAGCTGGAATAGAAGGAAGTGGAGAATAAAAGGAGTTACTCACATTTCACACACAAAAAAAGTCTCAACTGATTGCATTGTAATTGTGTAATTGCACACTACATACATGTCCTAGGGCTGTGATCATCATTATGGAATTTTTCAATGTTCTGTTATTCATGTTTGAAAAAAAAAAAAAAACAAGCTATCTATATGTTGTACTAGTACATATTTGGACAATTATTATTATTATTATTATTATTATTATTATTATTATTATTAACTATTTTTTGGAAATTCCTGTATTTGCTTCTTTCTTGAGGTCAGTAGACAGCGTTAAATTAAAAACAGACCCCTTGATATCTGCAGCTTAGAAGATATGTGAGTTCTGTACATACATGTGCTTTTTTTCTCTCTGTTTGTCCCGTTCAACCTGAGAACACTTGAGGCATGCTCACGCCTTATATAGTAATGAGGCATGCACTCAAAGTCTGTGTTTTTCAAATAACATACATTCTCAATTACGCTGCCTGCAATCAGCAGGTCAAACATTCCTTAATGTCAGATGTTTCCTGGATTTTTTCCTGGAGTCCAGTTTATCAACATCTAATGATCTAAGATGCTGCAATTTGATCTTCCGAAACTATCTGGTTCTCCACGTGGCTTTGGCAAAATAAACATGATACTTTGACTGTATTCAGCATTCATCATTGTCTTTTGTATTAATAATTATAAAATATTATAAACTTCAATATAAGTACATAGAAAATATGGAAATTATATATATATATATATATATATATATATATATATATATATATATATATATATATATATATATATATTTTTTTTTTTTTTAAAAGCACTTTTGGAAACATTGAATAAATGAAGACTACACAGGAGACGTCCCAGGCAGACTGCTGCTTTCAAAAGCAATTTGTCTTTACCAAACAGCCTAGTCTATAGACACTTCACACATCTCTGTTGGTACTCTGAATGAAAACCACAATGTGACAAATGGAGAGTTGCAGTCAGCCTTTTATATCATGTCAAGTGACCAGAAGTTTTATTGACATTTTATATTGCTCCTGTCATTTTATTTTTTCCTACACAGGGTAGCTAACAGCTTTTTCCATTTAAAGTCCAGCAGGTGATATTAAACTGTATCATTTACACTGAAATTGAAGACTTGATTATTCAGGCTGTGGAACTGAACCTAAGCTACATTTTCTGTATGTTATGAATTTCTAATACACTTATTAAAAGAGGGGTGTTCAAGTCAAACTGGGACATCTGATTCCATGGCATAACATAACACCGTTCTATCTATCTTGCCTGATTTACATCTGAAACGCTGGCCTCCCAGGAACACCTTTAACACCCAAACAAGTGGAAATGATTTGGAATGAGGTCAGAACTATATGGGGATGTGGCAATAAGTCCCAGCCGAGCTCCTGTAATGTGCTAGTGGTGTTTGTGTGTTGAGTTCTCACAGTTAGATGCACAGATCTGGAAGTTGGGGACAAGTTGCAAGGATCAGGCATTCCACTTGTTGAATGTGGCGACAAGCCACCTCGGTTGTCATCATCATTTATGGATCTACGTCGTTCTTTAAAACTTCTGCACCATTCAAATGTTTTAGAGCTTGACGTCTTTTGTAAATGACCATCAATTTTATGCCTTCATTTACAAGAAAATGCAACACAAGTCCCAGGTTGATTCCTATTTCATGGAAAGGAAAAATGTGGCCACTTAAGGAGTATACGTAAACTGTTGCCTAGTATACGTAAACTATTTATTTTGCTATATAAACTATATAAGTAGGTGGTGTGAGTTAATTTATGTCACGACTCTTGCGGCAATGTGGGATCTTAACTTCAAGAAAATTCCATACCAAAACTCCTGGGCCCGTATTCACAACGCTTCTTAAGCCTAAAACTTGCTCCTATTGACAAAATTCTAAGAAAATTCTAAGAATTATGACATTTTCTTAGAATTTCCCCTTAAATTTAGGACAAAATCTTAGTAAAGATAAAAATTATTCACAAAACATCTTATCCCTAAAAACAGCTCCTAAGGTAAAAATTGTAAAGAGTAGAGACGAGGACTTTTAAGAGACTTAAGAGTTTCTATAGCAGAGGACAAAATGGTGGAAAGAAGAAATATTCTCTAAACACTGAATGTAAAGTTAAAAGTAAACACTGCTCTTCTGTCCAATTTGGTTTTCTTGTTATTTTACTTCCATCTCGATTGGATTGTTGGCTACATACCATGCAAAAGCGCAACTTTAATAGACTGTCCTGCAATCATGTAAACTGTAAAATCATTTTTGTTATTTTGCTTCCATCAATCTGAAATGGATTAAAGGTAATAAAATCAGTGTTCTAAATAAATGTAAGAAAATAAATATAGTAACTACTGTGTAGAAATCGGTTGCTTCAAAAGTAGACACATTTTCAATATTTGGCTGCTTAATTATCTTTATGATATTTATATTAACATATACAGTTTCTTCATATGCAAACATTATGATTTCTCTGGTCTATTATCATATATTCTATTTTCACAAAGAGCACATTTCAAGACCTTTACAGAGGTCAGAGGTTTTTTTTTTTTATCAACCAATCACAGTCCTTGAATTGCTGCATCATCCCTAGCAACGGGGTCAACCACACCTCCTTACTAAGATAAAGGTTTTTGTACTTTCCTTCCTCAGAGTTGCTCTAAGACGTTTTCTAAATCACTTTTAGTTTAAGACTCCCAGCTAGGACTTTTTAAGCTAAGATAGGAGCTCTCTGAGGGAATTCTAAGACGCTTTGTGAATACGGGCCCAGGGCTCATATTCACAAAGCTTCTTAAGCCTAAAAGTTGCTCCTAGTGATGAAATTCTAAGAACATTCTTAGAATTATGACATTTTCTTAGAATTTCTTCTTAAATTTAGGACTAAATCTTAGTAAAGATAAAAATGATTCACAAAATATCTTAAAAACAGCTCCTAAGGTAAAAATTGATAAGAGTAGAGAGGAGGAAAGAAGAAATATTCTACAAATACTGAATGTAAAGTAGAATAGTAAAAGTAAACACTGCTCTTCTGTCCAATTTGGTTTTCTTGTTGTTTTACTTACTTTCATCTCTCTTGGATTGTTGGCTACATACTGTACCTTTAAAAAAATGCAACTTAAATAGACTGTCCTGCAATCATTATAATAGTAAAAACTGAGTCATTTTGCTCCCATCAATCTAAAATGGATAAAAAGTAATAAAATCAGTAAGGCACATAAATGTAAATTTGGCTGTTTTAATGACTTTTAATATATTTAGCCTATAACATAAAACTTTGCATTAAGTAGCCTGTAGTCATGATTATACAATTTCATTATATACAAACATTATGATTTCACTGTCTGTTCTATTATCGTGTATTCTGTTTTCACAAAGAGTGCATTTCAAGACCTTTGCAAAGGTCAGAGGTTGGTTTTTATCAACCAATCACAGTCCTTGAATTGCTGTGTCATCCCTAGCAACGGGATCAACCACACCTCCTCACTAAGATAAAGGTTTTTATACTTTCCTTACTCAGAGTTGCTCTAAAAAGTGTCCTAAATCACTTTTAATCTAGGACTCCCAGCTAGGACCTTTTTTTAAGCTAAGATAGGAACTCTCTGAGAGAATTCTAAGAAGTTTTGTGAATATGGTTTCTGGTTTCTTCTTAAATGAAAAGAAGCTGATTTTAAGTGGATCGAAATACATTATTAAAATTAAATTCCAAACATTCATTCATCTTCTATACCGCTTAATCCTGTGTTCAGGGTCGCGGGGGACCTGGAGCCTATCCCAGGAGACTTCGGGCACTAGGCGGGGTACACCCTGGACAGCGTGCCAATCCATCGCAGGGCACACACATACACACACTCACACACCCAATCACACACTACGGGCAATTTAGGAATTAGCCTAACCTGCATACCTTTGGACTGTGGGAGGAAACCGGAGTACCAGGAGGAAACCCACCAAGCACGGGGAGAACATGCAAACTCCATACACACAGAGACGGGAATCGAGTCTGGCCTGGGAATCGAACCCAGACCCTGGAGGTGCAAGGCGACAGTGCTAACCACTACACCACCGCGCCGCTTCCAAACATTCAATGATTGATAAAAGTGTATTCAGCCCCTATAAGTGGGCTAAACCACATGGACTATAGTTTTAAATAACAGATCACATCTGCATTACGGTTAGAACATGATCAGCGGGTACTGTAGGTACGCACGCAAATGGCAGACAAGCCCTTTTCCTGTTTACCATCACCTCTTTTAACATATTCCTTCCAGACAATACAGCTAATCAAGCAAAACCAAACAGACGTTACAGTAAATGCCATTACTTGTACTAATATACTACACCGGTTACACCCTTTTGAGTTCATGTTTTCAGCTTGTCACTGAAGAGTGTAAAGCCTTCTCAAAGACTGGTATCGGTTTTTATTAAAACATTCATTTTGTTTCTAACTTAAATTCCATTTTGATTTGACTTGTGTAGACGTTTAGGAAACTTATAGTGACAAAAGTTAATGAATAACCGAGATGTTTGCACCATAATAAACATTTCACATTCAGTGTCAAAAAGCTACTTGGTCACTACCACCAGTCCAAGACCTCAGTGTAAAATGTATACCTTACCACAGTGCATTGCCATAATGCTGTTAGAGAGATGGAAATTAAGGTTAGAAATGTGACTGCAGACACAGTAATCCACACGAGACTGAGTCTCCAAAGCCCTCATGACCAAGGTCATTGCATAACACGGTTTTCCTCAATCGCAAGGGACTAACAGTGGGCCTTTTCCCACGCTTTTCAGTGCTGGACACAGTAGACTATGTCCCCTGAATGCTGATATGATTAAATTACAATTTCTCTTGTCCCTTTGTTTCGTACACATGGTCTCCAGGAGAAGCTCTGCAGATCAGTATGATAACATGACACACACACACTGCAGAATACACTGATATGGTAAGGAGAAATAAATGTGACATAATAGAGGAGACGGTTAGGGAGTTCCGAGGTCATCCTGGAATGCTCTGCTTTTCCTATTAAGCAAAGTGTTGGATTTTCTTGAACAGTTTGTACTTATAAAGGTCACAGCTGACATCCAGGAGATCCGTTTAAGGAGTCCTTGTTTACATCAAGCTGGACTCCTTGTGTATGATTCATGTTATCATTGTGTCTTTGTAGTGTTCGGAGTCCTAGCTTGTAATTAACAAGGACAGAGTGAGCTGTAATAGGAAAAATAATCAACAACTGGCTGGTGTCATGTGACTTGATGCTTATGTATTTTTTTTCCTCTTACATGAGTAAAAGTCTAAAAATAGCTTTTTATTCCTTTTTGCTGTGAAACTGTTAATTAATGAACTCATTTATTTGTTTATTTTAATTCAGTCAGTTGGATCATGTGGATAAACTGTTACTATAGAAACAAGTGCATTTTGTTGACTATTGTCAATGAACACTTTTCATCTTTGATTTAAAAAATTTAACAGTAACAGTATATTACTAATAACTACAACTCAGAACACACAGTTTCTCACAAACTAATTTCTAACCCTAGTGACAGTCCAAATGTATCCTTTAAAGCTGTTATCAACTTTTTTATGTCTTTTTTATGATTCTCTGATATATGTTTGCTGTCTGTTTACCCACACACACACACAGACACACACACACACACACACACACACACACACACACACACACACACACACACACACACACACACACACACACACACACAATGTAGGGAGACGATCATCAAATCTATAAAAAATACTGATGCCATGAATACAAAAGATTATGCCATGATGATGATGATGATGATGTTTATGAGTATGTATGGTCCAAATATTCAATCTAGCAATTTGTTAGTCCTGCTTTTTTAAACTTTGCATTGCAATATATTTTTTTATCATTTTTTAAATTTTATTTATTTATTTATTTATTTATTTATTATTTAACTGTTTTACTTTATTGGATTTTATTTGGATTTTATTTCATTTTATTTTCTTATTATTGTCTGTTTTCATTGTCTGGTTTTATGTCTGCACATTATATTTTAGGATTGTACAGAACTTTGGTCAACTATGTTGTGTTAAATGAACTTTAAAAATCAATTTGACTTTGACTAATAGAGTCTACACTGGGTTTTATGTGCCTATACAGCATAATAGAACAAAAAATATAACCTTATCTCAATGTTTGACCATTATTATAACTTATATAATAATAATTATTATTTTTACTAAATATTTTTGTAGCAGTTCAAGCTAAAGCGCAGTCCTGATCATTTATTTCTGTAACATTTGTTGCCCTCTAGTGTAAAAACATGCAGGTTACAGTAAAGTGTGGATGTGGATGGAAGTGTGATTTGGAAGACCAGGGCGGGAGGGGGGGGGGGGGATGATAAATTCTGAAGAAGAATGGATGCATAAAGGAATTGCATAAACCAATTTGTTGGTTGTTGTTAATAATGTTATAGTGAGGGCACGCTAGTTAGAATAAAATTATCAAATATTTTTTTTTTATTTTTAATTTTTTGCATCTGTCCAATTCCACAAGACCTACAGTAAACCACCCTCTGGGCAAGTACAAGAGACTCACTCTCCCATTTAAATAAATAATAAATCACTAGAGGTTTTAAACGCTCCATCACCAGGAAACTGTATCATATCTCATGTCTAGAATGTAATAAAAATAATAGACATTCAGTTATTGGACATTTATTGGATATTTTCTTTCCACCAGGTGTTTATTTTTTATTGAGCCAAATGTTATACACAAACATACTGCTGTCAAATAAATCACTTTAATGTGCACACAGGCCTATATTTCCACCAACTACAGGCCCCTAGTGGGTCCTTTGCCTATAGCAGAAGACTGTGATCCGGATCTGTGGCAGATGTGATGGGGATTTGCCAGAGGCAAAGCGGATCAGAGTCATCTGCTGTATGTGGCAACTTACAGAATCAAGCCTTCATCTTGCTAAAGGATAATCATATGAACCAATGAAATCCCCAGACATTACTCAGTGGAGAGGACCGGCAAGACTACTGAGTTAAATGCACTTGAACCTGTAAATATAATTAACCATGAACTAGTATTCAGGAAATAGTGACCTCTGCTGGCAGGGGAGGAGGATTCTGTTTCTATCTGTGACACTATGTGGATTTACCATAGAATATTGACATGTTCATATACAGTAGAGGGAAAATGACCACCAGTTTACTTAAAAGTTCAATTCAATTCAATTCTATTTTATTTATATAGCGCTTTTAACAATGGTCATTGTCTCAAAGCAGCTTCACAAAAATTAAAGAAATTTAACAAAAAATAAATAAATAAATAATAAAATAATAATAATAATAATAATAATAATTATAGAAAAGAAAATAATTGGAAGTGTGGATGTGTGAGAAAAATGTGCAGATAATAATGAGACGAATGAATGAAATTTCTCTGATGAGCAAGCCAAGGGTGACGGCAACGGTGGCAAGGAAAAACTCCCTGAGATGGCATTAGGAAGAAACCTTGAGAGGAACCAGACTCAACAGGGAACCCATCCTCATTTGGGCGATAACAGATAGAAATGATATAACATCTTGTGTGTTGTGCAGGTGAAAATTCAATATGACAGAAATTATTTAAATTGACATGAAGACCAGTTCAGCATAGGGACGAGTCAGTAGGTGCAGAGGGCAGATGAGGTCTGGATCACTGGAAGCACAGGAGCAGCATGTGTAGCTCCAACCATCATAAAGCTGAATCCAGTTGGAGCTGGTCCTTCTCTGGATGCCTCAGGAACCTCGCAGGGTCGGCCTTTGTCTACTGAAGCTGGCAAAATCTCCCGATGCCTCGGGATGGGTAGAGAAATACAGAACAGATGGGGAGAATTAGCGTAGTTGCCATTCGGTATAGGTGTACTGGAGTATGAGATTATGGGATGAGTTATATGTATGCCAGATTAAAAAGATGCGTCTTGAGTCTACTTTTGAACTGGGAAACCGTGTCTGCTCCCCGAACACTGTCTGGAAGGCTATTCCAAAGCTTTGGAGCTAAATATGAAAATGCCCCGCCCCCTTTTGTAGATTTTGAAATTCTGGGAACTACCAGAAGTCCGGAGCTTTGTGATCTTAAGGCGCGTGGTGGATTGTAGCGTATCAGAAGACTGGTTAGGTATGTGGGAGCTAAACCATTTAAGGCCTTGTATGTAAGTAATACTATTTTGTAATTTATTCTAAACTGAACAGGTAGCCAGTGCAGGGATGATAATATTGGGGTTATATGATCATATTTTCTGGATCTAGTGAGAACCCTGGCAGCTGCATTTTGGATTAACTGAAGCTTGTTTATTGAGGATGCAGGACAACCACCTAGCAATGCATTACAATAGTCCAGTCTGGAGGTCATGAATGCATGAACTAGTTTTTCTGCATCAGATACGGATAAGATGTTCCTAAGTTTAGCAATATTTCTAAGATGGAAAAAGGCTGTTTTTGTGATATTTGAAATGTGATTTTCAAAAGACAAGTTACTGTCTAATATTACGCCCAGGTCTTTTACTGCTGAGCTGGTAGTAACAGTACATCCTTCTAAGCGCAGGCTGAATTGTGAAAGCTGTTGTGTGCTGGTTTTTGGGCCAATAAGTAATATCTCTGTCTTATCTGAATTTAATAAAAGAAAGTTATTGGTCATCCAATCTTTTATGTCTTTATGTCAATCTTTAAAAGTAACAGATAACACTATAAATGTTTCAAAAACATGCAAAAAGAACAAGTGAACAGGAAAATGTATTCTGTATACAGGGTCGCGGAGGTCCTGGAGCGTATCCCAGGAGACCATGGAAATCCATCACAGGAGACACATGCTACAGGCCCTTTGGGAATGCCAGTGAGACTAATCTGTATGTCTTTAGACTGTGGGAAGAAACCCACCAAGCATGGGGAGAACATGCAAACTCGCATGCACACAGACCCGAACATGCACACAGACCCGAATATGCACACAGACCGGAGGTGGGAATCATGGTGCTAACCACTATGCCACCGTGCCTCACAGCTGTTGCATTCAAACAATAACTAAAACCAAAACAATACAATACAACAATACAAAAGTTTATTTCCAGTATGTATATATGTTTAATGTTAACCAAATATTTAACATGTTTTATTTTAAATATATTGATTATATTTACGCAGCACATGACAGTGGTTAGCACTGTCGCCTTGCACCTCCAGGGTCCGGGTTCGATTCCCAGCCAGGTTCGATTCCCAGCTCAGTGAGTTTGGTGGGTTTCTTCCCGGTACTTCAGTTTTCTCCCACAGTCCAAAGTCTAGGCTAAAGATTAGGCTAAGTGTTCCCAAATTCCCTGTAGTGTAAGTGTGTGTGCCTTGTGATGGATTGGCACTGTCCTGGAATAGGCTACAGGCCCCCCATATACAGGATAAACTTATTCAGTTCATTATGTGTTTATTGCTTAGGTATAACACCTTTTAAACTCTAGTTTCTCTCTTTCTTAGTGATAGATAAGGACATTTGGATATTTTTCCAATCATTCTAATCATGATGATAGAAACTCAGTCACAGTCCACACTTACAGTATATGGGTATTTAATTTCTTCCCCTTCTGCCATTCTAAAAAAAAAAAAAATCATTATGTCAAGATCATTTCAAACCAACAGGTGGCAGTACAAGCCTAACTGTAAAATGATGATAGGAAAAATAGTTGAAAAAACCTGGAAAAGTTAATAACATGTAGATAACACTCTGATATTACCATGAGTTCATGTGCAACAACACAGTAATCATTTCTGTACAAGGTTGCACTAACAAAAATTTTTTATATTGATTTTCACAATATAGTCAAACTATGGAAAGTTTTTTAGACTTTCATATTTTTTAGGTACATTTACATTTAGCAGACGCTCTTATCCAGAGCGACTTACATTTTTAATTTCATTACACATCTGAGCAGTTGAGGGTTAAGGGCCTTGCTCAAGGGCACAACAGTGGCAACTTGGTGGTTGTGGGGTTTGAACCTGGTATCTTCCGAACCGTAGTCCAATGCCTTAACCACTGAGCTACCCCTGGCCTTGGTAGTGCATGTGGACAAGGTCTCACTCATCAGTACTATTCTCAAATGGTGTCATGTCCTGCATTACAAAGCACGTGAAAGCAGATGCAGGGTGAAGAACACAGCTTTATTTATCGGAAAAGAAAAATTAAAGTGCACGACACTCCGGTCGTTCTACAAGGCGAGGCCTGCAGGCGGGTTCACAAAAAATGGGAATCTAGGAATAATTCACGTTCTGCTTGAAACGAAACCTCCACCTGCAGACACAGCTCAGCTCTGGGTAGAAGAGACATACACAAAAACGGCATTAGTAACCCAACACAGTGATTGCGCAACTGTGACCAGACGAAGTTGTATGGGTTCGGCTGGGTTAAATAGTGCGACACACGAGGTAGATAAAGGTGAAATCCATCTGGTGACACACTAGGGGGAGACAAAGCAACGGCTCAGTAATCCGGTGAGCCAGATCTTCTAACCCTAGGGCTGAGGTGGCTCGGATGTGACAAATGGCAACATTATTATTATTATTATTATTGTAGTGTTTTCTACAGGATGTTGGAGAGACGAGTGAGCTTACTTGCTGCCCAATGCAATGGCTGGGAGTACTTTATTTATTCTCAGCACTATAGCATGAACAGCACATTCACACGAGAACCTCATCCAATTCAGCCTTAGCATGAACCGGAGCACATTCAACAGTTCACACACACAGAGGTAGCACACATATCTCAACACACCCAACCTTGGCCGAGGCCATTAACCCAAACACCTTTCCCCAACAGGGTGAACACATTGAGAACCCCCGCAAGACATGATGGTCATCAGCCACCGCCCCGCCCACACCACATTAATATACTGTTTTGAATGAGCCATACAATTAAGCTGTGGGAAAGAGTAGTGGAGGCTAGCTTAAGGGCAGAGGTGAGCATTTGTGAGCAGCAATATGGTTTTATGCCTAGAAAGAGTACATCAGATGCAGTATTTGCTTTGAGGATGCTGGTGGAGAAGTACAGAGATGGTAATAAAGAGTTGCATTGTGTCTTTGTAGATTTAGAGAAAGCGTACGACAGGGTGCCGAGAGGAGCTGTGGTGTTGTATGAGGAAGTCTGGAGTGGCAGAGAAGTATGTTAGATTGGTGCAGGACATGTATGAGGGCGCTAAGACAGTAAGATGTGCTGTAGGTGTGACAGAAGAGTTCTTGGTGAAAGTGGGTCTGCATCAAGGATCGGCTCTAAGCCCCTTTTTGTTTGCTCTGGTGATGGACAGGATGACAGATGAGGTAATACAACACACCTGGACTCCATGGACTATGATGTTTGCAGATTGCATTGTGCTTTGTACCGAAAGCAGGGAACAGGTGGAAGAAAATTTGGAAAGGTGGAGGTGCGCTCTGGAAAGCAGAAGAATGAAGGTTAGCCGCAGCAAGATGGAATACATGTGTGTGAATGAGAGGGACCCAAGAGGAACAGTGAAGATACAGGGAGCAGAGGTAAAGAAGGTGCAGGACTTTAAGTATTTAAGGCAACTTTAAGTCAACGGTCCAGAGCAATGGAGAGTGTGGAAAGGAGCTGAAGAGGCAGGTACAGGCAGGTTGGAATGGGTGGAGAAAAGTGTCAGGTGTGTTGTGCGGTAAAAGAGTATCAGCAAGAATGAAAGGAAAGGTGT